>QEOT01002206.1:276-136149 GCA_003123785.1 Pterocarya stenoptera | reverse complement strand
AGAGAGAGAGAGAGAGAGAGAGAGAGAGAGAGAGAGAGAGAGAGAGAGAGAGAGAGAGATGGTTGACAATGGCAGTAGTGTAAATGTACAAATCATTCATCCATCTCAAACAATGGATTTTGTTTGATTCCAAGTCGAAGCTCTAACTCCATGTCTACTTTTGGATCATCATATACAGTCCTCCACCTCATGATCTGGAAGTTTAAGAATCCCTCTTTTCTTCTGAGTAATGCTAATTGCTACGGATTGGATTCCAATAGAACCGTTGGATATCCCAACTAAAAGAAATAGTAGCAACAAGGCCTATCATTAATTCAATCGTTGGTAAGGACTCGTTTCTCAAAGGATCAATTATGGGATAAAAGACCAGAGAAAATAAACAAAAATGTAAGGAAAATCTCACTTGAAATTCCAAAGAAATAGTAGCAACAAGAAATGGGGTATAATTAATTCAATCCATTTTTCTTCTTTTATGTGCAGCTCTACTTTCATTCTTCTTGTATACAACATTGGCTCCCCAAATAAATAATTGAGAGAGAGATAATGAATGAGACACATACATACCTTCCATAGTAATGTATTTGGCACTTTATAATTCCAAATCTTCTCATGCATTTTGTCGCAGCTGAACATATTAATTTGTTGTAACGATCTAATGTGGCTTCCATTGAATTTCAATATTTTTGATAGTTCTGGAAATCTTTCTAACGACTTGCATCGATCCCCTGACATTTACAAATCTTATATTTGGTGGAAGTTCTAAGACTTCTTCAAGTTTCTCGCAATCCCACATGTAGAGGTAATTGAGTGCAACAAATCCTTCGATGGTCGTGGGAAGAACAACAAATTCACTTTTCAATAGATATAACAATTTCAAAGTGGTTGAGGAAATAAACACAGTAAAGAAACTTGATTTTGACTAGAAACAATTATGAAGATTCAACACTGTAACGCACTGCTCCCATTGCGTGAATTCGTTGCAGGAGCCAATTCATGGAGTTGTTCTTCATGACGCGATGATATCTCATTTTCCATTGTACTAGATTCAATAGCTAGAATGGATTGTCTATCATCCCCCATCTTCTTTACCAGATTTGTACAATCACCAATCCCAAGCTGGCTTAAATGTTGCAACTCATTGGAAGACGCATAAGGTTTTTGCAATCACTTAGAATTAAATTATCAAGCCCAGTGAGGTTTCCAATGGATAAAGGTGGTTCTTCCACTACGGTTCTAGCTAGATTCAATGTACTTAAATATTTCATTTCACACTTGATTTCTAGGAAAGTCGGGAAAGCTTGAGCAACCACGAAGGTCAAGGTAGCGTAAAGATCTCAACTTGAGGCTTGTTGGAAAAATTTTGAGGAGAGAGCAATCGAAAAAACTCAAATGAGAAAGATTATCCAGGTGTCCAATGGAATCATGCACCTCAACTAAACTTGTACACCTTCTGACAATCAATTCCTTCAAATTTGAGATGCTTGAAAGATCCAAGCTGATTTTTTTTAAGAAGTTATAATCATCAAAAGTTATAGTTGTCACATTCTTTTAAAAAAGACAAAACAAATTGAAAGGAGTTTACCACATAGAATAAAGAAACAAAAATATTGGAGATTTTAATATTTGCACTTACCTTAAACTTGAATCCCATGCCTAACTCCTTCAAGAAGTTACCACGCATTTTAAATATAATGAGCCTATTTCCAAGAAAATTGGGTGGCAAAGATTGAAGAGGATATTCAAACCAATCAAGAACTCTTAACTTGTTGGAGAGATAATTAGGTCCACTTGAAAAACTTGCATTACGATTGATAAACACTTCCAGTCTTTTCATCTATACAAAGTCTTCGGGACTCAACCTAATCATGACGTCCTCTCCTTCAGGCATATCTATTATCATGCCTTTGATTTTGTTTGTACCTTTGTACGTAAGAGAATACATAAGATGGTCAGCAAAATTTGTGCATAAAGTTGATCACAAATCACAACTTGCTAATTTCCCACACTTTCAACACTAGGCTCCATTTGTGTACACAAGTATTCTCAGTATTTACAAATATTCTCAAATATTTCTAATGGAGCCTAGTGTTGAAATTACAAATATTCTCAAATATTTCTAATTTCCTAAATATTTCTAATTCCCTAAACATCTCTTAAATACAAAATACTTTTTCAATTTCAAATCTACAACTTTTTCACCTAGTCATTACCCAATCATTATAACTTTCCAAAATTTCCACACAAAACACAAAAAAGTATACATTTTTCAAATTTTAAAACAAAAATTATGTTAAGGATTTTAACTTTATAATATTTGTACTCAACTTCTTCACACACATTTCTCAAAACTCAATAAAACATTTTAACTCAACTATTTCACTATTATTCACAAATATTCTAAAGTATCCAAACATTAAAATTAGAAAATATAAAATAGTCATACGTTTAAATATAAAAATACATTGTTGTTTAATTCACAACTAATTACGTATGCATCTTTTCACTTTTACTTTTCATAAAACAAACGCTAGCTAGAGGCCGCGACACACTATAAATTAGAAAATATTAGGATATTTGAAACGAAAAAGGACATTTAGATATGGCACTTTTATTGATTTAAACGAATTCTATTCATAACTAAAAATTCATTTTGATAATTTAAAGGCTATATAGATATATACTCATTTAGGTATAAATTCATAATCAATATTTTGCACTAGGTTTCACCTTGGGAAAAGGAAATTAAAGTAAAACTCGAACTGTTATATATTTTTATACCCTTACCGTACTTTAATTTCTTCTAACACTTCACGAAGATCCTCATGAAACTACAGTCTATTAGATTTGCTCGGTTCTTTGGATGATTCTAGTCGAACAATTTCTCGACTCATATTTTGTAGCAAGTCATGCATTTGAACATATTCATCTTCAATGGTAATAAGACACTTGTCTATAAGCCTTTGGATACCATGAACGCGAGAAAAACCACAGCTATCAAATATTTTTATGACACTAGGAAAAGGTTCTCCTTTGAAGAAAAATGCAATATCAAGGAACATTTTCCTCTCATATCATCCAACCCTTTATAGCTCACTAAGAGTAGGGGTATAAAAATTAACCGAAAAACTGGAAAACAGGACAGGACCAGTCCGAACCAATGGAACCGGTCCGGTTTCAAACCGGTTCAGGTTCTATGCTTTTTAGGACCGGACCGGCAAGTTTGCTATATTATATATTTTAAATAATTTTTTAATATTGTATATAACTTATATAATAATATAAAATATAATTATATATGAAATAATGATATAGTAATATTAATACTATTAGTATCATATACTAATACTATCACTATCAATGATATAGTTATAATAAATTAAAATTGCTATAACAAATACTAATATATAGTTATTCTAATCACTATAACTAATACTAATACTATTAAAACTAAAAAACCGGACCGGAACCGTTAAAATTAGAGGTACTAATTTAGGAGGGTAACTGGTGCGTAATCAATTTTCGAAAATGCAAAAGCGATGCATACTGGTTCGGTCCCAAATTCTGTCCAAAATCGGACTGGTTACACCCTTAACAGAGTACTTTTTGAATATTTTTGTTAGGAAAGTTTTTATATTTATCCATTGAGCTTTTCCAATGATATATACTTTGACATTTTAGATATGAACCTAACACTGTTAGAGCTAATGGAAGACCCTGAGCATATTTTATTACTTGTTTAGAGAGTTCCACATAATCGTCAAGCAGTTTGTCTTTCTTAAAAGCATGCAAGCTAAAGAGCCGAAAAGCTTCATTGTCATCCAAAATTTTCAACTTGTATTCTGAATCAACTTCAAAGATTTTTAATAATTATTGATCTCTTGTTGTTATGATGATTCTTCTTCCTGAACCAAACAAAGCGTGATGATCTCCAGCTAACTTTTCTATTTGGACCAATTCATCCACATCATCAAGAATTAAGAGAACCCTTTTAGAGCAAAGTCTATGCCTAATCACATTGATGTCTCTATCAATATCACTAACATCAAAGCTTGTTCCCAAGATCTTAGAAAGAAGTGTATTTTGCAGCTGAATTACACCTCCTGCTCATTTTGAAGTTTCTCTAACGTTTTTCAAGAAACAACTTCCTTCAAATTGAGAAGAAATCCAGTTATAGATATCTTTTGAAATAGTTGTCTTACCAATTCCACTAGTTCCAAATATCCCTAGCATGCATAAAATTATATCATTCCAGCAGTTGGGTCATTTATCACAAACCATTTTACGGATGAGTAATAGTTGGACATTCCTCAATTGCTATATGCTGATGCCAGGTCAAAGATGAGTTTGGGTCATTTGGCAAGTATATCTGGAGCTTTGTAAACCACAAGCCTATAGTCAGCAGGTTCCGATATCCTCGCCAAGTTCCAGTGAAAACTCCAAAAGCCGATGCTATAAGCAAAGACCAAGTGAGAAGGGGATTCAGGAGTGTGAGCCCCACTGTCATATACTCATTTATGCAGGTTTTAGGAATAACTAATGACCATCTCGTTGTTGACATGTTCGCAGCTACACTGGGTGGTAATGGAGGTGAAGGTGTTGTGCGTATAAAATTTCCTAAATTCCTAATCATCATGGAATAATCCTAGATTGTAGATTACTAGAATGAATGAATTTAACTGGTGATTGTGCTGTCAATGGGGCTTATCAAGAGAACCTTGAGATTTGATGTACAATTTTTTGTACAGTTTTAGTTTAGAAGATTAGTAATTAGAATTTTTTTTCTCAACACATTTTTGCATAAGAAGATAGGAAACAAAATTTCTGTTCATTCTGCACCATTTGAATCCATGACTTTACATTTAAAGAGGGTGGGATTGGTTGTTACCCAAAAGCCGAAGGCTACCTTATATTGTGCTTTTCAGCTAGAACTTAAAAATCGATGTCATCGTTTCTTTTGATGGGTAACAATGATTCGGTAGTGGGACAGGGATGACTCCCTTTACATAAACATGTTTGTTCTGTTGCTCTTAATGTGGGGTACTTTGCTTTAGAGTTGATAGTAGATGAGGCCACATGTTTGTTCCCATGCGCTATGACAGAAAGAAACCTTTGAAAATTGAGAAATTCAATGATATATTTCATCACTGCATCTGTAACGCCCTGGTCCCAGAGGGGTCGGAGAGTTACTTCTTGTCACTCAAAATCATTTTTCAATCATATAGTTATAGACTCCAATGTTTTCAATAACTCATACAACTCACTATTTCAGATCAACTATTCCAATAAAATTAATCTAAATGCCACAAAAATCTCAAAATAAACTTATCAACCTTCCAAGATACTAAGTCAGCAGAGCAAAATAGGACTATCGAATAAAATCTCTAATAACCAAAATATCATCTCTGTACTTGATCCATTATGCTCAATTAGCCTTATACACGATTTCTAGTCTTGATCCCAGCTCTACCATCCAGAATCATCTGAAAAATGTTATGAAGATAAGGGGTGAGTTATCAACAATTTAGTAAGCAGACAACATATACTAGTATGTAAACATGAGCCTCTTCAGAGAGTTCAGAATGCAGAAATAAAACATTTCATTTTCATATGCAGATCCCAAAAACGTATTATCAGAAATTCAGAGCGACTTTTCAATCTTTTAATACCCAAAGACCAACTATTTTCAAAGATCCATTTTATATTCAAAGACCATTTTCATATTCGAAGACGCTTTGGCATAGAGTAATGCTAGAGAGAAGCCACTATAGTAGTGCACACTTTGCACTCACTATATGGCTTCTTCTCCTCCTCTTATTTTTCCTCTCATAATTTCAACTTTAAGAGATAGACGGTCTGGATGAAACCACATATTGTGTGCAAAAGTGGTTGCTGCCAACAGTGGCTTCTCTCAAGAATTTTTCTTTGGCATAACATAATTGAGCTTCTTCATGTTATCATATCATATTGTATCATATCATATCATATACCATGTTTAACCGCAGTGGTAGGGTTGTGCTATCCCCAGTGGTGAAACTAGGCAGTTTCATATTATGAAACTTCCCCTTTTTCAATCTCGGAGCCCCGAGTGTGCACACAGGAAAGAACATGTAAAAGACCTCTTTGTTTCCAAAGTGGGTTTACTCATATCATATCATATCATATTGGTACCAACCATATCACGTGAACCAGTATCATCATATCAAAACTATATTCAGAATCAGAATCAAAATAGATAAGTATGCCCAAGGTTTTTCATATCCATATCATATCAAAACACGTGCTAAACATATTCATATCATTTCCATTTGATCAAAAACAAATCCAAATCATTACATACCACATGTATAAAAATCTTAATGATATCATATTCATTCTTTTGCATATTTTAGAGACATGTCAAATATTGCTCAAGTCTACACTATTCATGTCAAAAGCATTTCTTTTCTCTTTCATACATATCTCATGAATGAATGCAAAAAAATACTGAGGTTGTTTTTCATCTTTTATTTTTAAAATAAAATGCACATTTTTACAAACCAAACTCAGTACATTTCTTTTATGCAAATCTAGTATAGAAACCCCGCTTACCTGAACTTCTTAGCTTTTCAGAAAATTCCTCAAAAATGCTGAACAACTATTACTCGTCACCTATAAAATAATCATGTAAATCTCGTAAATTTTGAATCAATCACGTATTTCAATATTTAAGCCTAAACTTCTAAAATAACCTATTTCAATTCCTCAAAACCTAAAATTCTCATAATTCCTAAAATACCAACATTTTCTAAAACCATCAATATCCACTTAATCGAATTCGTACCAAATAAGAAATTTAATCGAACAAGTATTAAGATAATTACTGAACTCAAATAAAAAATAATATTTAAAATATCTAAAATACCAACAACGTATTATAAATTAATAGAATACTTTGACTACTTAAAATAAAATCTTATAAAATATGTCATGAAAATCTTCTCTCTTAAAAATAGGTTTACTTCCTTTGGTTAATAATATTATTAAAATATTATCTACACAAAAATAATATTTTGTGAGACTTAAAATAAAATCCATTTAAACATAAACCCAAAAAGACCACTCATCCGAAACATATAATTGGAACATACAACAAGGGTAAACTAGTAGTAGTACTCAACTATTAGGTTAACAATTTACACACACATATATACATATATATATTATTTATACAACTTATGAGGAAAACTAGCAGTGAAAGGAAACAAAAGCACAGAAATAACAGAAGTAGCGGTGGCAGGGACTTACACTAGGATAAGTTCAGGGCCGCGTGCAACGGCTAGGCTGGAAAAATGTCATGGTGGCGTGGCTGACGAGCTAGGGAGGACGTACGACGGTGAAGCTGCCTACACTGGGCAGCGAAAGCGAGAGAGGCAGAGCGAGATGAGCGGGAGGGAGAGTGAGAGTAAGCAGTGAGAAGGAGAAGAGAGACCGCACTGAATACTCACTGATACAGTAATGCAGCGGTGCCACAGTAGCTGCGACATCAGGTGGGGCGGTGGCTTATGGGCAGTGAGTTGTTGAATGAAAAATGCTCTGTTTTTAGTTTGTGAAATAGGGGCTTCGATTGACAGTGGTAGTTGTTGTATGTTGATGGCTCTTGGTGCAAAGTTGCCGGTTGTTACTGGGGCTGGGCAGTGCTTTGCAGGGAGAGTCTCACAGTGGCAGTGTCGAGGTGTGGGGCGGAGGTTCAAGCTGTGGGCTTGGCGGCTTGATGCCGTTTGTTTGGGTGGCTCTCGGTTTATGGATGTGAATTGCATTGTACCGCAGTGCAGTGGGTGATCGGGTGCAGTGGGTTTGGCTTCCAACGGGAGTTAGCACCTTGCGAGGTAGCTTAAATGTGGCCAGTGGGTGCTTTGGATGGGGTGGGAAACAGAGGCTTCCGTGTGTGGGTTGCGGCCATGTGTGGTGGTTTCTGTTTGGTGTCGGATGAAGTTGGTTGAGCATGACTGTTTTAGAGCTAGGTGGTTCTCAGTTTAGGGTTATGGCGACGTGAACGGCTGGGGTGGCTTGGGAGTGTGGCTCAGTTTTGGGTGTCTAAAACAGAGAAGTATCGTGGCTTGCAACGGAGACTACAGAGCCAATGGGCGGCGGCTTCGTGTGGCAGGGCATGGTGGTGAAGTCTGGAATGAGGTTCACCATGGAGGGTGGATGCTCAGAGAAGTTTGGATGGCTGAGAGTGTGAGGAGAGGGCAGCGGCAATGAATCTAGGGTTGAGGATGCTTAACCTATATATATATATAAGCTATAAGTAGGAAGCAGATCAAACCTAAAGCAAAGGGAATGAGGGACGTGCATGAAAATGGAAAAAAAAAAGTGTGAACCCGCGCGACATGGGTTCTGGAAATGCTTCCATGGGCCTGGGCAACTTAGAAGGGAGTTGGGCCGACTGGGCTGAGCCTAAAAGAAAAATAAAAATCCACTCAAATAAGCCCAGTTCGAAAATAGAAGAGTCCAACAGTAAAATAATTTGAAGCAAGGAGTAATTTAAATGAAAACAATAATTAATATAAAAAAAACACATCAAAATAAATTTCACAACTTAAAAATCAAAAATTAACCCAACAATAAACACGATAAATTAAAACAGGAGAACAATACTTAAATAAAATAAAATAATCATTTAATTAAAAAAAATACACTAAAATACGGGGTATCGCAACATCTTACTTCCACTTTAGCTATATGAATAGAAGATACAGTTTCATTAGGTGGTAAGAAATTAAAAGACAGAACCAAGAATGAAGCGCCTCTAGTTCCAACCATTTCACTTTATTGTGAGCACTAGGCCTGAGATTGAGATGAGATGGTTTTAAATGAATGGAATAAAATATTATTAGAATATTATTATTGTTTTGGGATTTGAAAAAGTTGAATTATTTATTATATTTTGTTTGAAAATTTGAAAAAGTTGTAATAATGAGATGAGATGATATGATATGAGTTGAGATGGGGACCTTAATCATGTTCTTGCGAGAGGGGATTTTGCAGAAAAAATTTGGAGAATTTGCTCGGTTGTTCTTGGAGTACCTTTGATGGAAGGTAGATCTTGGAGACAAAGAGTGGACTATTGGCATAGGCAGGCGAGCAATTCTAATCACCCTGGTCTTCTTCCAGCTATTATTACTTGGCGGCTATGGGGGCTTCGATGTAAGGCTAGGATGGAAGGTTTGATGGATTCAGTGCAATAGGTTTGGTGTTCCATAAAATATTGGGTGTCTTGGATTGGTTTAAAACTTAAGGAAGTGAATGTGCTCACTCAGCGTGACGAAGGTATTTTACATTGCTTCAATCTACCTTTAAATGCCATAAAAAAGGAGATTGTCATTCCGGTGACATGGAAGCATCCTAAGTCAGGTTGGGTTAAACTGAATGTGGATGGTTATTCTTTGGGTAATCCCGGTCCTTCGGGTGCAAGTGGTATTATTCGGGATTATAAAGGGGATTTGGTTTGCGGGTTTTCTGTTGCGACTGGTCATAATTCTAACAACTTTGTTGAGTTGATGGGGTTACTTCATGGGTTTCATCACATTGATCAGTTGGGTCTTTCTTTTGTGGAGATTGAACTGGATTCCATGTTAGTGATTAACTGGTTGAGATCTCAGAGATGTGGCCTGTGGTACATGGAAGACTTTTGGGAAGAAATACAAAGTCTGCTAGCTGGACTTCAAGTTTCTTTTGTTCACTGCTATAGAGAAAGTAACTCGGTTGCTGATGGCTTTGCTAAAATGGGTGCTAAAGGTCTTACTGGATCTTGGACTTTGTTATCTGAGTTGCCTGCTTCCATTAGAGGTAACATTAGGCTTGACAGAAGGGGTCTTTTCTATATTTGTAAAGTTCGCAGAGTTTGCTAGGGGTTTTCTTTCCAGGTATGTCTCTCTTGCACTTGGTTTAAGTTTTTATTAACTCTATGTTCGTGCAGATTTGTCTTTTGCATGTTGTTTCTCTGTGTTTTGGTCTTGTATTTTTTTTTTAATTTCTTTTATGTTTTCTTTGTCTTGTTGTTGAGTTGAGTTTTTTTTTAAGGCTTGGTTTTGGTTTTATTTCTATATTTGTAGCCCTAGGCCTCGGGTTGTAACCACGGTTTTCCTCCGCCACAAGTGAGGGTTTATAAATAAAATTGGAACGAGGTCACTATTAGACATGTGACCTTCGGCTCTTAAAAAAAAAATGATATGAGTTGAGATCACTTCTCAATCCAAACGGGGCCAATTACCCATATATTGCATTTCCTCTTTTACCATTTAAAAGGGCCATTTACCCATATGTTGCATAAAAGATCCTTTGGATTTTAATTTCTAAAAGAACCCTTCAATTTTTTACTTTTCAAAAGACCCTTCAGACTCTAATTCAATCGTAGTTACTACACAAAAATTGAATTGAGAAGTGATCTCAACTCCAACTCCCATGGCAGCGTGTATTGGGATTGGTAAGCTTAAGCTGCTTCTGCTCCATACATTCATTCATTCCGGTGAATAAAACAAGTCTCTTTTGAGTTGAAAGGTGGCACCATGCTGAGGTGCTTTCAACCAAAGTCATATATATAATATATCCAACTGAACCAAAGTCAAATTTGCACTCAAAAAACATGAAACCTAGTTTCTTCTCAATTCTACCATTTTCTCTAACCGGTTCCATGCCCCTTTCCTCATAACTTAAAATAGAATAAATTTTCTTTAGGGTTACCTTATATGCCTAGGTGTGGGCTGTGATTCAGTTGTCGATGCTGCCAAACTCCTTGCCTGTGATACAATTAATTGAACTCAATATAAAACGTTTATGATTTCATTATGTCTAAAAATAGTAGTAAAATCTCACCAAGTTCCTAAATTGGAGATTGTAGAACATGCCGATATGTTTTTGTTCATCTGCCTCCAGAATCTAAACACTGCTCCCATGTTCAGCAGCTTGTTTGCATAACTCTTCCATGTGTAGCCGCAATGCAAGAACAACCAAGTATGAAAGGAAAATTCTCACGGTTCATTCTCTATACCCCGCTGTGAAATACTTACCATTCATTTATAGGCCGGAGACTAGCTTTTGAGATCTTGTTCCAATTTTCAGGATCCGCCTTGATCTTTTCAAAGAAATCAGCAATCTTGTGGCTCGATTCATCACCATTGTAGGGGTCAATGTGAAAGCCTGAAATTACATCAACAATAATTTTTGCTGGACCTCCATGATCTGTTGCAAAGGTGGGTAATCCGCGGCTCATTGCCTTTACGACTGTTAGACCGAAATTCTTGTATAATGCTGGATGCACAAAAGCTCCTTTTGTATCAGCAATACAGCGGTATAGCTCTCCATTAAGATATCTATCAGTTTGAGTTGCCATCCATCTGATGTGGCCCTTAAGTTCGTATTTCTCTATCAAGGCATGCATCCTTTTTATTTCTGCAGTTTCTTCCCTGTCCTTTGATTTCAATGGACTGAAAAATCCCGCTACAACAACAGATTTACCAAATTTCTTAGCTTCTTGTTCTTTCCATACCATTCAGTTAGTCCAGTAATGTTTTTCACTGTATCAAGTCGGGCCATCGAGAAGATGATTGATTTAGGATAGGTTTGGGGGGTGAGATGAGAATTTTGTGTTTTATTTTAAAATTTAAAATATTATTTTTTAATTTTAAAATTTGAAAAAGTTGAATTAAAATTTGAAAAAGTTATATTGAGATTTGAAAAAGTTGAATTGTTTATTATATTTTGTATGGGGATTTGAAAAAGTGTAATGATGAGATGAGATGAAGATGAGAAATCTCATCTTGTCTTTGCTCCCAAACCTATCCTTATTCTTGTCTGCCAAATATCCTCTGTTCCAGGCATACATCAGCTTTAGTGGTAAACTACTATGATGATACTTTTAGTACATGATGGATGTGCATAAATTAAATGTAACCGAGAGGCTACAAGAAGCTTTAGATTTACATGTGCACATTTTTGCCGCCCTTACTGTGTAGTAGTTCTTCAATGGCCGGGTGGAAAGAAGTTAGCTGCCTTGGTGTCTCCGTGTACGGGAAGTAGACAGACACCCCAGGGGCAGCAATGTTGAATTTTGGATCAAAGACATTGATGCCTGAGACTACTTGATAAAGTCCAGGCATGGTAAATGCTGTATGTGTTTCATACCGTCTGGGTCTATCCTTGCTGGAGAATAAACATATCATGAGTTAACATCATTACAGTTGATGTTTGTTGTATTCAAGATAATTATTTATTTAGAAGTCCACCTTCCGACAATTTCTTGATATGTGCTTGTTATGATGAAATCGGCTGCATTCATTGAAATTATGTCGGCTGTGAAGTGACATGAAAAGTGATACTTGGGGTCTAATTCCTTCCATTTAGCATCTGAATCTTCGTACTTGTTTTTCTCTGAAGTATGAGCTATAGTTCCCTGGGTTATTATTAACACGCCAAAGTTCACATTTACAGTAATAAATAGATTAAAATAAATTTTTTATAAGCAATTCAAGATGATGGATTAGACCTGTGTTATTCCAAGTTTGCTAGCCATCAAAGACGCAACCAAGTTTCCATCACTGTAGTTCCCAATGATGAGGTCCGGTTTGCATTCCATGTGTTCAAGAATCTTAACAGTAGCATCCTAGTGATGGGAGAAGAAAAGGGAAAAGACTAGAATAAGAAAACTGTTTTGAAAAAGAAACTGACAAAAAATGCTAGATAATAGCAAATGCCTGGGCAAATCTCTCATTCTCTGCTTAAGAATTATTTCTTAAAATCCTTTGTTAATACCTCACCACAAGAATCTGAGGCTTCACAACAAGATCACCTTGTTGCTTGATCCTGAGGAGCAATTCTTCCTCTAAAGCTCTTACTTGATCAAAGAATGTATACCACCTAATTGTGAATTATCAAAAGGTAAGCTTAGCAAGATTGTACAATAATATTTTTATCTTTTTGGTAGTGTTTATAATTATTTTTATCATTATTGTTGTTATTGATTAATAATGCTTGAATGCATTATTTACCTGGCCGCCAGTATCAGGCAATCCGAGGACATCTGACCGCCCAAAGCAGCCCTGAGGGGAGATGATCACAATGCTGAATATGTTGGGAAGCCTGCTGAAGAGAACCTCCAACTTTGCGGGTTCTGGTGCTTGGAGTAGCTCAGAAAGCATCCTAACATTCTCCTGAACACATTCTGCAGTGTTCCCCCACCCTCCCTCAAAGCCCCACTCCTTAAACCTACAAGAAGGCAAAATACAGAAAAAGCGTGTACTATCCAATATCCACCCATCATGGAATTTGTGTCAAAACAGGTTTTGCTTTCAATGAGGGTGGTAAACATAAAATAATGGTTACCTCTGCTCAAAATTAAGAAATGGTATCTCTCTGGGGATTGCAGAGACAAATACTTCAGCTACAATCAGGGCACTTTGTAGCTTAGCGACTGTATCCAAAGTTGCATTTATTATAAGATCCTGCTAAATTGGAACAACATACATTATTTGTGTATCCAAAGTATGATACAAGAAATTACTTTCTTCCATTCTCGGCGTGCCTATCCAAAGTATGAGCTGCGTTTATACCTCTCCTTTATAATTTAGGACTTGTAAGTGCTCGAGTAGTGGCTTTACTCTCTCAGGACTCAAAATCTATCTCCAAGGCATTTTCATCATTCGCCCTGCCCATCATATCTCATAATATAGCAATTTTTTTTAGCAACAAGATCAAATACCAAGTTCACAGTGAAAAACTCAAAGCCTACACACATTTTTTGTTAAAAATACATAAATTTCAGGGCTATACATATCCATGTTTTCAAGAAAACTACATAATTTCAAGTCATTGCAAAATTATGTTCCCAATGGTTTTCTCACTCTGCTATATGCTAGTTTTTCATGTCAGTTTGTCTCCCAAGTCACACTTCAGTACCAGTTTTTATTGAAGATCACTTCTTTGAATCTCAAGTATTCCGAAGCGGTGATAGCGTCTACTGACAATTCCTTGGAGTTCACCTTAACAAATTCCCAGAATCCAGGATTTGGTCTTATGGCAAGAGCAACATATGGTGGAACAACTGCCTCCTGCATAGTATTTTGAAGATGGAAAAGAGTTAGTCCCTCATACACAATTGTGCATGCGCATGAAAGAGGTACTAAATGAGCACCTAGGTGGAACACAGGATGTAACCAAGTAGGCCCTCCAAAACCTCTATTGAGTCTCCCTTGTCTTCTATTAATTTATTCAATTCCTCCAGTAAGTTCTGGGATTTCATTTCCCTTTTGCCTGATGCAACAAGCCTTTTCTTTACCAAAATAATAAATGGAATGTTAATTTTTGCATGTAAAAATTTGTTTTATGGAGAAAAGTAATCCAAATATTACCTCAAAAAACATCTTTTTATATGATAGTTGCCCTGACTGAATGCATACGGCATGCTATCATCATGGCCCTGCGTCAATGCATCCAACAAACTATCATCATGGCCCTGCCTCAATGCATCCGACATACTATCATCATGGCCCTGCCTCAATGCATCCGACATACTATCTGCAATTAAAGATGATCAGTTGTCACTTGAGAACTTGCTTGAAAGAAATAAAGACAATGTACTCTTGGAAACAGAAAGGTTTAGAACTGAGGTAGTGGTTTTTGTTTGTTGTTCTGTGACTTGATTTAATTATGGAGAAGTAGTATGAAGAGTGAAAGATTTAGCAAGCTGAAGACATGGGAGGAGGAGGATAACGAGCATTCGTTGGTTCCATTTGTCTGGAAGGAAGAGACCGAAAGCAAGATTTAAGAAACTTGCCATTAGTAGAAGCAAATTCAGATATACCTTTTATGGCAATAACTAAGAAAGTTGAGGGAAAGAAAGTTGGAATCTCTAGTTGTCCTTTGTGAGAGTTCAATAATTTCTTTTCTTTTCTTCTTCGTATATCAGAATAAATAAAGGCACACACCCACACTGATCCTTTAGCACATTGCCCATAAAAACACACATGAAAGATATCCGAACCAAGACACAGTACCAATAGGGCGACTTCCTTATTACTTGGGGTTATCATTAATTGAATCTCTGTTGATCAAGAGTTTTTGCAACATCGGCTTCATCTCTTCTTCTTCTTTTTTATTTGCTTTCCTTTCATTCTTGTATACCACTTTGGCTCTATAACTTTCATAAAACGGCACCATCCCAGCATGAAGATGACTTTTGGGATAAAATTGAACTCGCAAATTGTCCAAAACCTTGAGGTCAAAAGATTGTAAATTGGAGTACCCCACCCATACATGATATCCAGTCCTATTTCCCTTTTTGTACCAATCGATATTAACCAATTGCACCCCTTCTTGAATACGGCATACATCGATTGAGCAGTTACTGGTTATCTTAGCAGCACGACAAATTCTCTTACACCTCGTAGTATCATTAAAAAATAAAAATATTACGACATATAATACAATTCCGCTTATCTCCTCCAAATAGTGCGGCCCCTCAATATCTATTATCCACTCTTCTTTTTCCCTTGGTCGGACATCATCATCAGGCCCCTTCACCATTTCATTATCTTTTAAAAACTCATGAACATAACTGAACCAGTCTGGAATATGAGTTTTAGGAAACAAAGTAGCATCATAATCATAGAGTCCCTGTTAAACCAGTACCATCATCATCATCAATTCAATTTGAGTCATGCATGGTATTAAAAATGAGATCACACATACATACATACCTTCCACAATAAAGGATTTTGCACTTTATCACTCCATATATTCACATGCATTTTGTCGCAGCCAGTCAATCCAATTATTCCTAGCGATCTCATGTGGCTTCCATTGAATTCCAATATTTTTGATACTTCTCCAAATCTCTCTAGTGACTTGCATCCCTCAACATCTACTCGTCTTATATTAGGTGGAAGCTGTAGTATTTCTTCGAGTTTCTTACAATGGCTCAAGTTAAGATGAGCTAGTGTAACGAATCCTTTGATGCTCGTGGGAAGGCTAACAATTTCAAGCCCCGATAGATATAACGAATGCAAACTGGTCGAGGAATTAAACATGGTAAAGAAACTATATAGTGGAAAGAAATTTGATTCTGGATGGGAACAACTAATTTGAAGATTCGGTAGTTGTAATGCAGTGCTCCCATTGCTTGAATTTGATATCTCATCTTCAATTGTTGTAGAATCATTAGGCAGATCAAGGGATTGTCCATCCTCCCTCATCTTCTTTACAGTATTTGTACAACCATCAATACCAAGCCAGCCTAAATGTTTCAACTGGATGGAAGCAATTGGGAGACGCAGAAGGTTTTGGCAGTACGATAGATATAATTCCCCAAGTCCAACGAGGTTCCTGATGGATAGAGGTAGTACTTCTACTGCAGAGCCATATAGAACCAATCTATGTAAAGACTTCATTTCACACTCGATTTCAGGAAGAACACGAAGGCTTGAGCAGTTACGAAGACTAAGCTTGCATAAAGATCTCAACTTAAGGCTTCTTGGAAGCATTCGGAGTTTAGAGCATCTCCCAAAACTCAGATCAGAAAGCTTTTCTAGGGATCCAACAGAATCATGCACCTTAACTAGTCTGTGACAAGATTCGACTGTCAATTCCTTCAAATTAGAAGTGCTTGAAAGATCCGGAATTTCTGTTAAGTAACTACAAGACTTGAAAGCCATGATCTTCAAATTCTGTAGAAGAAAAAAAAAAAGTTGAATGGAGTTTACTAAATAACTTAAGGAAAAAAAAAAAAAAAAATTATTGATGATTATAATTGTACGTACCTTGGGCTTGAATCCATCCCCAAACTTCTTGATGAGGCTATGACGCATTCTAAAGACAATGAGATTCTTCCCTTGAAAATTTTGTGGCAAATACGATAAAGAATAGTTATACCAATCAAGTACTCTTAACTTGTCATAGAGATAATGAGGTGCACAAGAAAAACGTGCATTACGATTTATAAACACCCTAAGTTTTTTCATATGTCGAAATGCTTCCGGGTGCAAGCTTATCTCCTCATCGCCTTCAGGTAAATCTACTACCATGCCTTCAATTTCATTTGGCCCCTTATTTAAGAGAATGCATATATAAAAGTGTCAGCAAAATCGGTGCATATAGTCGTTCATAAATTACAATTTGCTAAAGTTAATAATTTTTGAGTTGACGGTATTTTATTTCGTAAAAAATACTGCTCTCTCGTTATCTTTACATGCTATTTTCCTATACTAAATATTCACATGTTAAAATATAAAAGACTGTCTTTTCTTTCCCAACTTATGTAAATGAGTACTCTTGTAACTTTTCATAAAACAAACGCTAGCTACAAGAGATAGTAGACACTAAATTAGAAAATATTAAGATATTTGAAACGAAAAAGCTGGACATTTGCATAGGGTTCTTTTAGTGATTCATCTTAGTAAATAAACGAATTCTATTTATAACTACAAATTCATTCTTGGTCACTTAAAGGATTTTTTCCAGTAGGCCAGGTATTAATTCATAAGTCAATATTTTCCACTAGATTTCACTTTTAGAAAAAGGAAATAAATGTAAAACCCAAGAATTGCTTTTGACTCTTACCATATAATCTTCTTCCAACACTTGACGAACATCCTCGTGAAACCACAATCTGCTGCGTTTGCTAGGATCTTTAGATGATTTTTCTCGAACAATTTCTTTACCCATATCTTGTAGCAAGTCATGCATCCAAACATATTTATCACCACAATCATTAACAGTAATAAGACACTTGTCTGTAAGCTTCTGGATACCATGAACCGGATAAAAATGGCAACTTTCAAATATTTCCACGACATCAGCCAAAGGTTCTCCTCTGAAGAAAAATGCAATATCAAGGAACATGTCTTTCTCACTATCTTCCAAACTATCATAACTTATTTGGAGTACTCTCTGAATGTTTCGGTTGGGAATGTTTTTATACTTATCCAATGCACTTTTCCATTGATGTATATTTTGACATTTTAGTTCCGAACCTAGCACTGTTAAAGCTAGTGGAAGACCTTGAGCATATTTTGTCACTTGTTTCGAGAGGTCCGCATAATCCTTCAACGGTTCTTTTTCCTCGAAAGCATACAAGCTAAACAGCTCAAGAGCTTCATTGTCATCCAAAGTCATCACCTCGTATTTTTAATCAACTTTAAAGATATTTAATAAATGTTGATCTCTTGTTGTTATGATGATTCTACTTCCTGAACCAAACCAAGCACGATCTCCAGCTAATTTTTCTAGTTGGACCATATCATCCACATCATCAAGAATTAGTAGAATCCTTTTAGATTGAAGTCTATGCCAAATTACACCGACTCCTCTATCAACATCATTAATATCCAATTTTGTTCTTAAGATATCGAAAAGAAGTGTATTTTGTAGTTGAATCAGACCTCCCACTTGTTTTGAAATTTCTCTAATATTTTTTAAGAAACAACTTCCTTCATATTGAGAAGAAATCTGGTTATAAATATCTTTTGAAATAGTTGTCTTACCAATTCCACCGGTTCCGAATATTCCTACCACGCGTATAATATCATTTCTTTCGAGACTTAAATGCTGATAAATGTCTCGTATACGAGATTCTATCCCAATTGGATGCTTGGCAACGCTTAAAGGTATGCAGTTTACTATTTTTGGGTTCACCCACAGAATGATTTTTTTGATAAATTCCGACTCATCATCCCTATCAATAAAGAAGAGAAAACAATTTAAAGAATCAGACATTTCACAGATAATTAATGACATATGAATATGATTTGAGTTAAAGTATATATATTTTTTCCTTCCTTAAATCTGAATATTTAATATTAGATTGTGCATTTGTGGTGACCTTTTGCCATTGTCAGATTTACATTTTCATTCTTTTGTATATATTTAATTATAACATACTTTTTAACTAATTCTTTTTTCCATTGTCGTTCTATCCCTTCCTTAAATCTAAAAACCACTACTGATTTAAAGCTGTCTTTTTTTTCTTATTCTTTATATGACGCAAATAATAAACAATTCCCTGCACCCTTTTCTTAATTATTTTTTTCCAACTCTCATTGAACAGTTAATTGATGGACGAAATTATTCCATATATATTCCTCTATTCCTTAGCTTTTGCTTGCAATTTATCAACAGTTATTGCCCCATACATGATAAATATCTCAATAGCATCATATATATGCTCACACAAACATATATATATATATATAGGCAAAGCTTACCCGGCTAAATATTCCAACCCAGACAAATTGGCTACTTCTTCTAAAGCTTTCTTCCAGGATTCCAGCAGCGGCTTTATGTCATCCCACATTTTCTCTCCAAGTTTAGTGAATGCTTCTCCAAATCTTCCTTTTGATCTTTCTCGTACTTCCGATGGTTTTACCTTATAGAATATTGGTAGAACAATTTGTTTCATTATTTTCTTACACTCAAGAATCTTCAATAGCTCGTCTAAGCACCATCTGGATTCTGCATAGTTTTTAGAGAATACAATAATCGAAATCTGTGACTCTTCAATAGCTTTGAAAAGTTCTGACAGAATTTGCTCTCCTCTTTCAAGGTCGATGCTATCTTTGTAAGTCTTGATTCCACTTTGAAGTAGAGCACTATTTAGATGAGAAATAAACTTGTGGCGAACATCTTTACCTCTAAAGCTCAAGAATACATCATGATTCCATGAACGGATGGAAGGAGATGAAGAGGATGAAGAAAAGGAAGAAGCTCCTAATTGAAAGGCCATGGAAGAAGTCATGCTCTCAAACTCTCAGTATTCGCGATTACTATTTAATTACCAAGAGGTCCAATTATAGAGTAGTCATGTTATGGCAAATAAATAATTAATTAAAGAGAAGTGGGTAGAAACTTCTCGGCAACTTCTTGGCAATAACGTCGACCATGCATCCTAATTAACCAGCAGGCTAGGTCAATTGATCTTATCATTCTAACTTCTTGGCAATATTGGCAATAACGTCGTGAAGTACGTACTTGGTTGTTGCTGAACAAAACAAGAAGATAAGTGTAAAAAATAAAGTCCAGAAAATGGAAGGAAACTACATTAATAAATAATAATTCACCCATTCGATTGGTCCAATTTGTCATATGCTTTGTCCATTTGTTTTCAATTTTTCTCTTCTGTTGCCGGATAGAGAATCCACTACATTTTATTTGCGCTGGTGAATGGAAGCGGCCGCCCTATGATCGAAGCCCGAAAGCAGCCACCACTTTTCCATTTTAAAAACACGTACGTACAAGATATATAACAGAGCTAGCTAGCTATAAATTATTCTGACCATCTCATCTCATCTAATCTTATCTTAAATACCATTCAAATACAAATATTTTTTAAATACCATTCAATATCCCATCTCAAATAAATATTTTTCAAATAAATTAATTGAACCATGTACAGGACAGGGCCCCCTCTCCTTCTTCATCGTGGAAAGCATGCAGCATAATGGCTGTGGTTTCAGCAAAAGAAACAGTGCGACCAGCAATAAAAATCTACGAGAAGAATATCGGCACTACAAGGCAACATCCAGGAGCAATGGCTTTCACAATCGCGTTGCATGCCAAAGCTTGAGTGTGATATCTAATACAACTTACTGATACATACAAGTTACTTTTGGGTCTTGTCTCTTGTATACTTTGTGTACTTTGATTGCATCCCTAGGTGATGTAATTGGAGATGTTTGGGAGAATGATATGAGATGAAAATTTTGTGAATAGTAGTAATATGGTTTGTGAACAGTAATAAGATAGTTTAAAGTTGCGTTTGGGTATTTAGATATTCTCAAGTATTTTGTGAATATTAATGAAAAAGTAATGAAAAAATAATATATGATACAATATTGAATAATAGTGAATAATAATAAAATAATGAATAGTAGTAAGTTATTCTTAGAGTAAGGTTGCGTTAAGTTTTTATTGGGTTTTGGAAAATGAGAGAAAAAAGTTGAATAAAAAATAGTATAAAGTTAAAATATTATTAGAATATAATTTTTTAATAATTTTTTTTTTGAGAAATAAAAAAGTTGAATTGTTCTTTGTTTGAAAATTTAAGAAATTTGTAATGATTAGTTTAAAAAAATTGTAATGATTAGTTTGGAAGTGTTTGTGTTTGAATGATGTTTGAGAAAGAAAGGAGATGAGATTGGATAGGATGAGATATGTTTCCAAACATCCCCTTATTGTGGATGGATTTAAAGTATCAAATTTTTAATATCTTTTGACCAAATAATAGCAAAACAGTCAGAGAAGCAACAAGAACTAATTAAACTTACACGCCATATAGTATTTTAATTCATTTCAAGGCAATCATATAGTCATTGAACACATACTGCAAGGAAAAGCAAACCTCTGTATGTATACAAGAATGAAATTAGAAGAGCAAATAAAAAGAAAAAAATGGATGAAACCAATCCTGCAAAAAGTCCCCAACAATAATTGAATTAATGATAGATAACCCAAGTTTTGTTTGTTCTATCTGCCTTCAATTTTATTTTCTTCTCTCTTCCTTACTAAATATCAAGAAAAAGTGGACCATAAACATATCAGCGCCTTGTTCCTCCACATATTGAATTCTATTACCTTTGGTTAAAGAATTATTTATTGTCTCAATATTTGAGATGTCTTAGACCATGTTGATACCAATTAATTTATATTTTGGCATAGTGACTCTATCAGACTTAATTTTGGTATTTGTAACTCAAATTAAGGTTTTCATGATGTACTTTAAAATCCCATGATTCTACTCGGGTTGATGTAGTTGTACTGCTTGGCTGTATTGCGCATAGATTTTCTCATTGCACATATTGGTTGAACACATGTTCCCTATTTTCTCCGTCCTGAGGATTAAAGTTCTTATAAATGTTACATAGCCACTATCAATGGGCAGAACTGTGATTATTCAAGGAAAATCAATATGAATTCCTTTTCAATATGAGAGGTTACCACATATTTGTTTTCGTTGTGGAGTAATTTATCATGAAGCTAGAGAAAGGATGTAGTAAGGCAGATGGTACTACTCTACATGGGGTTAATTCAAAAAACCAGTATGGGGCATGGTTGAGAGCATCTAATCAGAATGCTTCTATTGTGAAGTCTCTAAAGGATGTTGATGTGAACCAAAATGCAGAATTGAGTGATAAGGGGGGTCATTCTTTAAAGGATATATGTTGATGTGAACCAAAGTGTAGGATTGAATGATATGGGAGGTCATACTGGGGTAATGGATTCCTCTTGGGAGAAGTCAAAAGGAGGTTGCTACGGATGATTATACTCTTATTAAGGATGAGAATGTTGGGAAATCAAAAGGAGTTACATGTGTTACTATTGATTTAGTATCCTGTGACAAGGCCTTACAGTAGGACTCCAATAAAAAATGGAAACGCCAGGCAAGGACTCTCCAGCATCTAGGTTCAAATGTATCATCATCTGTGCTGCCTTCTAAGAGAAAGAATAAGTCCTGTATGGATATCTCTACATGCAAATCCGTTGTTTCCAAAAGTTTCCTTAAACAATCCTGTGTTGATGAGGCAGATAATTCAAACACCCACACTGTATTGGCGGAGGCTGAATCCCAGCCATGCCAAAAGAAATGAATCTTTTAAGTTAGAACTGTCGAGGGCTTGGCAACCCTACACAGTTCGTAGCCTTTGTCATATGATAAAGGTATATAAGCCACATATGGTTTTTTTAATGGAAACTAACATGTTGGGTAGTAGTATATTGTCTTTGAAATTGAAGTTGGGTTGTTCTAATGTTTTAACTGTTGATGGTGTTGGTAACTTTGGGGGTTTAGCTTTGTTCTGGATGAAGTAATGGAGATTGGTTTGATTAATTACTCTCACAAACACAGTCATGTGAAAGTTATGCAGTGTAGAAACAGACCATGTTGGTACTTCACTGGATTTTATGGTCACCCTGTGGTTCATAATAGAATGGAGGGATGCGACTTAATCAGATTTTTAAGTAAAGATATCAATTGCCCTTGGATTGTGATGAGAGATTTTAATGAAATTGTATCTTTGTCTGAGAAGAAAGGGGGAGCTAGAAGACCAATAAAGCAGATGATGGATTTACAACAGTGTATAATGGATAGTGATTTGTGTGATATGAGTTATTAAGGATCCAAATTTACTTGGTGTAATAATAGAATGGATGAAAATTTTACCTTGGAAAGGCTGGATAGAAGTTTGGCAAATAAGGAATGGTTTAATTTGTTTGGTTGTATTCCTGCACAGACTTTACTCTCTTCTTGTTTAGATCATTCTCCAATTTTCTGTTCTATTCCAGATCAAGATAAGTTTCATTGTTTCCAAAGAAAAGTATGGAGATATGAAGTTAGTTGGAATTTGGATTCTGATGGTAAAGAGGTTATTAGACATACTTGGAATATTAGCTCTTTTTCTTCTGATAAGGTGATAGACTTACAGCATTCATTGAATCAATGATGTGTAGCTTTGAAAGGATGGAGTAAAGATAAAAGGACTAATGAAAGGAAAGAGTTGCAGCAGATAGAAGAAAGGATGGAATCCATTTAGAATATTGGGACAAAGGAAGCTTGGGAAGAATTGAGGGTGCTTCAATCTGAGAGGAATTTATTATTGGAGAAAGATGATATTTAATGGAAGTAGAGGGCAAAGGTTCACGGGCTTAGATTTGGGGATAGAAATACAAAGTATTATCATTCATGTGTAAACCAGAGCAGAAGAACTAATTTCATTAAGGAAGTTGAATCAGAAGATGGCAGGATTTTAATTGATGATCTAGACATTAAAGCTGCTTTTACTCAGTATTTTTCTAATATTTATTCTTTATCTAATCCTGAGGATCCGTGTGCATGTATTATAAACTGTGGAGGAGAGGGTGACAGTGGGTATGAATGCTATGTTGATCAAGCCATTTACAGAGATTGAAGTTAAACAGGGGCTTTTTTAGATGTCACAAATCACCTGGCCTAGATGGATATTCTGCTTCTTTCTTTCAAGTTCACTGGGATACTATTGGAGAAAAGGTTAGTCAGATGGTATTGGATTTTCTGAACTGTGGTGTGGCACTTTCTTCAATTAATCAGAATTTTATTACACTCATTCCAAAGATTAAAAGACCAACCAAGTTAACTAATTTTCAACCTTTTAGTTTGTGTAATGTAATCTACAAGATAATATCAAAAGTTTTGGCCAATAGACTCAAAATTATACTACCTCAGATTATTTCTACCCATCAAAGTGCTTTCATACCGGGTCCTTTGATTACTGATAATGTATTGGCAACCTATGAAACAATCCACACTATTATTTTTAATGGTTAAGAATGTTTAAAAAATGTTTTAAAGAAAAAAAAAATCAATTTACATTGATATGCATATTTGGAATGCACATTTGATATGCACCTTAGCATTGTCCAAACAAAAAATATTTTAAAATAAAAGGCTTGAAATTAAAGAAACTGCATTTCCACCAAAATTCCATGTCATTAACCATTACCTTAATTCTCTCTGGTGTAACCCTAGGCGATTCTAGAAGTGGTGTGTTGAGTTTGCTACGAGGCAAAGCTTTGATTTTGCAGATCCAGTTCGCACGGAATGGATGATCTTGAAGTTCGATGGAGGCAATTACGCCTATCGGAGGAGGAGGAAGTGGTCCTCGATATCCCTTCTCGAGGGGGGGCCGACGTGAAGGAAAAAGGTGTTCTTAGTCTGATTGGGAAAATTTGCAGTGATCGTAGTGTGGGAAAGGATCTTATTGAGAACGCCGTGGCTAAGATTTGGAGGATCAATAAGAGGGCTATCTTTCAAGAGGTTGACAAGAATGTTTTTGTAGTGACGTTTGCTACGCATGCTGATAAGCAACGGATTCTGGATGGACGTCCGTGGCTTTGACAATGTGTTATTCCCTCTCCGTCCATATGATGGATCGTTGTTACCTAGGTAGATCTTGTTTAAGAGTGAGGTTTTCTGGGTGCAGTTTCATGACCTCCCTCTTGGTTACATGACAAGGGCGTATGGCGAGCAGGTCGGAGCCACTGTGGGCAAAGTTATAGAGGTTGATGTGGCGGATGATGGAATAGAGTGGGGGAGGTACTTACGTGTTAAAATTGAAATCCCCTTGCATAAACCTGTTGCTTGGGGCAGGTTCATTAACTATCTGGGTAACAAATCATGGATTTCTTTCCAATATGAAAAACTGTAGAAGATTTGCTTCTGGTGTGGGTGGATTGTTCATGATCATGATGGGTGTTCCTCTGGTGTTTCTGGCTCTGAACAAAATGCAAATGACGTTAAACAGTATGGTGCATGGATACGTACAGAGGGAGGATTTCGACGTAAATTAACACCATTATCCTCTGCATCCAATTTTGCGGAAAAGAAAGCGCATGAGCAGAAGAAGGATACTGCGATGGAAGGATCTATTGATAGCTCTGAACATGGTGGTCAGAGAGCGGGGTTGGAGGCAGTGCAGGTGGTGCAGGTGGCTGTGGAAGGTGGTTGTGGCAATTCCTTGCAACCAAGAGATTTTCAAGGGGATAAGGATGATTCAGTTTGGGGCCTTGAAAGTAGGGATAAGGAAATTCAAGTATCTGGGGAGAGTGGTAACTCCCCTGAGCAAATTTCGGTGGTTGATATCCGCAAATATTCAACAGCAGAGACCTTATCTTATGTAGTTATTAGCAGCGATGAGGATAAGGTGTTGGGCCCTGATGGGCTTGTGGGCCCAATTCTGGTAAAAGAAGCTAACCTGGGTCTAGATCATTTGTCTTTCCAACTTTGAATACTATTTCAATTTCCAACCCTCCAACACAAATCAGCAAGCAATAGGTCCTTAGCAGAATACATATTTTTCCATACATATGAAGCATTTTTAGGCAACTTAGCCTCCATGATGGATGATGTGGGAAAATATTTGGCTTTGAGAATCTCAGTAGCTAAAGTAGAAGGTTGTCGCGAAATCCTCCACAATTGCTTTGCTAACATAGTGGTAAAAGCCTCCAAATCCCTGAACCCCAAACCACCAGATTTCTTTGAAATACATATCTTTTTCCAGCTTAACCAATGGATCTTCTGAGAACTATCATGATGACCCCAAAAACAATTCTGCATCATATTAGTAATCTGATGGCACAAAGTCTTTGGTAATCTAAATAATCCCATACAAAAAGTTGGCAAAGCTTGGATGACAGCCTTAAGCAAGATTTCCTTTCTAGCCTGAGACAAAAATTTTGATTGCCAGCTATTAAGCTTACCCCAAATTCTATCAATAATCCCTTTGAAGGCACTATTCTTTTGCCTGCCAAGGTAGCCCAAGATACTTTTCAAAACATCCAGTAGATCTAAGCCATGAGATTTCTTTGATAAGTTGCCTCATTCCCATTGCTGTGTTTCTGCTAAAAAATAACAATGTCTTCTCTCTATTCAACTTTTGGCCAGAGATTCTTTCATAGCATAAAAGAATGTCTTGTCATCGACTCCACTCAATTGAGGATGCTTTGATAAATAGTAAACAATCATCAGCAAAGAAAGATGTGAGACACGAACAAAACCCCTTTCAATGGGCACACCAGTAAGAGTACCATGCATATGAGCATGAGAGAAAACCCGACTAAACACTTATGCACATAAAATAAACAAATATGGAGATAGAGAATCCCCTTGCCTAAGACCTCTTGAAGGTTGGAATTGTTGTTGTGGAACACCATTAACCAACACTAAGTAAGAGACTGATGAAACACATTCTATAATCAGACTTATCCATTGATGCCCAAATCCCAATTTCTCCATAACTAGCTTTAAAAAGCTCCATTCGACCCTATTATAGGCCTTACTCATATCAAGTTTCACTGCCATACTAGTGTTTTGCAAGGGAAGGCGTATGGCAGAGGACATGCTCAATATGCTCCGAAAGGGGGAGGGAAATGGAAGAGAAAGGCTCGAGGTCAAGGTGGAGCTCAGCCAAACGTGGAAATCCAGTATTGTAAAAAGAGACTAATTGATGAGGATGATTCGAACCTATCAGACTTAATAGTTTCAAAGAAAGGTAAAACTAATGTTGGTTTACACAGTAAGTTGGCAATGGCTGGGTGCCAGCCCCGCCAAGCATTATGAAAATATTAAGCTGGAACTGTCGGGGGCTTGGGAACCTTCGAACAGTTCAATGTCTTTGCTCCCTAGTAAAGACTAAAGCGCCCGAGGTAGTATTTCTTATGGAGACAAAACTGCCTACTAATCGTGCAAAGCTTATTGCTATGAAAGCTAAGTATGACAATTGTATTGGTGTTGATGCAAGGGGTAGAAGTGGTGGTCTTTTGATCATGTGGAAACAGGACCTTAATATTGAGTTGGTGAATTAATCAGCTAGGCACATAAATGTTACAGTTTCAAATAGGCTCGGTGACCAGCAATGGCTCCTTACATGCTTTTATGGGCATCCTGAAGTTAGCCAAAGAAGAGGTACATGGGAATTGTTAAAATCTTTTAAACCTGCTAGTGTCAGGTGGTGTGTCATTGGGGATTTTAACGAGATCCTTTCACATGATGAGAAGATGGATGGAAGTTTGAGGAATGAGAATCAGATGGAATTATTTAGAAACGTTTTAGAGCATGGGAATCTGCATGATTTGGATTGGAAGGGGGAGAAATTACCTGGAGTAACAGGCATGAGGATGAAACCTATACCAAAGAGAGATTAGACAGAGTGTTGGCTAATCAATCTTGGTTAGCGGGCAACAGGAATTATAAAGTTGTTTCTTTTGCTGCTATTTGCTCTGACCATCGACCACTCATGTTAGGCTGCAGTCTGAATGGGTATGAACCTAGGCGAGGCATCCTAGTAGCTTTCATTATGAGCTTAATTGGGGGAGAGAAGAGGGTTGTAGTTTACAGGTAGCAGCTGTTTGGCAAAAAGGGACTTCTGGGAGGGATGTGCTTGAATTGGTACAGGCCAAACTTGAAGCTTGCAGCAAGGGCCTTAAGAAGTGGAGTAAGAACCTAGACAAAGAGAGAACAAAAACTTTTAAAGAAAAATCCACATTGCTAGCACAATTGCAAGAAAATGAGGTTTCAAGTTCTTTGGTAGCACAGAAACAACTACAAAAGGATATTGATTTTTTGCTGGATCAAGAGGACATTAAATGGAAGCAAAGAGCAAAGAGGCATTGGCTAGAAAATGGCGATAGAAATACCAAATTTTATCATGCCTCTGTCAACCAAAGGAGAAAGAAAAACTATATTAAGCAAATAATGAATGCTGATGGGGTACTGCTCACAGATGCGGAAGAAATCATGCACGGCTTCTGGCAACACTTCTCTCAAGTATTTCTCTCCACTTGTCCTACTGAAGCTTGCATTAATCAATGTATAGATGGGGTGAACTCTAGAATTACTGAAGCTATGAGGAGTGGTATGGAAGTGACTCAAGTTGTTTTGGCTTTTTTGAAGAATGGTATAATGCCTGGTGGCTTAAACCATACTCTTATTGCTTTGGTTCCTAAGGTTAACTCTCCTTCTTCTATGAATTAGTTTAGACCTATCAGCTTATGCAATGTGCTATATAAATTAATTACCAAAGTTCCGGCAAATAGAATGAAGAAGGTGTTAGCTCTGGTGATTTCTTGGAACCAAAGTGCTTTTATTCCAGGTAGACTCATTACAGATAATATTTTGGTAGCCTATGAACTCTTACACACAATGCAGTCAAGAAAGAAATGCAAGGTAGGTAGCATGGCAATTAAACTAGATATGTCTAAAGCATATGACAGGGTTGAATGGGATTTCCTGGAGGCCATTATGATGAAGCTGGGTTTTGGTGAGAAATGGACAAAGCTAGTTATGACATGTGTCAAATCTGTGTCTTATTTGGTTAAAGTGAATGGTATCCAAGGCAAGACTTTTTTCCCTTCAAGAGGGTTAAGACAAGGTGATCCCTTGTCACCTTATCTATTTCTTCTTTGTGCTGAGGGGCTTAGTTCTCTATTACAACAAGCTGAGTGGCAAGGAATCATCAAAGGGGTGGCTGCATCAAGGGGTGGGAGGTCCATCAACCACCTTTTATTTGCAGATGATTGTGTCATTTTTTGTAGAGCAAAACAAGAAGAATGGTGCTCAGTAGAACAGATCTTGTGCTTGTATGAATGTGCCTTGGGTTAGACTTTGAATAAGCAAAAAACCTTTGTTATTTTTAGTCCAAACACAAATGTTGTAGAAAGGGAGTTGATTACTGAATCCACTAATGGAGAGCTATGTGGAAATTATAATCAATATTTGGGTTTGCCCACTATGGTGGGGAGGTCAAAGTATAACACGTTCAAACATCTCAAGGAGAAAATTTGGAGGAGAATTACCAGTTGGAAATCTGAGATGCTATCTTCAGCTGGGAAGGAAATCCTAATCAAGAGTGTGTTGCAAGCTATTCCTGCATACACCATGAGTGTATTCAGTTTACCATCTGTCTTGATTAAAGAAATTGAAGCCATGTTCTCTCGATTTTGGTAGAGCCATAAGAGGGGTGTAAAGAGTATTCATTGGAGGAGTTGGGAAAGATTAGGGGTGGTCAAGAGTAGAGGGGGGCTCGGTTTCAGAAATCTCACTAGTTTCAATCGAGCTTTGTTAGCTAAACAGGTTTGGAGAATGCTTCAATGTCCAAACTCTTTAGTAGCTTAGATTTTTAAAAGCAAATATTTTAAAAACTGTGGCATATTGGAGTCTAATATAGAATCCTCTCCTTCTCATTCATGGAGGAGTCTATGGTCTTCTATCAACCTAGTGAAGGCACAGGCAGTGTGGAGAGTAGGAAATGGGAACATTAGAAAAGTTTGGCATGACAGATGGCTTCCACAATCATACTCTAATAAAGTTCAGTCCCCTATACATATGTTGACTGCAAATGCTACAGTGGCTGAGCTCATTGATCATACTACCTGTAGCTGGAAGATTGAAATGGTTAAAGCAGTGTTTAATGCAGAAGAGGCAAAGATCATTTGCAGTATTCCTCTTAGCAGAAGGGTGATTAGTAATAGACTGATATGGGCAAGACATTCCAAGGGGATTTTTTAAGTAAAAAGTGCTTATGTTTTGGATTATGTTTTATCAAAACAGTCTCAGGGAGAGTCATCAAATGGAGTGGCTAATGAGAATATGTGGAGGCAGTTATGGCAGCTGAAGATTCCAGGGAAAATTAAACAATTCTTTGGAAGGCTCTCAATGAAATTTTACCTACTAAGAAGGTGTTGAGGAACAAACGGGTAGTGGAAGATGAGTTGTGTCCAGCATGTTTGAGGGTTGATGAGTCCATCATACATGTTCTTTGGAATTGCCTTGCATCAACAGATGTTTGGGGCGATCTGGATAGTCCTCTAAGGAAATGGAACTCTAATTTCCAGGACTTTAGACAGCTCTGGGATGATTTATTTAGGAGGTTGGATGAAATGATTGTAGTGCAGGCGACTGCCATTTTTTACAAATTATGGACTAGAAGGAATTGCTTTGTGTTTAATAATAAATTTAATGGCCTGTCTGCCTTACTCAGATCTGCTTTATCTGATATGGAGGTTTTCCAAGACATCCATAAGGGTTCAATGTCTAATGTTGACAGTAGGCCTCGACTGGTATCTGATATGAGATGGAGCCCTCCAGCTAGTTCCTTGAGCAAACTGAATTTCGATGCTGCTTATGACTCTGAGAAGAGGCTTTTGGGCATTGGGATTGTGGTGAGAAACAACAGGGGGGAGGTTGAGATCGTGGTGGCTGCCTCAAGGATGCATGTTGGTTCTGCCTTTACAACAGAATGTTATGCTCTCCTTAGAGGCATCCAACTATGTCAGGAGATGAATATTAGCCAGGTGCTATTTGAGGGAGATGCAAAACAAGTGGTAGAGGGGGTTAATAGGGATTATATTGATTTTTCTTCGGAAGGCCAACTGATAGAGGACATAAGAGCATTTTTCTCTGCTTAAACTAGATGGAAACTATGCTTTACAAGAAGATGCTGCAATGAGGCTGCTCACACTGCTGCAAAGATAGGTAAAAGTTTAGAAAATGAGTCTATATGGATTGAATACTGTCCTTTAGAAGTTATGTCTGTGATTCAGGCTAATATGTCATATGTCATTTGATTATTTCAATGAAATTATTCTTTCCTTTCAAAAAAAAAAAAAAACCATTACCTTAATTAATTATCTAACCACATGGCTTAGTACAACAAGACAAGGGAAATACTTGAACAACTCCATCTCTAATCTCATTTAACATAAGCCCTTGACCAGAGAACAGATGGACTTGGAAAAGTGTTGAACTAATTAATGCGTTCAACTGTCCCTAGGGAATATTCGCCCAGCTTGAGATTTGAGAAGAGAAATGCTGTGTGTGCCATTGGGTTCTTCCGACTACGGGTCTCGATAGATTTTATTTTATTTTATTTTTCAATTAATGATTAAATAAATACTTTTTAATGATGTTGTAATTTTTTTTAAAATATTTTTAATTAACCCTCACTTACAAAGAAAAACCTTCAATAAAACAAAGAATCCCATCCCAACAAATAAAAAATCAACCTCACCCAAAACATAAAAACTTGAAGCAAAAAACTATACAATCACTAGCTATTACGGATGGAGGCCAAACCCAATCTATCCAATTTATACCAACCTCTCAAATCCCGTGGAAAATGACCAATGTCCATAAACAGTTTATTCTCCCCCAAAGCGCCACTTCTCGCCAGATAATCCGCCACTTTATTGCCTTATTTGAAAACAATGTTTAATAGAGAAATCAAACTCATCCAATAACTTCAATAACTGATCCCAAAAATTTCAGAGGTGCCAAACTGTGCACTCTCTAGCCATAATCCATGACACCACCACTAATGAATCACACTCTATATCAATCAAAAAATGTCCCAAATGTTTACAAAAGGATAAACCCTCTAACACCGCCGCCCGTAACTTGGCTTCATTATTAGAACAATGCCCAAAAATTTTTGAGAAAGCAAAGACTAAATTTCCTTCATTATCAAGTAAAGCACCGCCCCCTCCTCCAGGACCTAGATTGCCTAAGCTACTTCCATCCAGATTTAATTTCACTCTTCCTGGACTTGGCTTGGACCACCACACCACTTGCAAGTTTGCGCACCTCTGCTCCACCAGCGGCACCTCCAATCTTTTCAGCATCTGCATGTCATGAGTCGACAGCTTGCTTACTTTAGAAATTTTGCTAGCGAAGACTTGCACCCAATATTTTATCGAGCCCCAAACTAGCACCAGATTTTCACCTCTACCTTCCATCCGAGCAACACAATACCTGCGCCACAACCTCCATATTATAATGGATGGAATCAAACCCATCATCACCCCAAGCTGAGTGTTTATCAATCGTAATGCAAGTTTTTCAAATGGACCAAATTATTTCTCCAATGAGTTAAGAGTGCTTGACAATTAATTGGTTTGAATATAATCTTCAATCTTTGCCACCCAATTTCTACGGAAATAAACTCGTTATCTCCAAAATGCGTGGTAGCTTCGTCAAGGTAGGAGTTAGGCACGGGATTCAAGCTTAAGGTAGGTACAATTATTATCTTCAATAATTTTGTTTCTTTCATATGTTGCATGGAAAGTTTCTAGGTAAGTCAACCTCCACCTGTTAGGCCGATTATTTTAATTAATTATTAGTATCAAATTTAGACTTTTGGATTTTTATAAGGTGAGAGAATTGAAAATTTATTACATTAACTACTTGCTCCGGCAATATCTTTTCATCTCCCCGGCCACGCCAAAAAAGTGAAACAAAAAGTTCCAAATATATAATATTATAAACCAAGACAACGTATCCATCACTTTGACAAAATTGCATCGGAGTGCATATAATAAATTAGAGAAGATTTGACAACAGAACACCAAACTCAATTTCATGACAAGCACACAAGACCAAGACTCAAAAAGATAATAAGATAAGCATAATACCCCATCCTTATGTGTCCTTTGTAAATAATACAAAACAAAAAGAAAAATAATAGGGAATATTCGCTACGTGTACCGTTGGGTTCTTCCAATGGTGGGTCTCGATAGATCTTTTTTTAATTAATGATTAAATAAGTTATTTTTAATGATATTGGGATTTTTTTAAATATTTAAAAGTATTAAAAAATACATGAGAATAAAAAAAACAAAAAAAATGAAATACACCTAACGTACGGGAGCTGCCGCAATGGGCTGTAGAAGGACTCATTTGAGAATAATATGTCCAATTGTCTCCAATATGACAAATCAATAAGTACTCCAATATGCCTTGGAAAATTGTGCCATCGATATCCAGTTTGTGGGCTGCCAAAAGGAGAGAACCTTTTCCTTCTTCAAGCCGAATAATTTGATCAAATGAATATCAATTTTAAATACTCAAAGGGATCAATATTCGCCCAATCTCAATTAACGGGGAAAACAAAGCTTCCAAGGCTGAAAATCGTTCTCCCCTTTAAGGAGGGGTAAATCACTTTTCCAGATCCAATATTATGAAAATACGCATTCTAGGGATATTCGGAATCGGTAGAATTGGTAAAACAACAATTTCGAAAGATATCTATAACATGATTTATTCTATTCTCAATTTGAAGGAAGTTGTTTCTCGAAAAACGTTAGAGAAAATTCAAAACGAGCAGATGTCTGAATCAGCTGCAAAATACTATTCTTTATGATATTTTAGGAATAAATTTGGAGAGGAGTTTGGTTCGGAGAGACTTAAGGGTCTTATACGTACGGATATAATGAGTTTACCTTACGTTAGACTTTAGGAGAATTGGGAGGGTTGTTGGGAAATTTTTTGGGTTTCTTTTATTGATGTAATTATGGCGATTCCTACACCTTAGTGAGAGTTTTTTTAATAATATGTGGAGATTCCGTCCTCCTTTAAAAAAAGAAAAAAGAAACAAATTTGGATGTTGGTGATATTGACAAAGGAATTAATGTGATTAAGCATAGACTTTGCTCTAAAAGGGTTCTACTAATTCTTGATGATGTGAATTAGTTGGTCCAAATAGAAACATTAGTTGTTTTTTTTTTTTTTTTGTTAATGAAGAGTTAGAGGCCATATGTCCATGAGTGACCCCTCCCCCAGTTTTATTAATAATCCTCACTTATGGCGGAGGAACACCATGAACAGCGAAGCACTTGGGACTTACAAAAAAACATCCCATGCACCATGATTGGTTTGGTTTAGGAAGGAGAATCATCATAACAATGAGAGATCAACGTTTACTAGATAACTCTAAAGTTGATTCAAAACACAAGGTGATGATTATGGATGACACCGAAGCACTTGAGCTCTTTACCTTGCATAGTGTTATCAGAGTAGGCGGAAGCTCTTCCCAACAGCAATTGAATCAATGATAGATAACCCATGTCTCCCCTGTTGCTACAGTTTCCCTTAAGTTTTGTTTGTTTTAAATACCAAGAAAAAGGGGACCATAAACATGATATCAGCGCCTTGTTTCTCCACATATTGAATTAAGATGTATTCAATAATTTATATATGCTCATATTGGTTGAGAAGTCCTTATCCTTTATTCTTAAAAATTTAAAATTGATTGAATTTAGGACCTACTCGAACATCTTTCTAGGCAAGCCAATAATGTTGTTTGAAGAACACAGTTCTGTGACAGAAACCATACTTCTTGTCCCCTGTAAATTTACTGACATGAATTCCAACTCAAAGGAACTCAATCTCACATCATACAATGTTACCTAGCTGTTGCTTTATTAGATATATATATATATATGAATTTTAATGAAATTAACCAAATACTTTTGCTAGGATTTCATATAAATTAGACATCCAAATCATAGAATGTCTGTATAAGTTCTTTAGGATTTCATTATGACTGGATATACCAAATACTTTCCCTGTTAATCGTATGATCCATTTGTGTTGATAAACAATGAAAAATACAAATTTTATTTAAAAATATCATTTTTTTTTAAAACAACAAATGGAGCCAAAGATTCAGACCAGAAGATGTGCACCTGCCGTATGCTACTAATCATAGAACAACAAAACAATTGAAAGGACATCAAGCAAGTCAAATCATTATCGTTCACTTTTGTCTTCCTTCAATTATTCTTAAAATTCGTATTCCAGAAACAACAAAGCACATTGTTTTTAGATGCATATCACAAACTGCAGTAACAACACATTTCTTTTCCTATATTTACTTTCTCAATATTGGAGTTGAAGTCGCTCATTTCTAGGTTTTTATTATGACTTCATCCCCCATGGACAGTTATTTGGGAATGTCCTCAGCTTCGTTGATGTTGGAGGTGAAAGTTCTGCTCTCATTTCAACGGGTTCTTTCCACTGAAAATAGGAAGAGTGCAAGTATACTCAGTTGTGAACTTGGCCGTGGCCCATGGAACCCATGCTCAGAAACCAGCACAGTATTTTGTTTCTAAAATAGATAACTGAAAAAATAGATATCTGGTTAATGGGTTGGAATCAAGGTTTAGAAATCGCACCTAGACATCTAAGAAAGAGTTGGAATCATGCTTAAAAACTGACATCCAGAAAAAAAGAAGTATGAACTACCCCAGGGGAAAAATATATACTAATGATTACAAGGAACTCCAATTGTAATCTTGATCAGTCATTTTAAAGTATAATGAATAAGTATGATAAAGGTCTATTGACAAGTCATTTTGAAGTATAGACCATGTGACTTGGGCTTTCCTAGGGTCGCTACAACCAAAGTATGTTGTGAAATGTTATACAAAACACACATACCAACGATGACAAATAAAGTAAAAGCAACACAATCAAGAACACGACGCACAATATACGTGGTTCGGCAAATTGCCTATGTCCACAGAGCTGCAGAAATCTTATTAACCAGAGGAGATTACAATCACTCAATCTCAACTCACACTCTCTAGGGCTTTTTGCTCTCTCACACAATATGCACTCACAAGACAATTGTTCTCTCTAAAAAATGCTTGAGGCCGTACAACACAAGTCTAATATGATGTATATATAGTATACGGCGTGGAAACCCTAATCCTGGCAAAACTGCATATTTCGCTCGAGCGGAGTGTCGAGCACGCCTGGAGCAAACAGCCAAATGAACATTGGCTTGAGCGGAGTGTCGAGCGAGGGTCGAGCGAACACTAGGGTTTGCGTCTCGCTCAAGTGGAGTGTCGAGCGGGACTCCAGCGTACCTCTCTGCCTGATTTCTCTCAAGTGGACTTGACTTGGCTCAAGCGAACTTTGGCTCAGGCCAACAGTCAAGCCAACTTTCAGCAAACACCTTTTTAGCTCCAAAACCAGTCTCCACATATACCCCAACAAAGTATACATATAAAATCTAGTAAAGATTTTGGGATTGCACTCGGTGCTCATACAGAGGATGAACTTAGAGACAGTTTTAAAGAGTTTTAAAGCAAGACAATAAAGATTTCAGATTGAACCAAAAGACTGGCAAAAAAGGGAAACAAAAAGAGAAGCATAAGCCAGCTAAAATTAGCTTATAATCTTATAATTTGCTTGGATAAAATCCATCATAAGCTGAAGCAATAGAAAGATGAACAGGTATAGAGGCAAGGCATGCACAAGTAAATCTTTAATGCATTGCATGAGAGCAACGCTATAATATAAATGAACCGTATAAAAAGAGCTGTATTACTTGTCTTGAAGTTCATACAAGGATTTAGCAGAAAATTCCAAGTAAATTACCAAAAGAAGAAATCAACAACACTTGATTATACGTCCTCATCATGCACCAATGGCTCGTGAAAGTCATGCCACTGTCCTAAAACCACCCCACCTCCTCCCAGACCTTAAAAAAAACAGAGAGAGAGAGAACCAAAACGCCCCCAACTCAACCATTCAATCCCAAATTAACCTGCAATGCAGTTAATCCCCCTGCAGACCCACAACCATATCACGAACAACACCGAGCACACAAACAAGTCCAGCAACGACACCATCCACACATGTTTCCTCCAAATTTGCTTTTGACTTTTGCCGATCATTTGAGAAACCCTTTTGCACCGGCAGTGTAAAAGCCTTGTACACGCCATTAATATCATGAAACCAATCCAACAATTTTAATCCAAAAAAACCAAACTAGGGAGTTTTATCAATGCAAAGACACTGACCTGGTGCCTGGTAAGCCTTCTCCGACTTGCCCTGGCCTTCTTGGGACGCAGATCAAGAGGCAGGTACTTCTTCTTCTTTTAAACTTCCCTCAGAGTCAGAGCCTCCTTCTACTTCTGCGAAATCACCGTCAACACCTGTGCAATCAACAACCACATTTGAATTGCCCAAGCTTTGAGAGCGCCTCTTGTGTTGTGGGTACCCGTTGATTTCCAAGTTGCTGTCTTCATCATCTCGGCGTCTCTTAGAAAGTTGGATACCATTCGATGAATCTACTGAGCACTCCCCAACTGTTAAGCTCTCATTCTCTTCATGCTTATAGATTATGTGAACTCCGCAACTTTTAAAGACCCGTTCTTGGCTGCTTTGAAATATAAACCTTAGATTGTCTCCTGTTGGGTACCATAGCCATTGCTCGATAGATTCTGGAAATGAGTAGTTTAGATATACATGATCGCAATGTCCATCATCCCGGTACTCTTCATCCAATGAGTCATCATATATGTAAAAAAATGTTTCTACAAGCCTGTTACAGTTTATAGAAACAGAAATCTCGGTCGACACTCCATTTGACCCATCCGGGCATTTTCCAAGAACAGCACAGAAAAAAATTCCTATGATTTTATCCAAATACAAGGGCCCACTAATATCCACTTCACAGGAATATCTATTTGAAGTCTCCTTAGTATGGTTAAACCAATCTGGAATCTTATTCCCTGGAAATACAATACCACATGAATGGTCCTGAATATGTTCCTGTTAAACATATATCACATATTTTCAAATATGAGGATAAAAAAGTAAAATTACATATTTTTAAGTGGTGTGCAGAGTGTGAGGCTTCTGTGTAGCATGACTCTTTTCATATATAAGCACAAGGCAATCCGCAAACACAAACACCTACAAAAAAAAAAAAAAAAAAACAGAGAGAAATACGGACATACCTCAACAAATGAAGGATTTGGCGCCTGACTCCCTATATTTGCATCCAATTTATGGCAATAGGACAAATCAATCGTTCTTACCTCTCGCAAGCCACATGTATAGAATTGAAATTTTTTTGATACTTCTGGGCATCTTTCCAAGGAGAAACAATTCCTAGTATCTAGCCCTTGTATATTTGGTGGAAGATGTAGAATTTCTTGAAGGTTGTCGCATCCCCGCAATATGAGAATCCTCAATTTAACAAAGCTTTCGATACTCGGAGGAAGGCTGACAATACCACGACTTTTAGATAGATCTAACTCTTGCAAAGTGGATGAGCAATAAAATGAAAAGTCGTCAAGATAGCTATAAATGGATGGGGATGAATGTATTTCATCTATTGCGAGATTTGTATGATTAGCGAGAGAAAGACTCTTTAGATGTTGCAAGTGAGGAATGCTGATTGGGAGACGCTCCAGGTCAATGTTGCCTTCTATACATAAATGTTCAATCCCAGTGAAGCATCCATTAATGGATGAATCCCGCATATCTAGTGCAAGCAGCCCCATAGAGTAGTCACTGAGACAAAGCTCCTTTTGATTTTGCAACTGATGAACCCATTTTCCCAGACATAAGAAATTAAGCGCAGGAAAGAGGTACCCAATGTTGGATTGAGGCCATTCTCTTATTGGAGTGCCCTCCAAAGTAATAGAACTTAAAAGTTCCATTTTACACTCGATTTGTGGAAAGTTTTGAAGTTTTGAGCAATTAGAAAGTGTAAGGTATCTTAGAGATCTCAACTTGAGATGCCTTGGAAAACTCTTCAGGTTAGGGCATCCATCAAGACCCAAACTAACAAGCTCATCCAGTAATCCAACAGAATCATGAACTTCGACTAAATTTTCACACTTCACAATATCCAATTGCTTTAAATTTGAGCAAGTCGAAAGATCTGGGATTTTGGTTAAGAACTTACACATAGAAAATTTCATTACCGTCAAGCTCTGTTGAAAAACAACAAATATGTATATTAGCCTTGAGGAAGTTCACATGATCACATGGGTTTAAAGAAAGGAAATATTGAAAGTAATAATTGTACCTTAAATTCCCCGCTAATGATCTCCTTGATGCGACCTTCATGCATTTTAAAAACAACGAGCTTCTCTCCACGAAAATTGGATGGCAAAGATTGTAAAGGACAGTTTGACCAATCAAGTACTCTTAACTCATTAGAAAGATAACTAAGTACTCTTCCAGAAAAGCATGCACCACGACTTATAAAAAATCTGAGTCTGTTCATCTTCGCAAACGCTTTGGGACTCAAGCGTATCATGCCATGATTATGACCCTCAGGTAGAACCACTTTTATCGCCTCAATATTGTTTGTTCCCTAACAAGACAATTCATAAATTTGCCAGTAATGTCAGATCGTTAAAATCTTTGTCTATAAGCAGTTATTAAAATTATAATATCAAAACTATAATATCCATTATTCTCCAAAAGTATTTAATCACCTTCAAAATTTGTCTTTTTTCAAATTTACTTGTCATTATTAACTATTCATTCATATAAGACAAGGTAATATACTCATAATTAAAAAAACTCATTCTTGTCTTTGAAAAGGGATGATTATATATCTTTAAAGACGTTGGATGAAGGACATTTAAGTATGATGCTTTAATGGTTCCCCTAATTAGTTAAATACATTACTTTAGGTTGGAAATATAAAGAAAGACCACATTATCTATCGATACATATATGATATTTTATTTAATATGCAGTTCTTTACCATTTGTTATGAAAAGAAATTCAACAATTTTCACTAAAGTTTCGCCAATAAAAAGTGTTCAATTGAAAGAGCTTTTAATCTAAGAACTTACTGTCTTTTCCTCTAGTACATGGCGAATATCTTCATAAGACCATAATCTACTACGTGCACCTGGTTCTTTGGATTCCTTTCGGACAATTTCTCTGCCCATGTCTTGTAGCAAGTCATGCATCCAGATATGAGACTCAACAGGGATAAGACACTTGTCTATAAGCTTCGGGATACCATCATTAGGATGGAAATCACAACTCTCAAATATTTTAATGACATCAGCCAAAGGTTCTCCTTTGAAGAAACATGCAATATCAAGAAACATGTCCTTCTCATTTTCCTCTAGTCCATCATAACTTACTTGAAGTACACTCTGAATATTTTTGTCGGGTATTTGTTTATATTTGTTCAATGCACTTTCCCATTGACGAACATTGGTCATACCTTTTAGATTTGAACCAGCACTGTTAAAGCTAGTGGAAGACCTTGAGCATATTGAATGACTTTTTCAAAGACTTTTGCATAACCATCAAGTGGTTCTTCTTTTTGGAAAGCATGCAAGCTAAAGAGCTTACGAGCTTCATTGCCTGCCAAAATCTTCAACTCGTATTTTGAATCAACTTTAGAGATATTTAATAAATTTTGATCTCTTGTTGTTACAATGATTCTACTTCCTAAACCAAACCAATCACGAGCTCCAGCCAATGTTTCTAGTTGGACCAAGTCATCCACATCATCAAGAATTAGGAGAACCCTTTTAGAGCAAAGTCTATGCCTAATTACATTGATGCCTTTGTCAGTATCATGAAATTCCAAACTTATTCTCAAAATCTCATAAAGAAGTGTCTTTTGTAGCTGGATCAGACCTCCTGCTTTTGAAATTTCTCTAATGTTTTTCAAGAAACAGCTTCCTTCAAATTGATAAGAAATCCTGTTATAGATCTCTTTTGAAATAGTTGTCTTTCCAATTCCACCGGTTCCAAATATCCCTACCATGCATATAATATCATTCCTTTCCATACTTAAATGCTGATAAATGTCTCGTACACGAGACTCTATTCCAACTGGATACTTAGCAACATTAAGAAATGTACGATTTACCATTTTTGAGTCCACCCATTTAATGATATCCTGAATAAACTCTGATTCATTCCTATCAATATAAAAGACAAAAGAAATTTAAAGAGTTAAGACTTTTCACTGTAATATACACATAAAGATGATTTAGTAACAATATCATTTTTTCTTTTTCTCTCCATTACAAAATGACAGAGTAGATTGCCATGTCAAAGATAGCCTTTCTTCTTCCTCGTGCTCTTCTCCAACTTACATTTTTCATTCTTTATATGAATTATTAAACATTTTAACTACTTTTTTGTTCCATTCTCGAATTTGTCCCTCCGTTAATTCTGAGAACATTTCGATTTGTAGTTTTTCACGTTCTTCTACTATGTTTCTCCTATAAACTTCATGTGAAATTAATGTGGTAGTACGATATTAAATCCCTCAGTAAGAAAAGATTTCTAATTTAAGTATGGTATGCATAAAACTCAATGCCGAAAAAACTAATAAATATCAAATAGTTTTGCATGGCACCATATGATCTTCATAGATTTGCAAACTCTCATATCTGGGATTTGTCTAAATTTCCCCCATATACTTCTCTTTAACATCATATATCAACATATATATAAGCACAGCTCATTAGAAGTACCTGTCCCCTAATTCGAGTCCGGACAAATTGGCTACTTTTTCCAAAGCTGCCTCCCACTTTGTGACCTTTATTTCATCCTTCAACTTATATCTAAGTTTTGCGAATGCTTCTCCAAAACTCGCTTTTTGATGTCGTACCTCTGATGGATCTACGTCATAGAATAAGGGTAGAATAATTTGTTTTACCGTTTTCTTACACTCAAGGATCTTCAATAGCTCATCTAAACACCATCGGGACTCTGCATAGTTCTTAGAAAGTACAATGATAGAAATCATTGATCCTTCAATTGCTTTGAAAAGTTCTGACGAAATTTCCTCTCCTCTTTCGAGATTGTAGTCTATGTAAGTGTTGATTCCCCCTTGATGCAAAGCATGGTGTAGATGAGAAATAAAATTTTGGCGAACATCCTCACCTCTAAAACTCAAGAATACATCGTGCGTCCATCTACGAATGGAAGAAGAAGAGAATGAGAGAGAGGAAGAAGCTCCTAATTGAAAGGCCACGGAAGAAGTGCTCATGATCCTCTGATCTGTATGCGAGATTAGTATTCACCAAGAGGTTCAATTATAGAGTAGTTATTGCAAATAAATAATAATAGAGAAGTGGCCGGCCGGTCAAACTTCTCGACAACTTCTTGGCAACAACCTGCATGCCAATGCTCTCAACCTGTCATCTTAGGATATCCCAAAAGTCTAAAGTTTATATAAAAGAAGTAATTAGAATTATTCTAATGGATGTTAGCTAGATCTAGGAGTTTGTTTTAAAAGAAATAATTAAGTTGGTACTTGAAGAAAGATAATTAAAACAAGTTTGGGTATTGACAAAGAACCTTCTCAAGCAAAATAAGATGCATAGTTTAGGGTGGGGGGCCAAAATTATTATAAAAAAAATGGGAGGCAAAAAATTAATTTTTTATATAAACTTTAGACTTTTGGGATATCCTAAGATGACAGGCTGAGAGCATTGAAAATTTATCACAAATTTAAATGAAGTTGCGTGGGAAGTTTCTTGGTAAGCCAAATTGCAATAACCCAAGCAATATTTACACGGTTTTGAACTGAAGTCCTTTCACATAAAACAAACGTCCATATTGAATACCCATTAGGATTGTTCGAAGGCCCGTTTGGATGCAGAAATATTCTTAACCTATCTTATCTTATCTCATCTTATTATTACAACTTTCTCAACTTTTCAAATAAAATATATAATAGACAATTCAACTTTTTCAAATCTCAAAACAATAATAATAATAATAAATAAATATTCTAATAATATTTTATTGAACTGATCTAAAATCATCTCATCTCATCTCATTATCCAAACAAGCCATCCACTCATATGTGTGCTTATAAAAATCCTATCAGGCTAGCTTGTGAATGGGGCTTATAAACGCTTATCCTAATTTAAACAGTTTACAGCAGGATGGAATTTATATAAATATAACAATTCTGCCCTTTTCTTGTTTCTGTTTTACCATTCTTAATTGGGGGCTTTGGTTTGTTTGTTTTGTGTTTTTTCTGAAAATGCTATTTATATTTATAATTTTATGCACATAATCATATATGTTGCTGTGTATAGAAATTATGAAGATTTTGATATTCGAATTAAAAAAGAAAAAATTGATAAAACAAAATTGGATACTTAATACGGATTATATTGTCCATAAAGTTGTACGTATGTATACATATATATGTATTCAACTTTTTCATCTAACCATTACAACTTTTTCAAATTTTTAAATAAAATACAAAAAACACTTCAACTTTTTCAAATCATAAAACAAAAATAATATTCTAACCCTCTTTTAACTTTATAACACTTTTATTCATCATTTTCTTTCTTTTCTAAAACCCCATAAAATATCTTAATTAAAACTATTTTATTACTATTTACAAAATATCTCATTACTATTCATAGATTTTTCCATCTGTGTAACAAACAAGTCCTAACTCCAGAGATCAAATCTTCCTTATTTAATTTTTCAGCTGAATTTTGCTTCACGAGTCGATAAGATGAGATGGTTTGAGAGATTTGTGTATCTAAATGAGACCTAAGTGCACTTTTATGGTAAGTATTGGCACAACATACAAAAAGGTTACCATATAAGGGAGGCTGATGTTGGATGCTGAATTTATATAGAAAACAGCACAAAAATAAATATGCATTATGCAAACCTATCAATAGATCAATTTGCTACAAGAATAAGCCATTCATACAAGGATCATTGTACTGCTTGGGAATGGAAAGAACTTCATAACAAGAACAGATGGTCCCCTCCTCCAGAAATCATTTCAATTGCATTTGATGTAGTAGTTAGACCAAATGGTAGCACCTCTGCTGCCATATGCGGATCACACAATGGCAAAATTGTTTTAATAATAGCTAAGCACTCAGGGAGCTGCAATCCGAATCAAGGAGAAGCTATGGCAGCACTCATAGGAGTACATGAAGCTCAATCCAAACACCTAAAGAATATCATAGTTGAAGGAAACTCTCATAGAACCATATCAGCTCAAAAGAACCCACAAGAAAATCAAGAGCGGCTTGTAGAATGTATCATAAGAGACACAAGATTAATGCTACAAAACTTTAAAAGATGGGAGGTGGTTAAAATACATCACTCTCAAAATCAATGTGCGCATGGAGCAGTATACAATATTGTAATAGGAAGCATACCCAATCAAAATCCCACAATGTGATTTTCATAATGGTAAGGATCCATTAGATGTATCGGATCACTTAATAGATTAGTAGTAATTACTCGCTTATTGTACTAAGACCTTGTTTAGTAATGAAGTTTACTTTATTCACAGAAAAAAAAATGCATTATGCATATCAATGATCAATCCATGAGAACAGCGCTGCCCTTAATGTGGAGTATTAATAATGCTGATTTCAGATGAGATGAAGCCAAGAAAAATACATCCCAATTCCCAAAGTGCCTCTATCATGGATCCCAATCATAATTATGGAGAGTTTATTATGTGTGTAATTGCTTGGGGCAGAGATGCTATATGTGAAGTCTTTCTATTATGTAGTTGGTATGTCAGTTATTAACTCCTTATGTCGATTGCATGTTCCTGGAACTAGGAAGCTTCTATTATGTAGTTTTTATACTTTTGCAAATCTTTCTAATGATTTGCATCCTTCAGCATTTGACATTTGTTATATTTGGTGGAAGTTCTAATATTTCGTAAGGAAATATAACGAATCCTTTGATGCAGTGATTGAATTCGTTGGAGGCTGCAATTCATGTAGTTGTTCTTCACTCTTCCATTATAATTTGTTGGACTCAATATGGACCGTCCATCATCTCCCCCCCCCCCCCCCCCCCCCCCCCCACCTTNACTTCTACATTCCTTGACAATCAATTCCTTCAGAATTGAGGTGCTTGAAAAATCCGGAATTTCTTCTAAGAATTTCCAACGAGTGAAAGCTATAATCCTGAAATTCTGTAAAAGGAAAAAGAAACGAACCACAGCCCCCAAGAAGGGCAAAGCTAAAACAGAAACAAGAAAATGGCAGAGTAGTTATATTTATAAAAATGAGTTTATACAGACACAAGAATACAAGAATAGAGAATCTATCCAAGGTCTGGACTCCTAAGCTTCTGATGAACAATCAATTTGCAAGGTTAACGAAAACCTTCTCAATGAGATAGATACCTGGCCGAGCAGATTGTCATCAGTGGGAAGCCTCAGATCATCCTTGGTGTCTCCATTATCCATTAAAAGGCTCACCTACAAGACAACAAGTCTTAATCTGGTTGACATCACTAAAATCGCTATTACCAATTGATTGTTTGTTATCACATGACAGCATTGCCAAAAATTGGTAAAGTAAGGATTACTAAATAAAACTTACAAAACCGTCTTCAGAGATATCAATCAACTGATAATCAGTGCGAGAAACATGAGGAACCTGCAAAAAGAAAGAATTAATGAAAATGATAAACAAGCAATGTACACCCGGAACAAAAGCACACTCACATGGTGAAAAATTAGAAATATCTTTACATCACAGTTGTGGGATGAAGGAACAATATCCTCAAGCTTCTTCCCATTAAATATGTCAATTCCCACAAAGTGGCACTTTGCATGTCCATGCTTGCCATTCTTTGAAGTGGAAACTTCTACAACCTGGTTTCAAAAGCCCCACCATAGAAGAACAGCACGTGAGTTGAAAAGGCAACAAAAGTTTGACAGCTTAAAATACACCTCCATACTCCAGCCTCTTTCATGCACAGATAGATAAAATGTGAAAGAATAAAACATGAAAGACGCTAGGCAATATACAAAAGTCATAGGTATATGAGGTACAACTATACTTGTATCTCAAATGAGTTTTACTATCAGTATTTTCAGATTCATTGTTAATTTTTTTCTCAATGGATGGCAACCGGATGCTTAAATAGTTAAATGCAACAATGCAAAGCACCTACATTGAAGTTCTGACAAGTTAAGGCTCATTATTGCCAACCAGATTTTAGCAAAATATTTACCGCAAAAAACACTTGATGGCAATTTCATGTGTAATTTTAATGCGTGTCTTTCGAAAAGACTCGAGCCATCAAATTTGTTCAACATGCAGAGCTCACACCTCCAAGACTCCATTCACAATTACCAAATTTGATATGAAGTAGACTTAGGGATCTCCATTAAGCCTCGAATATCATAACTAACGACGCAAAGACCCATGTACAAATCTAAACCAAAAGCCCACAAATTTATTAACAAACCTGAAATTGCATGAAATTTATTCTTAGATAAAGAGAAAATCTCCACACTTTCTCCCATTAAAGAAAAACATAAAAAGAGTACCCAACAACTGCTAAAGCACTAAATATCGTTAGACTAGAACAAACCCATCTAACATCAGGTAGAATAACACAAGCCCAGATAAGAATTCCTCAAAATAAACAAAAAAAAAAAAAAAAAGAGAGAGAGAGAGAGAGAGAAAAATAGAGAGAACCTTGCAAGGCCTGTTCTTGATGACGATATAGCCATTCTTACGAATGGTACCAGCTTGCTGGGGGTAGGTCTTTGACGCTCCTGCATCGCCCTTAGACTCAAAATGGTGCTCCTCCAAGTCTGACATTTTGCTGAGAGAAGAGTGGTAATAAAAGGGGTTGCTGTTTCAAGAAGGGGTACAAGAATCAGTCATCTCCTTTTTGCTGATGACTGTCTCATTTTTTGTAGGGCTAAGATGGCTGAGTGGCAGCAAATACAAGGGCTTCTAAAGCTGTATGAAGAGGCCTCCGACCAATGTCTGAATTTACAGAAAACCACCATATTTTTCAGCTCCAATACAGATATGCAGATCAGGTTGCAAATCAGAAATATGGTAGGGGTGTCTGTGTGTGGTAGCTATGAAAGGTACCTTGGTTTACCAACCATGGTGGGCAGATCAAGATACAATACATTTAGAAACCTGAAGCAAAGGGTATGGTCTAAGATCAGTAGCTGGAAAAACACATTTTTATCTCAAGCAGGGAAAGAAGTGCTCCTTCCAAGCATCGCTACGTACAGTCCAATTTCTTTGACTCCTTTGCAGTTCAAATATATGAATAGACAAAAAGACCCCACTTTATCATTGACTTGACCAAAACACCCTTATTTCTAAATAAAAAAAGTAGCCCAAATCTGAAAACAACATTTCAGTCTCCCTCTCCCTGCCGTGCATCTGCTCCTCACCTCCTCCACCATCGACGACTACTCTTCAACTTTTTACTCTATTGATATTTGTTGGACTTATTTAATCTCTGCACAAGGTACTAATCCATAGTTCGAATGATAGGCTCTTCTAATCCACCTATTTGATACACACGAGCCCAATGTCAGGTAGGCAGAGAAGTTTATTCTTCTTTGTGCTCCTCCACTCTTCACTCTATACAAAGACAGTATTGTTTAAAACCTCGTCTTGCAGACTAGTAAGGGTAAGTAGATAGCAACAGTGGCCTGGCTGTTTTATTTTGAACATGACATGCCAAACAGTCTGCTACAATCAATTGATAAGATCTCCCATGGGGTGTATCATCTCAATAGAGGGACCAGATTCGTACCCTCAATCTACTGAAATTAACGGTACATAAAAAGTAAAGTTTCATGTTATACTGGAAGCACAATGAGGTAATATCTACCAAATTTCTCTCCATTTGAAATAAAATAGATTCTTGTACAATATTAATTTTTCACATATGTTTTACTTGAAAAAATCATTTTACTAATTAATTCATGTGATAGGAAAAAAAATGAAATCACAAGCTAATATAAGTATGTAGCACAACCGGGGAAAATGTTATCATTCATACCACAAGGAGGAAACAAAGAAGTGTTTGCATTTTGTTCAAGATCATCTGCAAGATATCGAAGTTGAATCTTCATTAGAATACACAAGGAAAAAACCATCAGCATTAACTGCTCCAAGGAAACAACCGTAAGCTAGCTAATAATGATTAAGAGAATAGCAGCAACAAGAAAATTCTAAGTACCATTAAGGAAACGATCAAATAGCAATACTTGGAAGTCCGTCTAAGAACGAATTCCAAGATTCAATTAAAGTTTATACGATCAATCGTGAGGCAATTACAGGTCCTGAACACAATCGGTGACCTCAATAAAAAAATAATAAACCCTCTCCAAACAAACGAATCTCCAATATTAAAATATATCGATATCCAACGGAAGTATTGCACAAAATCAAAGAGCTCTGACGAAAGAGCGAAGCAATATAAATAGAATTTACAGAGCAGAAGAATCAAATTGCGATGACTAAACTTTAAAGAGAGAACGGACCTTGCTTTGTCATGGGGACGGAGTAGAAGAGAAAAACTGGAAAACAGAGCTGCAATGGGGGTTAGGGAGTTCTGAAACAAACAAAACCAGAGGCGAGATTGGTTCAGGCTTATTGAACAGAGGTGAGATGATTATGTGGAATCGTTTTAAATGGAGAATAAATACACATATTGAGTATGACAGTGGGGGCAGTTGGTTTGGGGAGCATTTCATTTAGGTCTGCTAAGCAGTCCACAGATGTGGACTGCAAGAAGAATTATTCCCTCCTTAAAGCAGTTGTTCAGGCGGTCCCTACCTTTGCAATGAGTGTCTTTAGGCTGCTTAAGAGATTGTGCAAAGAAATAACATCCCTCATGGCCCGTTTCTGGTGGGGTCATAAACAAGAAGATAACAAGATCCAGTGGAAAAGCTGGTACAGAATCAGTGAAGGCAAGTGGAGTGGTGGATTGAGATTTAGGGGCCTAGAATGTTTCAACATAGCTATGCTTGCTAAGCAATGCTGGAGAATGGTAAATTATCTATCCTCATTGGTGGTTGGGATTCTGAAAGGGAAGTATTATAGGCATGGGGGGTTACTGGATGCAAAATAATCTATCCTCATAGTCCTTGATCTCCACTTGACCTGGAAGTTTCATTGGCACAGGCTAAATTTGGTCTTAAACAACATATTTCATTGCAAAGTATAAAAATTTGTATAACATATTGTGGGGCCTAAAATAAGGCAATGTAAAAACAAAAAGGGCACAGCTAATTTTGAAAGATGGATATAAAGCTTTATTTGTAGTGTCCGAAACTGTGACCGAAATCTCGAATCTTGTTTCAGCTTTATTTCAGGTGTGGTACCCTTTTTGAAAAAATATCAAATTTCAAAAATGAGGACACAAAACTTGGAGACTCTAAAATTGTATCCAACAGACGAAAAGAGTTCACAAATACAGATAGCTGAGTAAAGATATAAAAAGCAAAGAAGTCATTTTTGTTCAGAAACAAACTGCATCAAACACGAACGAAAAAAAAAAAACAGATTAAATTCCAAATTTTAACCTCAAATTCAGCTCCTTCAGCAGACTGAGAAGTAGAAATCACCTGCAAAGCTTAGACAAATCGACAGCAAAACTCATCATTCCATTAAAAAGTCTACTAAAACAGAAGAGAGGCCAAAACAAGCATACCTGCACGCTGATCGTTCTTGGAGAACTGATGCAAAGAAAGAGGCAATAGGAATTCCAAACGAGACTCGAGAAACCACCCATTGAAACTATGAATTCTGCTATTATTATTTTCTACTAGTGTAACAGAACCATATTATAGTACCTAGTAATCAAAAGATGCATCTAAAATATCTGAAAATTCTGCCGGCATCTCACCGTCCTGTTCCCAAATAGCCTCCACAAATGAACTCACAGATGATGAAGCTTCTGACCTGTTGTTTGTTTGAGCTCCATTTGTGGATCCAAAATCAAATGTCTCAAAACTATCATCATGTCCAATTTGATTTAGGCCATTATAATTCCCAGTAGCATAGTTTAACTGGGGTGTTTGCTCGAGAGTTGAAGGGTAATTGGTTGGCGACAAGACTCCCTTGAAGTAGAGATCTTGTTGTTCTTGAAAGCCCGGACAAGGAGCAAGTTCGCTGAGGGACTCACTCAAATCGAAGGAAGAAGATGGTGTGATTTGTGCGTGAGATGGCTGGCAAGAATATGATTGTAGCGAGCCTAACTGTGTTGCATTTGAATTGCCCAAGTTTTGAGAGCGTCTCTTGTGTTGTGGGTACCTGTTGAATTCCAAGTTGCTGTCTTCATCAACTCTGCGTCTCTTAGAAAGTTGGATATCATTCGATGAATCCATTGTGCACTCCCCAACTGTTAAGCTCTCATTCTCTTCATGCTTATAGATTATGTGAACTCCGAAACTTTTAAACATCACTTTATAAGAATGACAATAAAATCTAAATCTCAGATTGTCTCCTGTTGGGTACCGTAGCAATTGCTCCATACATTCTGGAAACGAGTAATTTAGATATACATGATCCGAGCCTCCATATAAGTAAAACCTTGCTTCTACAAGCATGTTACCATTTATAGAAACACAAATACCGGAGAAGGGCCCCAAGGGGTAATTAGGGTCGGATCCAAGAATAGCACAGAAAACAATTCCTATGATTTCTTCTAAATACGAGGGACCACTAATATCCAATTCACAAGAATCATTACCATTTGAAATCTCCTTAGTATGGCTAAACCAATCTGGAATCTTATTCCCTGGAAATATAATACCACATGAATGGTCCTGAATAAGTTCCTGTTAAACATGTATCACATATTTTCATGAACACAAGGAAATCCGCAAACACAAACACCTACAAAAAAAAAAACATAGAGAGAAATACAAACATACCTCAACAAATGAAGGATTCGGCACCTGACTCCCTATATTTGCAACCAATTTATGGCAACCGGACAAGTCAATCCATCTTATCTCTCGCAAGCCAAATGATGGATAGAATTCAAATCTTTCCAAGGAGAAACACTCTCTGGCATATAGCTCTTGTAGATTTGGTGGAAGATGTAGAATTTCTTGAAGTTTCTCACAATGGCACAATCTGAGAATCCTCAATTCAACATATCCTTTGATGCTCGGAGGAAGGCTGACAACAGCACTCCAAGATAGATCTAACTCTTGCAAAGTGGATGTGCAATAAAATGAGAAGTCTTCAAGATACCAAGAAAGCAAAGACGAGTGTTGTTGTCGTCGTAATTCAGCACTTGATTCTGGTTCAGACCTCTTAATCATTCTGGATGATGTTAGGTGTAAATGTTTAAGCCCAGTGGGGTACCCAAAGGATAAACCTATTTCTTCTTTTGCAAGATTTGTACAATTTTCGACAGAAAGATTCTTTAGATGTTGCGAGTGAGAAACGCTGATTGGGAGACGCATCAGGTCCTTGGAGCCTTCTATATATGAACGTTCAATCCCAGTGAAACATCCATTGATACAGTCACTTAGACAAAGCACCTTTAGATCTTGCAACTGATGAATGCTACTGGGGAGATGCATAAGTTTTGTGCATTGTCCCAAAAGTAACTCTTTAAGTGCAGGAGTGAGGTACCCAATGGATGAGGGCAATTCTTTTATTGGAGTGCCCCATAATGAGATGCAACACAAATATTCCATTTTACACTCGATTTTTGGAAAGGTTTGAAGTTTTGAGCAACTATAAAGTGTAAGGACTTCTAGAGATCTCAACTTGAGACACCTTGGAAAACTCTTCATGTTAGAGCATTTATAAAGACGCAAACGAGCAAGCTTATCTAGGAATCCAACAGAATCATGAACTTCGACCAAATTTTCACAATCTATAATATCCAATTCCTTTAAACTTGAGCAACTCGAAAGATTTGAGATTTTGGTTAAGAACTTGCACTCAAAAAATTTCATTCTCGTCAAGTTCTGTTGAAAAACAACAAATATGTATATTAACCCTAAGGAAGTTTACATCACGAGTTTACAGAAGGAAATATTGAAAGTAATAATTGTACCTTAAATTGCCCACTAATCTCCTTGATGCGGCCTCTATATAGTTTGAAATCGAAGAGCTTCTCTCCACGGAAATTGGATGGCAAAGATTGTAAAGGACAGTTTGACCAATCAAGCACTCTTAATTCATTAGAAAGATAATCAATTGATCTTCCAGAAAAGCGTGCACCACGGCTTATAAAATATCTGAGTCTTTTCATCTTCACAAATGCTTTGGGACTCAAGTGTATCATGTCATGATTATGACCCTTAGGCAAATCCACTTTTATCCCCTCAACATTGTTTGTTCCCTAACGAGACAATTCATAAGAATGCGAGTAAAATCAGATCATTAAAGTCTTTGCTTATAAGTAATTATTAAAATTATAATATCAAAACTATAATATCCATTATTCTTCAAAAGTATTTAATCACCTTCAAAATTTCTCTTTTTTCAAATTTACCTGTCATTATTAACTATTCATTCATATAAGACAAGGCAATATACTCATGATTAAAAAAACTCATTCTTGTCTTTGAAAAGGCCCTTATATATCTTTAAAGACGTTGGATGAAGGATATTTAGGTATGATGATATAATGATTCCCCTAATTAGTTAAATACATTACTTTAGGTTGGAAATATAAAGAAAGACCACATCATTTTTCGATACATATATGATATTTTATTTAATATGTAGTTCGTTACCATAATTTGTTATGAAAAGAAATTCAACACTTTTCATGTAAGTTTCACCTATAAAAAGTGTTCAATTGAAAGAGCTTTTAATCTAAGAACTTACTGTATTTTCCTCTAGTACATGGCGAATATCTTCATGAAACAATAATCTACTACGTGCACCTGGTTCTTTGGGTGATTCCTTTCGGACAATTTCTCTTCCCATGTCTTGTAGCAAGTCATGCATCCACAACGTATTGTAAGTAGTAATTGTAATGAGACATTTATCTATAAGCCTTTTGATACCATTCTCCGGAGAGAAACCACAGCTGTCTAATATTTTAATGACATGATCCAGGCATTGGCCATTGAAAAAAAAGGCAATATCGAGGAAAATCTCCTTCTCATTATCATCCAGTCCATCGTAACTTATATAAAGTACTTTTTGAATATTTTTGCTAGGAATTCGTTTATACTTATCCAATGTACTTTTCCAATAATTTATATTCTGACCCATTAAATCTGAGCCTAGCACTGTTAAAACTAGTGGAAGTCCCTCAGCATATTGCATTACTTGCTTAGAGAGTTCCACGTAATCTTCAATAGGTTTGTCTTCCTCAAAAGCATGCCAACTAAAGAGCTCAAGAGCTTCATTATGGTCCAATCTCTTTACTTCATATTTTGAATCAACTTTAGATATATTTAATAAATGTTGATCTCTTGTTGTTATAATGATTCTACTTCCTGAACCAAACCAATCACGAGCTCCCGCCAATGTTTCTAGTTGAACCAAGTCATCCACATCATCAAGAATTAAGAGAACTCTTTTAAAGCAAAGTCTATGCCTAATTACATTGATGCCTTTTTCAGTATCATGACATTCCAAACTTATTCCCAAAATCTCATAAAGAAGTGTCTTTTGTAGCTGGATCAGACCTCCTGCTTTTGAAGTTTCTCTAATGTTTTTCAAGAAACAACTTCCTTCAAATTGATAAGAAATCCTATTATAGATCTCTTTTGAAATAGTTGTCTTACCAATTCCACCGGTTCCAAATATCCCTACCATGCATATAATATCATTCCTTCCCATATTTAAATGTTGATAAATGTCTCGTACACGGGACTCTATTCCAACTGGATACTTAGCGACCTTAAGAAATGTACGATTTACCATTATTGAATCCACCCATTTAATGATGTCCTGAACAAACTCTGATTCATTCCTATCAATATAAAAAACAAAAGAAAATTAAAGAGTTAAGACTTTCACATAAATACACACACAAAAATAATTTAATAACAACATCGTTTTTTTCTTTTTCTCCCCATTACAAAATGACAGTAGTAGCTAGATTACCATGTCAAAGATAACCTTTCTTCTTCCTCGTGCTCTTCTCCGACTAACATTTTTCATTCTTTATATGAATTATTAAACATTTTAACTACTTTTTTGTTCCTTTGTCGATTGTCCCTCCCTTAATTTTGAGAAGATTCCAGTTTGTATTTTTTCACGTTCTTCTATTTTGTTTCTCCTATAAACTTCATGTGAAATTATTGTGGTAGTTGATATTAAATCCCTCAGTAAGAAAAGATTTCTAATTTAAGTATGGTATGCATGATAAAACTCAATGCTGAAAAAATTAATAAACATCAAATAGTTTTGCATGGCACCATATGATCTTCATAGATTTGCAAACTCTCAAATCCGGGATTTGTCTAAATTTTCCCCATAAACTTCTCTTCAATATCATATATAAACATATATATAAGTACAGCTCATAAAAAGTACCTGTCCCCTAATTCGAGTCCAGACAAATTGGCTACTTTTTCCAAAGCTGCCTCCCACTTTGTTACCTTTACTTCATCCTTCAACTTATATCTAAGTTTGGCGAATGCTTCTCCAAAACTCCCTTTTTGATGTTGTACCTCTGACGGATCTACGTCGTAGAACAGGGGTAGAATAATTTGTTTTACCGTTTCCTTACACTCAAGGATCTTCAATAGCTCATCTAAACACCATCGGGACTCTGCATAGTTCTTAGAGAGTACAATAATAGAAATCATTGATCCTTCAATTGCTTTGAAAAGTTTTGACGAAATTTCCTCTCCTCTTTCGAGATTGTTGTCTATGTAAGTGTTGATTCCTCTTTGATGCAAAGCATGGTATAGATGAGAAATAAAGTTTTGGCGAACATCTTCACCTCTAAAACTCAAGAATACATTGTGAGTCCATCTACGAATGGAAGAAGAAGAGAATGAGAGAGAGGAAGAAGCTCCTAATTGAAAGGCCATGGAAGAAGAAGTGCTCATCCTCTTATCTGTATGCGAGATTACTATTCACCAAGAGGTCCAATTATAGAGTACTTATTGCAAATAAATAATAATAGAGAAGTGGGTCAAACTTCTCGGCAATGCTCTGATCAGCCTCTCATCTTAGGATATCCCAAAAGTCAAAACTCTATTGAATATTAACTGTTTTGAACTTAAGTCAACTTGCACCCATTTATACGGTTTTGACCTAAATGCCTTCAACGTAAAGCAAACGTCCAGGATACGTACCCACTTATAATTTGTCTCATTAATTTGATAAAAGTTGGAAAGATAAGGATCATTAAAAGTTAAAAGTTAAAAGTTAGGGGCTAATTTGTCTTAGAGGCAAACCACAACTACTAGTTTACTTTTTAACCCAAATTATGGAACTAAAAAGGAACCAAACTTTTTATTCCTAGGCAAGACTTTGATCATGCATTTTTTTTACTAGTACAAATTATTAACCATTTTACTAGTTTTTTGTCTCCCTTTTCTTTTTTTTTTTTTATAATAATTTTTACAAATCCACCCCCTAAACTTGACTTCCTAGTTTCTCTCATGCACCTTAATTCTTTTGAGAAAGCTCTTTGTCGACACCCAAATCTGTTTTAATTATCTTCTTCCAAGTACAAATTTAAATGAAGTTGCGTGGGAAGTTTCTTGCTAAGCCAACTTGCAATACCATTTACAAGGTTTTGAATTGAAGTCCTTCCACGTAAATTAAACAAACGTCAAAATCAAACACCAGTCATGCATTAAGATTTTTCTATTGAATTTCTTGTATGAACTTTAGACTTTTGGGATTTCTTGACGTGGGAGCATTGAGATTTATCACATCAAAGGAAATTAAGGGCGTTGGCCCAAAAAATTAAATATGATGTTGTAGCAGTAGCAGTAGCTATGGCTGATGTCGAAAGAAGCCATTGCGAAAATTCAGCACTCATCTGTGTGCTTAAAATCCTATCAGGCATGTGAATGGGGGAAATAGAAAGGAGGGGCTGCTTAATGCTTATTCTTCAGTGAAGGGAACTTGACTTTACAGCCAGATGGAATTTATATAAATATAAGTATTCTGCCATATTCTTGTTTCACCCAATAAACAGCGGGTTGGATGATTAATTTCAACCCGATGTTAAGTGGAAACCGACTTTGACAGGTGGGTCTGATTGAATTTCTTGTATGAACTTTAGACTTTTGGGATTTCTTGACGTGGGAGCATTGAAGATTTATCACATCAAAGGAAATTAAGGACGTTGGCCCAAAAAATTAAATATGATGCTGTAGCAGTAGCAGTAGCTATGGCTGATGTCGAAAGAAGCCATTGCTTTTACATCTGATCAGAGGGAAGTTATCCACTGGTGTTACAATAAGTTTCTATATGATGCAATGATCTAGCATTGTAAAAAAAGAAAATTCAGCACTCATCTGTGTGCTTAAAATCCTATCAGGCATGTGAATGGGGGAAATAGAAAGGAGGGGCTGCTTAATGCTTATTCTTCAGTGAAGGGAACTTGAGTTTACAGCAAGATGAATTTATATAAATATAATATTCTGCCATATTCTTGTTTCTGTTTCTTGTATTTTTTCAAAAAATGCTATTTATATTTAAAATTTTACGTGCATAATCATATAATATGTTGTCGTGTAGCTATAAAAGTTATGAAGATTTTGAAATTCGAATTAAATTTTTTTTGATAAAATAGATGTAGATATTCAGTACGTATATATAGCACTATTTTTTTCTTAATCTGAAAATACCGCAATGTTTTAATTTAGCTTAGTACGGCCATACTTCCCAACTTTAGCTATGGCCCCGCTGGTTAATTTACCGACTCGTGAAGCAAAATTCAGATGAAAAATTCAGCTGGTTTACCGGCCATATTTGCCTATTTATTGTTGGTGTGTTTATTAGGATTTTTCTTTCTTTGATAAAAATATGATATTTTCGAATTACACCTATTAATACAGCTCAGCTCGTAGGTTCATGATTTTGACATTCTTGAGTTTTAATCATTTTGAATTGAATATTAGAATCGTTTTCTCTATTTTTTCGGCGAATCTCATCTTCTTTCTATTGATCATCTATTGGAACTAATCGTCAGAATTATTCTAAATTCTATCCGGCATCAGCATGCGTGTATCTCTCACATACAAGTTAGCTTGTCACTTTTAAATGTATGCATGACTTAAATTAAATTCGTTGTGATGATATTCGTATAACAGAGACTTGACTTAAATACTCGTGACTCTGAAATAATTAATAACAGCTCAAATCATGTATGCCACATTCAAAAAGGGTAATCAAAGATTTCATATATAGCTTCTCTGCCTCCAGCAGGATAAATAATAAACTCCCCAGATTCATGATTGGGATCAATGATATTAGAGGCACTTCGGGAATTGGTATGTATTTTTCTTGGTTTCATCTCATTTGAAATCAACATTCACTACAAGAGATTGGATTTTTTCGGAAAAATAATTGTCTCAAAAAACCCAAATTTTGTCCCAAAAATTTTTTTGACACTAGAATATTTCATCTCTATTTTGTCTTGGAAAGCTTGTCTCAAAAGGTTTTCAGAGAGGAAAATTGATTTTCGTCTCAAAAAACTATTTTTAGGGATGAAATTGGGCGGAACCATTCGAAAGCATTCGAATGGTTTTTTTTTTATACGAACCATTTTCATCTCAAAAATCCATTTGAATGGATAAGGTTCCTTTTGAACCAACAAGTGTCGTTCAAACAGCCGTAAGATAATTTGATTCGAACAACCAAATAATTGATCCTATTCGAACGGACAGCCCGTTCAAACATATTATAGTTTTTTTAACACTTAAATTTTCATATTACTTTTGTTTGAACATAAATTTTATTGTTTGAACAGGCATCATATGTTCAGAAATTCTGTCTATTCAAATGGGATTTGTCTTATTACTGTTGTTCGAACAAATATTTGTTGTTCAAATAGTCATTATATGTACAAAAATTATGTCCGTTTGAATGGACTGTATTTCTTAGTTATCGTTCAAATGGGTTATTTTCTGTTTGAATGGATTTATAAATTGTAATTTACCATTTGAACTGGATATTTCCCGTTCAAACGGTGTTGATCGTATAGAACTGAATTAATAAAAAGATATTTAAAAAAATAAGTTTTAAGATTGTGGTGGTGGCATAGAGTTTTGGGATATCATTGACTGCTACTGCTACTGTTCAAACAATTTTTGGTTATTCATCCCTAGCCTCTTCTATATGTTCTCTTCTAATCTCGCATCTAAATCTATTGTTTCAAATTGGGTCAGCAACTCTTTTTTCTTAGACGTCAATTATTCTATCTCAAATCTTGCTTCCTCTAATTCCATAGTTTTGTCATTCGATCTGACTTGAGAAGAGGATGATGATGTTGAGGATGGCTTCACGTAATGCCCTAAGCCTCTCAAATATCCAGAATGTGATCCAAGAAGTAGCATCATTGATAGATAATTCATGAGATGGATCTGCAGTAGTTTCCTTAAGAGATATCTTGTCCTACAAAAAGAAAAATATTAAGATTAGTATAAGTAACAAAAATATTATTAGACAATGGAATTAAGGAAACTTAAACTTATACAATTTGCCTCTGCTTCGGGACTGGTCCAAACACCATCACAATTTTTATGTGCTTTAGCATACAATTAGATTAGATCATAGTTAGCAAGACTTTCTTCTTGCTGCAAAAGAAAAATCTATGTTAGAACTTAAATCAGAAAAGTGTATATGTTAATATTCAATGGGGACTAGAATAACATATTGGCATTTGGCGCACCCTTATTGTAGTACTGAACTTCTGATAGTTTGGTGACATTGCTTGTAATGGATTTTAGCATGCCTCTATTGTAGTATTGAACTTCTGATAGTGTGCATGGCATCTACCGTATACCTCTGGTATGCATTCAACATCTTGACTCATGACACACAGGACATAATTAAATTCTGCATATTTCTGCCATAAGAAAACACAATCATTTTTACAAGCGTAGATGATATTATAATCAAATCCTAGCCCTCGCTTCAATTGCTTCACTTCATAAAAAGTACGAGGTACTACATTATCCTGAAGGAGAGCCTCTTTAAATAATTCTAGTAACATGTCGATGACCTTTGTAGAAATACGATAAATAGACTTAGTATGGAACACTGTCACCGTGAAAGACAACTTGCTATGACGGGTGCACCCCTCATACAGTTCTCGTTGTGCGTCCTCCCATAATCTTCCAAAGTTTCAATTTCTATCAGATGATTATTTAGATGTTCCTTCTCAATCTCTCGTTCCAAATATTCCTACACCTAGATCACCTAACATCTTAGTCATATCCTCTTCATTATCATCACTGTCATCAGAAGCATCCACATTTATACTGTTCATGTCGATGACGTTACCTTCCTCCATTTGGTTGGACTGGCTATTAAATCTAACTCCTTTAGGAAATGGTTTGCCATGTAAGACCCAAGGTGAGTATTTAGGATTGATTCCATTTACAAATAAATACTCCCACTACCACCAAATTATACGAACTAAGATTTTTGCACTTCTTGCAGGGACATCTTATAAATCCTCGATTGTGAACATTCATTGCAAGCAAACTCTATAAAAACTTTAACCCTTGTGCATACTCCTTATGGACTCGCCCAAGTCTATCTCCTAACAGCATTCAACTCTTATCCATTGTATTTTCGTTATTCGTCGGCTGTCTATCAAAAAATCTAATTCATGGGATAAACATTATCAAGATTCTATTCATACTTGCTTACCATCTATTTTATAAGGTAGTTGGTCCTATCCCATTTGAGAGACTATTATTTATATCACATTTATACTCAGTCCAAAACTCTAATGTTAGTAAAAATTTTGATAGCATTTTCCTACAATTCTCTAAGTATGGTAATCACGATAAGTCGTCGACCCTATTCATGGGTCAAGAAACGTACGGACCACATACCCAAAGAATGTAAGAAAACATTGAACCAAAATTTTAATTGACTAATACAAGAGTTTAAAATGAATATATCTGCGATATAAATGATAGAATCACAAACTGTCCATTTTGGATAAAGAGTTGTACCTTTAAGAGAATATTTGACCACAATTCTTGAACAAGTCTAAGGTTCAATTGCATATAAAAATAACTTTGAAATCCACTAGTATTATAGTAACACATATACTCTTAAGACGTTAGGGTCCTTTTATTGTTTATGTTTGTACATTTTTTGATGATGGTTTTTGCTTAGTTCTTGATCATTTGTATCTGGGTTCCCTCCCTCATAGTGAGGATTTATTAATAAAGTTGCCTGCATTGGCCTAAAAAAAAAATGTTATGAAATTTTGAGAATTTAATTTGGGTGTTTAAATTAGAGGTAATTGATTTGTTGGGTATTTCACTAGTATGTTAAAAGCTTGGCAAATTACATCTATCCTTCTAGGTTTATTTATTTGAATATTTTATGAGGTTTTGATTATTTTATTTGGGTGTTTAAATTAGAGGTAATTGATTTGCTGGGTTAGGTAAATTTTAAATTTGATATTTTTTGAAAATACCCAAAACTTCCTCAACTACAAAAAAAAATAATAATAATAATAATAATAATAATAATTAGAGGTTATTTATTTGTTGGGTGTTTATTTCATTTGGGTGTTTAAACACTATCACTAACAATATTATCATCACAATATTAAGCAACCCAAATTACAATAACATACTAACAACATTAACAATATGACACTAAATATACTAACAAATCACACATTAATTGTAAATATTCAATCATGTGATAATTCAATCATATATAAAAAATATCATTCAACAAATACATTAATACTCAATTTATTTCACACACAAACAATATAACTAATACCATCACAAATCATCACCATATTATGCGCGCAATATTAACAAGTAATCATATACCAACTTCACCAAATACAAATACCAACTTCTAAATACCAACCTCTAAATACCAAATCACATTGCAAATAAAAAATATATTGTAAAATCACATTACTAATCATCAATATTATTATTATTTTATAAGTACTAATTTTAATTTAAGCATTAATAATTCTTATGTTTATTATTTTTTAAGTATTAATTATAATTTAAGTATTACTTATTTTTTAATTATACATTATAGTTTTTAATTAATTCTCTTTTAAGTATTAGTTTTAATTTAAGTATTAAGAATTTTAATAATTCTTATGTTTCTTATTTTTTAAGTATTAATTATAATTTAATTTTTCTTATTTTTTAATTATATATTATAGTTTTTTAATTATTTATTTTTTAAATGATATTTTTAATTTAAGCACTACAACTCGGGAGTACAACCATTCGAACACATAGAACATTAGATATCTTCAATCCAATACACGCTACTTTATTAATGATGTGGTAGCTTCGATCAGATTTTTTTTAGGTCTAACAAGAGACTGAAAAAACTCAAAAGTCACAAAAGTACTGTATCATTGGGGAACACATTTTCCATATCTTCTCCACCCTTTAGACCAATTGATCAAGTTTAAGGACCTACACAAGTAACATCCTCTGTAAATTTACTGGCAACTAAAAACTCAAAGGAATTACATCCCCGGTTCTCGCATTTCTTTGACCCGCTTCTCTATAATTGCACCTCTCTCCTGAGCAATACTCACGCATACAGAGAAAATGACTTCTTCCACGGCCTTACAAGGAGCTTCTTCCTTCAATGATTTATATAATTGTACTCTCAAAAAGCTATTCAGAGTCCAGATGGTAGTGTTTAGATGAGCTAGTAAAGATACATGAGTGCATGTAAAGAAACAGTAAAACAAATTGTTCTACCCCTGTTTTACAACGTAGATCCGCCGGAGGTACGACATCAAAAAGGGAGTTTTGGATATGCGTTTACTAAACTTAGATATTAGTTGAAGGATGAAGTAAAGGTTACAAAGTGGAAGGTAGCTTTAGAAAAAGTAGCCAATTTGTCAGGATTTCAATTAGGTGACAGGTGCTTCAAATGAGTTTTGCTTATATATATGTATGTTTATATATGATGTTAAAGAGAAGTTTATGGGAAAACTTAGACAAATCTAGGATCTGAGAGTTTACAAATTAATTAAGATATGGTGCATGCAAAACTATTTGATATTTATCAGTCTTTTCGGATTAATTGAGTTTTATGCATGCCATACTTAAATTATAAATGTTTTTTTACTGAGGGATTTAATACCGAACTACCACATTAATTTCACATGAATTTTATTGGAGAAATAGAACATAAGTATAAGAGAAAGCTAAATACGTTTGTATTATTATTAAAACAGTCATACTCTGAATTACAAGAGGAAACCTATTTATACAAATCTAATATTTACACAAAAGGCAATAATAGATTTGCTCTGCTGTACAAAATTACACTAAGCTACAATTAAGGTGCTCTGCTGTACATGATGACATTAGCTAAGGTTTAGGAGATGAGCATATGTCATGCCATAGTGCTTGCATATCAGAGATCATGATCGAGTGATTGGTGGGATTGATAGGATCATCTATTACACCCCCGCAAGATGGTGCTCCCGTCAGTGACACCAATCTTGGAGCGCAGAAGTTGAAATCGCTGTCGTGATAAGGCTTTTGTCATTAAGTCAGCCAGCTGATCATGAGTTGAAACATGAGCTACCTAAAGCAATCCTTTGCTCACATAATCCCGCACAAAATGTAAATCTATTGCAATATGTTTCATCCGAGAGTGAAGCACCGGATTTAAACTTAGCTGCGTTGCGCCTATATTATCACACAGAAGCTTTGGTGGAAGCGGAAGTTTGACACCAAGTTCATGGAAGAGAGATTGGAGCCATGCAAGTTCTGAAGTGGCACTGGCGAGGGCCCTGTATTCCGCTTCAGTTGAGGATCGAGCCACAGCTCGTTGTTTCCGAGTGCACCAAGAGATAGGATTAGAATCGAGGAAAATGATGTACGCAGAGGTAGACGTGCGATCATCAGCGTTTCCGGCCCAGTCCGCATCAGAGTAGGCAAGGAGTTGCGGAGCTGTTGATCGTTTGAGATGAATCCCATGATAGAGAGTGTTCTGAGATAACGGAGTAACCGTTTGACAGCAACCCAGTGGGTTTCAGATGGACAGTGCATAAACTGAGCTAGTTTATTGACCGGGAAAGCAATATCGGGACGAGTGAGTGCTAGATACTGAAGAGAACCGATAACACGCCTGTAGGTAGTGCTATCAACAGGACCTGAACCATCATGGAGTTGAAGACGTCCGGAAGTGGTGAGAGGTGTAGTGACATCTTTGGCACCATCCATTCGAGTCTTTAGTAAGAGGTCCCGCACGTATTTGTGCTGGGAAAGAAAAAGCCCGTGTGAGGTGGGAATAACCTCAATGCCCAGAAGAAAATGCAGAGACCCAAGATCTTTTAGAGAGAACTGAGAGCCAAGCTGCTTAATGACTGTAGAGATGAACACAGAATCATTGCCAGTGAGGATTAAATCATCAACATAAATGAGAAAGTATGCAACAGTTTCATGGTTTGTGTAAATAAACAGGGAGTGATCCGAGGCAGATTTCACAAAACCAATGCGGCAAAGACAGTCATGGAGAGCACGATACCAGGCCCTTGGGGCTTGTTTCAGTCCGTAGATGGATTTCTGAAGATGACAAACATGTTGAGGATGACAAGTGTCAATAAATCCGGTTGGTTGGGCCATGAACACATCCTCAGTGAGGGTTCCATGAAGAAAGGCGTTGTTGACGTCGAGTTGCCAGAGAGACCAACCTTTCATCACAGCAAGAGATAGAATTATCCGAATGGTAGCAGGCTTCACGACGGGGGAGAATGTTTCTGTAAAATCTAACCCGGGTCGTTGATGAAATCCTTTTGCAATGAGACGGGCTTTATAGCGATCAACAGACCCGTCAGGCTTGCGTTTAATACGGAACACCCATTTGGAGCCAACCAAGTTCTGATGAGATGCAGCAGGAACCAACTTCCATGTTCCATGGCGAACAAGTGCTGTAAATTCCTCACTCATAGCGTGTCGCCATTGTGGATCTTGAAGAGCTTGATTAACACTGGTGGGCTCTAAGGGTGTTGGTAATGCATGCTTTGTGGTCAGAAATAGGCTCTTGGGTTTATGGATATTATTCATGGACCTTGTGACCATGCGCGAAGACTGAGGAGGCCTGGCTTCAGCAACCTGTTCAGGGACAGATACAATAGGTGCTTGGGATATGGGAGTATCTTCAGAGGAATTCGAATCAGGGGACACATTAACACAAGGTTGTGACAGCACCTGTGGAGTAGTGTCATCCAGCAGAGGAGCCGAGGAAGCCTGACCACCTGATGATTGCTTTGACATATCGGGCATAATACGATCAAGAGTCAGAAGCTGAGGGGAGGGCGACACAAGCTGAGATGAGAGGGAAGGAGAAGACGTGAGAGTACGAGGAAAAATATTTTCATCAAAACGAACATGGCGAGATAGGAAGATGCGATTAGTGACTGGATCAAGACACTTATATGCACTTTGAGAGGTGGAGTATCCAACAAAAATGCATGAACGTGATTTCGGATCCAACTTATGTTGGGAGTACGGTTTGAGCCATGGGAAACATTGGCAGCCAAAGACCCGAAGCTTGAGATAATTGGGACTGGATCGAAATAGAACTTCAAAAGGAGATTTAAGAGAGTGCAATGGAGTAGGCATGCGGTTGATTAAATAGACTGCAGTCTGAAAAGCCAAATTCCAATACAACGGAGGGAGTTGAGCACGATGAAGTAAGGTCATGCCTGTCTCCACTATATGCCAGTGACGGCGTTCTGCCACTCCATTTTGTTCCGGAGTGTGTGGAGCAGTCGTAAGATGACAAATACCATGTTGGCTAAGATAGCCTTTAAGTGCAATAAACTCTCCCCCATTATCAGAGTACAGATGTTTTATTGGTAAAGAGAACTGTTTTTCAAGAATAGCCTTGAGTTGAGGGAAAATAATTGAGACATCAGATTTTTGTTTCATAGGAAAGTACCAGCAATATTTTGTAAAGTGATCAACAAATAAAATATAGTAGCGATAGCCTTCAAGAGATGTATGGGGTGATGGACCCCAGACATCTGTGAACAAATACTCAAGAGGCGAGGAACTAGAAATACTAGAGAAATGGAAAGGAAGTTTGTGACTTTTATTGATAGAACATGAAGAACATTGAGAATGAGCAGTACGGTTATTTGCTGGTAATTGAAACATTTTTATCAAATGATGAACAAGTTTTCGAGAGGGATGGCCCAATCGATTATGCCAGATATCTGAAGACACACATTCAGTGGTGAAGGCTTCCTTCGTAGCACCAATCTTGCAGGATGAAACTGGAATTGTATAGATGCCATTATCACATTTGCCTTGCATTAGTGTCGCCCCCGATGTCGGATCCTTCACAAAAAAGTGGAAGAGGTGAAATTCAATAACAAGATTATTAGTCTTGGTGAATTCATGAACTGAGATTAAATTTTTATGAATGGCAGGTACACAAAGTGTGTTGGTTAAAGCAATGGTTCGAGTAGGAAGCCGAAACTTAACAGTACCAACATGAGAAATTGCCAAACCTGATCCATTCCAATAATGACCTCGTCGGTACCATCGTACTCAGAGTGGATGGACAGTTTGGACATGTCAGAGGTGATATGATGAGAGGCACCAGAGTCAACTACCCAAGGTTTTTCTGTGGAGGTAGCAACACAGTTAGCATTGGGAGAGGTTGGGTTCCAGAATTTCTTACATTGGCGAGCCGTGTGACCAGGTATAGCATAGAACTGATAGATCACAGAGGGTTTGGTGGAGGATTGAGAACCATTCTGGGAAGAACGTTGATTTGTCCGAGAGGTATTGCTCCTGTGAGTTTTGCCTCGATGAAATGAGTTTTGAGAGACCTTTTTTTTGGTGATAGTTGGCTATTGCAATAGTGGTCTGCTGCAATGTCTCAAGGCGTTTGAGATAAGTTTCATGACTGACTAGCAGGTCATGAAGTTCTTCGAACGTGAGAGGAGTCTCTCGGGTGCGAATTGGAGCAGCGATGTCACGAAATTCAGATCCCAAGCCATTAAGAATGTAGAGCGTGAGATCATCATTTGTGAGAGGAGAATCCACCAGTGCCAGTTCATCTGAAGTGCATTTGACTTGCTGGAGGTATTCAGTGACTGTCTTGGAACCGCGATTCAAGGAAGTAAGTTGATCCTTGAGTTGCATGACTCTCGTGCGAGAGCGATTTGCATACAGACTTGTCAGTTTAAGCCAGGCCTCTCTTGAAGTGCCAGAGGCAGCGATCAGGGGCATAATGCTTTCTGACATAGAGGCAAAAATGCCATTGAGCAAGAGTTTATCTTGACGGACCCAGCGACTGCGAGCAGTAATGGCATCAGCAGTGGGGTTAGTCCCAAGCGTAGGACATGGATGGGATCCATTAATAAAGCCCTGAAGGTCATACCCAATGACAAGGGAGTCAAATTGGGCACGCCATGCAGGGAAGTTGGAAGATGTCAACTTATAAGGCAGTTGACTATGGGCGTTGATGGCAATGATAGTGGTTTCTGGTGGAGGAGTAGAGGTGAAAGAGGTAGATGACTGAGACATAGCGGAAGCAAGAGGATCAAACTCGTTTGAGATAGAGGCCTCGTGATACCATATAAGAGAAAGCTGAATACGTTTGTATTATTATTAAAACAGTCATACTCTGTATTACAAGAGGAAACCTATTTATACAAATCTAATATTTAAACAAAAGGCAATAATAGATTTGCTCTGCTGTACAAAATTACACTAACCTACAATTAAGGTGCTCTGCTGTACATGATGACATTAGCTAAGGTTTAGGAGATGAGCATATGTCATGCCATAGTGCTTGCATATCAGAGATCATGATCGAGTGATTGGTGGGATTGATAGGATCATCTATTAATAAGAACATGAAAAAATACAAATCGAAATATTTTCTCTGTTTTCTTTTTTTTGTCCATGTATATGGAAAAAGATGGGAGTTGTTTATTTTTGGGTTCTACAAAGTTCTAGAATGGAACAAAAAAAAAAAGTTAAAATGTTCATTTTTGGGTTCTACTAGTTTCAGAATTAAGGGAAGGACAAATTTGAGATTGGAACAATAAGAAAGTCTACCTTTGACATGGTAATCTACTACTGTCAATTTGTAATGGACAAAAAAAAAGAAAAAATAATATTGTAATTAAATCATCTCTATGTGTGTATTACAACGAAAAGTCTTAACTCTTTAAATTTTTCTTGTCTTTTGTATTGATAGGAATAACAAAGTTTATTCAGAAAATCATTAAATGGGTGGGCTCAAGAATGATAAACCATACTATTCTTATGTTGCTAAGTATCTTGTTGGAATAGAGTCTCGTGTAAAGGACATTTATCAGCATTTAAGTATGGAAAAGAATGATATTATACGCATGGCAGGAATATTTGGGACCGGTGGAAGTGGTAAGACAACTATTTCAAAAGAGCTCTATAACAGAATTTCTCATCAATTTGAAGGAAGTTGTTTCTTGAAAAACATTCGAGAGACTTCAAAAGAGGTGGATGACTTGGTCCAACTAGGAAAATTAGTTGGAGATCGTTCTTGGTTTGGTTTGGTTCTCTTCGGTCATTTTTTATGGGCTTAGTTAACTTGTCGAAAAGATGTTGGCAATCGTGCAGAATGCATTGGCTTGGTTTTGTTTGTTTTGGGTTTTCTCTGAGTAGTTGAAAATATGGAACCCATGCTTAGAAACCAGCACAGTATTTTGTTTCTAAAATAGATAACTGAAAAAATATATATCTGGTTAATGGGTTGGAATCATGGTTTAGAAATCACACCTAGACATCTAAGAAAGAGTTGGAATCGTGGTTAAAAACTGACATCCAGAAAAAAAGAATTATGAACTACCCCAGAGAAAAATATATATAAGGTGGAATGATTACAAGAGGATGAACTTGGAGACAGTTTAGAAGAGTTTTAAAGCAAGACAATGAAGATTTCAAATTGAACCAAAAGACTGACAAAAAACGGAAACAAAAAGAGAAGCATAAGCCAGCTAAAATTAGCTTATAATCTTATAATTAGCTTGGATAAAATCCATCTTAAGCTGAAGCAATAGAAAGAGGAACAGGTTAATTTTTGTATATATAAACATATATCCTGGCCTGATGATGGGATGAATTTGCAGATCCTCCTAGATGTACGGCATATTAGATTGTTGTGATTGGCACTAGAGAATCTCCTTCAACGATCACCTTGTCCAGTTTTCTGTTGAAGCTTCTGTGATTGCAGATGCTAAACCTAGAATTGGCTATATATGTTGAATGGAGCTGACAGGTTTTGGCAAATATGATGGAACCAGAGTGGTTTCTTCCCACTACTGCACAAGTGCTTCCATGTTCACTAACCGCTACACCATACGAAACTTTAATGTCTATTCATTCCTATCTGGTTGGAATATGAAACCAAGTAAAAAGAAGCTGTTTCAGTACTTTTGAAGGTGATGCGGAGTTTATTATTTATGTAATTGCTTGGGGGCAGAGATGCTATGAAGTTTTCTATTATGTAGTTTGTGTCTAGGCATTACATGATCTGCGCTTGTTGGTCCCTTCTAAATCAGGTCTAAATTATGTAAATGCTCTTGATATGAATACTCAGCTGGAACCTCTCAGAATAAATTATAGCTAAAACAACTCCAACTGAGATATCATGAGTTTTTGTTGGTGGAAATTCCAGCAATAAGCAAATGACAGCAATTGGTATCAACATATATGAGAAACGAAGTTTGTGGGGGAGTTTTTGAGATGCTGTGGTTAGACTAGAAAATCTCCTTCAATGATCATCTTATCCAGTTTTCTGTTGACTGCTTCAGTGATTACTGGATGTATTGAGTGGAGTTGACAGGTTTTGGCAAATATGAACAAAAGGAATGGACCAGAAACTGATTTCTCTTGTATAATGACATCATTAAGTCTCACCTTGGCACTTCTTTAATGACATCATTAAAATCTTTAATAACTGAGATATATTATTTTGGATTTCCCATCTGATTTCTCTTGTATAATGACATCATTAGTCTCACCAAAGCATCCTAGACAAGACAGATTATTAAAATCTATAAAAGAAGTCCGTATGAGGTAAATCCAATATTTCAGTTTCCAAGTACATATACTCTAGAGAGAGAAACCAGATATTGAAGAAATGACAACCTTACTAGAAAGTAAACCACCATTTGAGCAATAATATTCTTTGCATCAATGAAGCAATTCCCTTGTCATGATATAAGTGTTAAGAATATAATACAAATAATTAAATCTACTTCTACTCATCATCTGAAACTTTTGGAACAAAATGTGATTTAATATGGTATCAAAGTAGAGATTTTGAGTTCGAACCTGACTCTACACTATATCCCATTTAATAGTTTGCTTTTGGGACAAGTATGTAAGCTAGCTTTGGACCGTTAATGATATGGAAGTTTGGTGCATGGTGTATGTATATGCTACCTACCCAGACTACATTAACCAACATTGAGTTTGTTTATAAATAAGTTTTCTTGAGTCTTTACATATTGATATTCGTATGACCAAATTCTGCTTTGAGAAGGAAAAAGGTTCTCTCCTTTCACAGCCCTCAAATTGGATATTGATGGCACAATTTTCCATAATCAAGTTAATTGAACAGTTGAATGCATGAAGTTCAACTACTTTCCCAAGTCTCTCTTTTCTCTAGTCAAGGGCTCATGTTAGATGAGATTAGAGATCTAGTTGTTCAAGTATTTCCCTTGTCCTCTTTTACTGAGCCATGTACGGTCCTCTAATTCAACTTTGTGACCATATAATAATGGGATTTCATGCTATGAGGCTTCTTTTCTGCATTTCTGCTTATATTTTTCAGTTTTAGTGTATGCAATTTCTAATAATGGTATGCCATTTTACTCCATTTTAGGCGCTCTGTTTAAGAAATTCAAAACCATATACGAATAATGATAATTGGGAGTTTGGAGTGTTTGCTAGATCATGGTTGATAAAAGGCTACATCAAGCTGTGTACCCCAGTGAACTTTGCATGTGCACCTGCCGTATGGTACTAATTATAGAACAACAAAACAATTGAAAGGACATCAAGCAAGTCAAACTCTCTCGAGTCTCGACTCTTTTCTAAATTTCATCAGATTTTTGATAAAAAAACATGTTACAATCAATGGGTAAGAGAAGCATGTGGATCTAATGAGCACAAGGATAAAGTAAATGAGAGGCAGCTAAAAAACTGTCTGCAACCCAAGTCCAAGTTCAATCTTTCCTGGCTTCAGTTATTCTTTGGGTGGAGTTAAATCTTTGTGTGGATATGTGAAGCATAGAATCCTATTTTGAAGATGAGATGTTTGGACAGGCAAAGATTTTATAGACATGATAAGTGAAATTTTTCCTTCAAATGCCTCTGTCACAGTCTCTCTTTGTGCTTTTCTGCTATCACCATAGTGCTTTCTATTAAAACCACATTTCTCCTTATGTTGAGCAATTTCTAAAGCCATTTTGAGCAATTCTACACAGAAATTCATAACAAACGTATTAAGTTCTCGAGGCAGACTTATGTTGGATCACTTTAATATTCCAGTCATATCATTATCGTTCACTTTTGTCTTCCTTTAATTATTCTTAAAACTCGTAATCCAGAAACAGCAAAGCACATTGTTTTTAGATGCATATCACAAACTGCAGTAGCAACACATTTCTTTCCCTATATTTACTCTCTCATTTCTAGGTTTATATTATGACTTTATCCCCCATGGACAGTTATTTGGGAAAGTCCTCAGCTTCGTTGATGTTGGAGGTGAAAGTTGTGCTCTCATAGCAACTGGTTCTTGCCACTGAAAATAGGAAGAGTTCAAGTATACTCAGTTGTGAACTTAGCTGTGGCCCGTGGCTAAAAAAACAAGTCAATGTAACTACTTCCAATGCTTTATCACCAACCTTGAGCACATTAAAGTTAAAAACAAAAAACATATAATACATTCCATTACAAATTTCAAGTTGAGTCAGTTTTGGAACTAAAGTAATTTTTGTATATATAAACATATATCCTGGCCTGATGATGGGATGAATTCATAGATCCTCCGAGATGTGTGGCATTTTGGATTGTTATGATTGGCACTAGAGAATCTCCTTCAACGATCACCTTGTCCAGTTTTCTGTTGAAGCTTCTGTGATTGCAGATGCTAAACCTAGAATTGGCTATATATGTTGAATGAAGCTGATAGGTTTTGGCAAATATGATGGAACCAGAGTGGTTTCTTCCCACTACTGCACAAGTGCTTCCACATTCACTAACCGCTATACCATATGAAACTTTAATGTCTATTCATTCCTAACTGGTTGGAATATGAAACCAAGTAAAAAGAAGCAGTTTCAGTACTTCTGAAGGTGATGGGGAGTTTATTATTTATGTAATTGCTTGGGGGCAGAGATGCTATGAAGTTTTCTATTATGTAGTTTGTGTTTAGGCATTACATCTGCGCTTGTTGGTCCGTTCTAAATCAGGTCTAATGTGCGTTCTCCAAATGCCAGGATCATTTTGAAATTATGTAAATGCTCTTGATATGAATACTCAGCTAGAACCCCTCAGAATAAATTATAGCTAAAACAACTCCAACTGAGATATCATGAGTTTTTGTCAGTGGAAATTCCAGCAATTAGCAAATGCTGTGGTTAGCACTAGAAAATCTCCTTCAATGATCATCTTATCCAGTTTTCTGTTGACTGCTTCAGTGATTACCGGAAGAGTTTCTTCACTCTGATTTGGATGTATTGAATGGAGTTGACAGGTTTTGGCATATATGATGGCCCCCCAGAGTTGTTTCCTCCCACTGCTGCAGAAGTGCTTGTATGTTCTCTCACTCCTACATGAAACTTCGATATATTTTCCCATCTGAATGAAAATTGAACCCAGGTAAGAACTTGAACTAAAGGAATAGACCAGAAACTGATTTCTCTTGTATAATGACATCATTAAGTCTCACCTTGGCACTTCTTTAATGACATCATTAAAATCTTTAATAACTGAGATATATTATTTTGGATTTCCTTTCTGATTTCTCTTGTATAATGACATCATTAAGTCTCACCAAAGCATCCTAGACAAGACAGATTATTAAAATCTATAAAAGAAGTCCGTATGAGGTAAATCCAAAAATCTATATCTCAGTTTCCAAGTACATATACTCTAGAGAGAGAAACCGGATATTGAAGAAATGACAACCTTACTCGAAAGTAAACCACCATTAGAGCAATAATATTCTTTGCATCAATGTGGTTGTGCTTTTTCTCATCCAACATGAACAATACTGCAAATACACATGCAACCTAACAAGTCAATATTGCTTTAAGCAAAGGTCACAGAAGTCAATATGTGAAGGAATATGTTATATCGAACATCACCAAGGGCAATGTCAACAAAAGGACAGAGATGCAAGCTAATTTTGGAAAATGCCCCCGCCGGTTTCTTTCTCCTCTTTTGATATCTAGAAAGAAACTAAAAAAGAAAGAAGATCATTTTTAAAAGCAGTGCGAGTCGAAATGAAGATCATTTCAAGTCAACATTATTTGGCTGCAGCCTGCATGCCTCTAACAAAACCCCACAATGCCTATTAGATTCCCAAAGTGGCAAAGATCCTTAACTACTCTGTATCAACAAGTTTTAGATCTTCTAAAAAAGAGGAAGTTTAAATTGTTTTTGCAGACACTGTCCCAGAACCAAAAAGGTCAGATTAAGTATTAAAGATCAGATTTCAATGCTAGAGTATATATAGCTCTATGATAAAGTCATTATACTAAAATATAAATTGTTATCAACATGGTGTGAGACATCTCAAACAATAAGTCAGTATTACTTTAAGCAAAGGTCATAGCTGATAGCTAGAAGTGATCAATACGTGGAGGAACAAGGAACTAATATGTTGTGTGGAACATCAGACACAAAGTTTGGAGTACAGATCATCCATTTCAATTTTCAACAGAAATCCCAACTAAGTCGAGGAATGCCTCTTTCTTTGAAACTTTCCATCTTTGCTGAGGCGTTTTAAAGGATGGGTCACAACCTTGTTTCTTTTTCTTCCCTTGCTTTCCTTTCATGCTTGTATACCACATTGGCTATGCAACACATTGGAAACCAAGAGGAATTTTGTCTGTGCTGAGGTGAGAAATGGCTTGTTTTGCTGATTGTTCTGTTTGATATGGCTTTGGATTAATTTGCAAAATGCTTTAGTCTCTGCTTATGCCTACTGTTGGAGAAACAGGACGGTTGGTTGGAGTATAGGCCAAGCCACATGGTTTATACTCCAAAAGAACTAGTCAATGATACAATTGGAGTCCTATTGGAACATTATAAAGATCAAGAACTTCTCATTTCCAAGAAATGTGGGATCCCATACACAACTTACCCTTATCATATTGCAGATTTTTTTTGCTAAAGAAGGTGCAAAAGGGAAATCAGGGCTGTGTCTCAACTTCCTGAAAGTGTCAAGGGGTTGGTTGATATTAGAAAGAGCTTATCAATATTCGTTATTTTTTTATATGTTGCTCTCCAGCTTAATGGGAGTTTTTGAATGAGATAATGGGTGTTTTCTAGTTTTTCAGCAAAGTGTGTTTAGCAGAAACTTGCTGTAATAAGGCTATAGAAGAAATATTTCAGGGCAGCACAACAATTGAATTCATCATGCAAGAAACAAACTAATGGCTATAACTAAGCGACCAAAGTGAAAAGCTTACAAGCTAAGCATGAAGATTTCCCAACTTTTGGCAAGACTGACGGTTACCTCCAAATTGTTCAATCTTATAAATAGAGAGAGAGAGAGAGAGTTGGATGACAGTAGCAATAGTGTAGTGGTCTTAAGATTCAGCTCTTTTAAACGTACATGTCATTCATCCATCTCAAACAAGTCGAAGCTCTAACTCCAAACTACCTTTGGATCATCCTAGTCCTTCACCACCTTATCTGGAACAGGTCCCTTGAAAATTAAGACATGTTACATCAGTGCTCATGTTGTACAGGTCCCTAAACCCAAAAGTTGAGATCAATAGAGTTGAGTTCCCATAATCCCAACCAACCAACATGAGCAATACTGTCAGTACATAAGCAACCCCACAAGTAGATTCATGGCAATTTTTTAACATCATATATGAAACAAATAACACCTGATTTCAATGGCAAATACCAAATCAAGTCTTAAAGACCAGAGAACAAACAAAAATGAAAGGAAAAACTCACATGAAATTCCAAAGAGATAGCAGCAACAGGGGCTGGCAATTTAACAAAGATGTCCCAAGTAAAAGAAATAAAAGCAACAGGGGCCGGCAGGCCACTTGAGCTGCAGATGCTAAACCTTGAAATGGCTGTATATGTTGAATGGAGCTGACAGGTTTTGACAAATATGATGAAGCTGGAGTTGTTTCTTCCCACTACTGCACAAGTGCTTCCATGTTCAGTATCTATTCCTATCTGGTTGGAAAACGAAACCAAGTAAAAAAACTCGAACCGATTTAAAGGAATGGACAAGAAAGTGATTTTTCAAATCTTGGTATTCTTTGTTGGATCAGCAAAGCAATGCAAATAATCATCCTAGAAAGGCAAGACTATTAAAATCTATGAAATAATATTCTTCACAATCAATGTGGTTGTCCTCTTTCTCAATACACATGCAACCCGAGTAGATTAAGGGAATTTTAACATCAAATAGTGACCAAATGACCATCTTTATTTCATTGGCAAAGACTAAACATATATGGTCATTATTCCAAAGTAAAAATCGGTATAAACATATATGGTCCATCGTACGCAAAAGTTTATGGGGCCTAAAACAGGGCAATGGCAAAAAAAAAAAAAGTGACGGAGTCCTTTGAATCATCGTAGTCCTTCTCCACTTGATCTGGAAGTTTGATGTGATGCCCCAAGTTTAAATATCAGGTGATTTTTTTTCATAAACGTAAGTAGCAATCCAAAAACAATCATCCGAGAAAAGAACAGAGATTTTTAAAATCTATAGAAGAAGTCCGCCATAGTGTCCCTAAATCCAAATTTTAGTTGCTTGGCAGCAACTTATTTATGTGTACTTGAAAGTGAAGCAGTGTGAGCAATACTGTCAGTACACGAGTATAGTTCTATGATAAAGTCCATATTGTTGTGCCTTTCTTTTTTTTTTTTTTTTTTTTTTATGAAAAACTCCATTATCAAATCAGTGCATGGACCACATCATCAAAACGTAAATTTTAAAATTTAAACGTTACAAATTAAATCTTACCATTTAAGTGATATGAATGGTATGTTTTACAGACTGACTCAAGAATATAATAACTTTTTTTTGGTTTTAGAAAGTAACGGAAAAAAATAATAAGCAGAGAGAAGGAATAAAATTAAAATTTGATCTTATAGATCAAATTATGTTATGTGGATAGTATGTAGCGTAAAGACTTTCAAATAAAGACACATGAAAGATATCCCACTGAAACATAGTACGAACAGAAGCGACTTACTTACTTGGGGTTATCATTAATTGAATTGCTGTTGGTCAGGAGTTTTTGGAACATTGTCTTCATTCTTGTATACCACTTTGGCTCTGCAACTTGCATAAAACGGCAAGATCTCAGCATGTCGACGATGATTGGGATAAAATTGAACTCGCAAATTGTCCAAAACCTTAAGGTCAAAAGATTGTAAATTGGAGTACCCCACCCATACAAAATATCCAATCCTACTTTCCTTTTTGTTGCTACAACTACTAACCAATCGTACCTCTTCTTGAATACTGCATACATGATTTGAGCAGTTACTGGTTATCTTAGCATCACCAATAATATCTCTATCCCACTTATAATCCTCATCATGAAAAATATAACTCTCCCAGGCTGAAGCATCTTCTTTAAAAAATATTACGACATATAATACAATTCCGCTTATATCCTCCAAATAGTGCGGCCCCTCAATATCTATTGCCCACTCTTCTTCTTCTCCTTCTTGTTCTTCTCCCCTCGGTCCGACATCATCATCAATATCAATATCTTTAAAAAATTCATCAATCCATTCAATTAAGATCTTACAATCATGATCACCAATATCACTCTTCGAGCCTGAAGCATCTTTAGAAACTAATAAAAAAAGTCCGTCGAAAATCTGCCAACTCTTGAAATCTGTTAATGCCAACTCTTCTTCTTCTTCTTCTCCCCTCGGTACTCTAACATAATCATCAGGCCCCTTTACCATTTCATTAACTTTTAAAAACTCATGAATATAATTGAACCAGTCCGGAATCTGATTTTCCGGAAACCAAGTAGCATCATATTCATAGACTCCCTGTTAAACCAATATCATCATCATCATTATCAATTTAATTTGAGTCATGCATGCTATTAAAAATGAGATCACACGTACATACCTTCCACAATAATGGATTTTGCACTTTATCATTCCATATATTCTCATGCATTTTGTTGCAATTGGACAATTCAATTCTTCCTAGTGATTTGATGTGGCTTCCATTGAATTCCAATATTTTTTATACTTCCGGAAATATTTCTAATGACTTGCATCCCCCAACATCTACTTGTCTTATATTTGGTGGAAGCTCTGGTATTTCTTTAAGTTTACGACAAGAGCACAAGCTAAGCTTAGTTAGTGCAACGGATTCTTTGATGCTCTTGGGAAGGCTAGCAATTTCAGGCCCCGATAGAAATAACGAATCCAAAGTGGTCGAGGAATTAAACATGGCAAATAAACTATTTAGTGAATGGGAACAAGTAATTTGAAGATTTGGTACTTGTAATGCAGTGCTACCACTGCTTGAATTTGATATCTTCTCTTCCATTGTTGTAGAATCACTAGGCAGATTATAAACGGATGATCCACCCATACAAAAGCTGCGTAAATGTTTCGAATGGGTGGAAGCAATTGGGAGACGCATAAGGTTTTTGCAATCCCATAGATTTAAACTCTTGAGTCCAACGAGGTTCCCGATAGATAAAGGTAGTTCTTCTATTGAGGTGCCACTTAGATTCAATCTACTTAAACATTCCATTTTGCACTCAATTTCAGGAAAATCACGTAGGCTTGAGCAATACTCAAGATTAAGCTCACGTAAAGATCTCAACTTAAGGCTTCTTGGAAGAATTCAAAGTTCAGAGCATCCATAAAAATCTGTTAGCACAACAGATTCTGTACCACTACACACCAGCTCACAGCACTCACTTGCTGCCACTCACAACAGAATCTGCTCACAACAGAATGACCAACAGAGTCACTGCACAACAGAAATGAAAACCGTGTGATGCCACCTCACAATGCTATGGAATGGATTGTAGAAAACTTCTAGAATTTATTTGTAAGATTGTTTGGGATTATTTCCTCTGTCTATAAATACTGTATATGCACTGAGTGCAATATTAAATAGAATTTTACTCTTGTAATACTCACTCTGGAATGATATACGCCCATTGAGGCATTTCAGCAAATGGCTTGTCTTCATAGTGTTATATCATTCTTCTTCATCCAAGAGCCACATAGGACCTCTGTCCATTTTTTTTTTCCGATCTTCCATGGCTCCTCCCCCACCTCCGAATCCCTCCCTCACCAATGCCGCTGCTCATCTTATCACTGTCAAATTGTCTCATGATAACTTTCCTCTCTGGAAAGCTCAGTTCCTTGCCTTTCTCAAAAGCCATCAGCTCTATGGCTACGTCGATGGTTCAGTTCCTCTTCCTCCTCCTTCTATTGATGACAAACCCAACCCTGCCCACACCTCATGGCTTCTGCAAGATCAAATGATCATCTCAGCTCTTTATTCTTCCCTCACCGACACTATTCTCTCTCAGGTTGTTGATTGTTCAACCTCTTATGAAATCTGGTCCACCCTTACTAATCTCTATTCAGCTCAATCTACTGCTCATCTCATGCAAACTCGTTATCAATTGGCTACCCTCAAGAAAGGCTCAGACACTGTTCCCGTATATTTTCACAAAGCTAAAGCATTAGCCTCCTCTCTCTCCTCTGCCGGTCACCCTCTTTCTTCTCATGAATTCATCATCTATCTCTTGACTGGTTTGGGATCGGATTACGAATCTGTGATATCTTCCATTACTACCAGACCTGAACCCTTATCCACATCTCAGGTTTATAGTTACCTTCTAAACCATGAATCACGGCTTTCCCATCAGACCCAAACAACTCTCTCCGCTGCATCCTTTACTGCCAATCTCACCCAGTTTCGCCCACCTTCAAACCCTTTCAATCGTGGTCGTGGTCGTGGTTATCGTCGTGGTCGTGGTGGAGCTCGTACCTCTGCTTCGGGGCCTCCCAATTTCTTTTCCTCCCAATCTCAAAATAAATCTACATGCCAAATTTGTACTCGGGTTGGTCACTCTGCTTTCCAGTGCTACCATCGTTTCACCCATAACTATCAGCCTTCTCCTCCCTCATCTCTCACAGCTAATTATACTTCTGGTCCGATCTCTCCATCTAATTCTTGGTTTCCCGACTCAGCTGCTACAAATCACTTCACGGCAGATTTCTCCAATTTAAATCTGGAATCCACACCGTATACTGGTCCTGATCAAGTTCATATTGGCGATGGATCTCCTCTTCCTATCCAGAACACCGGCACTGGTCTTCTCCCAACACCTAATGGCAAATTTCTTAATCCAACATAGAAAGATTTTCCAAAGATCCAACGGAATCATGCACCTCAACTAATCTTGTACAGTTTTTGACAATCAATTCCTTCAAATTAGAAGTGCTTGAAAGATCCGGAATCTTTTCTAAGAATTCACAATGATAGAAAGTCATAGTTGTCAAATTCTGTAAAAGAAAAAGAGGAAAAGTTTAATAATAGACTTTACTACATAATTCAAAGAAAAAAAAATCGTTGATGATGATTATAATTGTGTATGTACCTTGGGCTTGAATCCATCCCCTAACTCCTTTATGAAGCTATCACGCATTCTAAAGACAATTAGATTCTTCCCTTGAAAATTATGTGGCAGATATGGTAAAGGATAGTTATACCAATCAAGGACTCTTAACTTGTCGGAGAGATAATTAGGTCCATGAGAAAAACTTGCATTATGATTTATAATTAAGACCCTAAGGTTTTTCATATTTCGAAATGCTTCCGGATGCAACCTTATCCCCTCGTCACCTTCAGGTAAATCTAATACTATGCCTTCAATTTGGTTTGGGCCCTGATATAAGAGAATGCAAATATAAGAGTGTCAACAAAATTAGTGCATAAAGTCGTTCATAAATTACAATTTGCTAAAGTTAATAATTTTCGAGTTGATGGTATATTATTTCAATTTGATGGTTCATCTTAATAATTTTAGTGATTCATCTTAATAAATAAACGAATTCTATTTATAACTACAAATTCTGCATCCCTGATCATTTAAAGGATTTTTTTCCACTAGGCCAGGTATTAATTCATGATAAGTCAATATTTTCCACTACATTTCTCTTTTATAAAAAGGAAATAAACGTAAAACCCAAGAATTTCTTTGTGACTCTTACCATATCTTCTTCAAACACTTGACGAACATCCTCGTGAAACCACAATCTGATGCGTTTGCTAGGTTCTTTGGATGATTTTTGTCGAACAATTTTTCGACCCATATCTCATAGCAAGTCATGCATCCGAACATATTCATAATTAATAGTATAAATAAGACACTTGTCTATAAGTCTCTCGATACCATGAGCAGGAAAAAAACTGCAACTATCAAATATTTCCATGACCTTAGCCAAAGGTTCTCTTTCGAAGAAAAATGCAATATCAAGGAACATGTCTTTCTCACTATCTTCCAAACCATCATAACTTATTTGAAGTACTCTCTGAATATTTTGGTTGGGAATGCTTTTATATTTATCCAATGCACTTCTCCATTGATCATGTATATCTTGACCTTTTAGATCTGAACCTATCACTGCTAAAGCTAGTGGAAGACCTTGAGCATATTTTGTTACTTGTTTAGACAGGTCCATATAATCCTTAAGTGATTTTTTTTTCCCGAAAGCATGCAAGCTAAAGAGTTGAAGAGCTTCATTGTGATCCAAAGTCATCACCTCGTATTTTGAATCAACTTTAGCGTTATCTAGTATACGTTGATCTCTTGTTGTTATGATGACTCTACTTTCGAAACCAAACCAAGCACGATCACCAGCTAATTTTTCTAGTTGGACTAATTCATCTACATCATCAAGAATTAGTAGAATCTTTTTAGATTGAAGTCTATGCCAAACTACACTGGCTCCTTTATCAACATCATTAATATCCAATTTTGTTCCTAAGATCTCAAAAAGAAGTGTATTTTGCAGCTGAATTAGACCTCCCACTTGTTTTGAAGTTTTTCTAGTATTTCTTAAGAAACAACTTCCTTCAAATTGAGAAGAAATTTGGTTATAAATATAATTTGAAATAGTTGTCTTACCAATTCCACCGGTTCCGAATATCCCTACCAAGCATATAACATCATTCTTTTCGATATTTAAACGCTGATAAATGTCTTGTATACGAGACTCTATCCCAACTGGATGCTTGGCAATGCTTAAAGGTGTTCGATTTATTATTTTTGGGTTCACCCACCAATGATTTTTTGGATAAATTCTGACTCGTCATCCCTATCAATAAAACAGAGAAGAAAATTTAAAGAGTCAGACATTTCACACTAGATAGATGACATATGATTGAGTTAAAGTATATTATTTTTCTTTATTTTCTGTCATGTGAAAGCAGTGTATTACAATGTCAAAGGGTAGCCCGCTTTCTCCTTCCAATGTTTCAATATTATATTGTGCATTTGTCGTGACCTTGTGCCATTGTCGAATTACATTTTCATTTATAACAAACTTTTTAACTAAATTTTTTCCCATAAAATCTGAAACGTATAATTTAAGAGTATTTGTGAGTCTTTATATCTCAAAACAAATTGAAACTAAAAACCACTACTTTTTCAAAGCTGTTTTTTTTTTTTTTTTTCTTGTCATTAGTCCAAATCTTATTTTTTACATGAACTCTCATTGAACAGTTAATTGACGGACGAAATTTCATATATATATATATATATATATATATTCCTCTATTCCTTAGCTTCTGCTTGCAATTAAATCCCTGAATCAGAAAGGATTTCTAAATTAATTTTACTATGTTTTGCATAAAGTTCAATTCCAAAAATAATAATAAACATAAAATACTTTTCCTTTTGTATGGTATTTCATCTTTACTAATTTTCCCTATGCCAAATCCTGGATTTGTGTCAATTTAACTGCCCCATGATAAATATCTCAATAGCATCATATATATATATATATATAGGCACACACAAACATATAGGCATGCAAAGCTTACCCGATGGCTAAATATTCTAACCCAGACAAATTTGCTACTCCTTCTAAAGCTTCCTTCCAGGATTCCAGCAGCGGCTTTATGTCATCCTTGATTTTCTTTCCAAGTTTAGTGAATGCTTCTCCAAATCTTCCTTTTTGTTCTCGTACTTCCGATGGTTTTACCTTATAAAATATCAGTAGAACAATTCGTTTTATTATTTTCTTATACTCAAGAATCTTCAATAGCTCGTCTAAGCACCATCTGGATTCTGCATAGTTTTTAGACAATATAATGATCGAAATCTGTGACTCTTTAATAGCTTTGAAAAGTTATGAAGAAATTTACACTTTTGAGTATATATACATGAAAGAAATTTACCCAGAAATTAGTTGAGTATATATACACTTTTGATTCAGATAATATTTGGCTGCATTGGTGATTTTTTTCATTAAAAATCGCAACAGGGAATTGGACACAAAGTAAGATCAGAATTTATGTTTATGGATCAATTGGTGATTTTTAATTAAAATTGTAACAAAATTTTCTAAAAAAGTTATTAATTTTCTTTGCATTATCAGAAAATAAATAAATTAGTACCATGCCTTTAACAACCCATACCCGTATGGGGTCGGAGATAATTTTCAAAGATTCCATTCTCGATTCAAACCGTGTATCATGTGGGTGCCAGTCCCCACAGTACGTTGTACGTACTGTCCGTAAACTTGTTTGCAATCTTGCCCTTTTAACGTCAGTATTTTAGAAGACAACGATTTAAAATAAAAATACCAATAAATATGGTTATTGTGACCTTTTTATTTTTCTTAATAAAATTAATAAATATTTTGTGATTATGATTGGTCTCATCACCAAATTTGCAATTGGAAAAAACTCTAAATTTATGCAAAACTACTCCAATAATCCGCCCTGAGAATTATAATATAAGATGTTTGATTAAAGATAATATATTTTTATAATAATATTCACTATTTTTAAATATTATAATATGTTTTTAAATGTTTTAAAGATGGATTCAGTATTTTAGATTTATTTTATATCATATACTGCAAGAATCAAGTTGAAAGTTGAGGAACCTGCATGCATGCATCTTTGTAAAACCATTTTTATTAGAATGTCATGATCTATTAATGAAATTAGTCATAGATTTATATCCTTTATCAGGTTTATTTCTCTCTTTAAAAGAAACACATTAAATATATTATTTTCAAATTTAAATGCACATAATATATATCATTAGTAGATAATTGTAGGTCAGACGTACGTACGTGTTAAAAGAAAAGATAAAATTAAACTTCTAGGCAACTCTCTTAAAGTGTCGGTTGATGTTTGGACGGTCAATTCATGAAACGACACCTAAGTATAGATAAGATTTAAGAGTTTAAAGTTCATTGTGTGGAAATCAATAAATTAATAAATGGAATGGGTTTTATGCAAATTCAATTCAGTTAAAAACCGTGTGTGAGAAGAGTAATTCCCAGTGATGGGCTGGGCCAAGCCCATGAGGCTTTGATGGTGCAGTCCGGAACGGGTCCAGCCCATGAGGTATTGATGGTGCCAGGCACAGGCTAAGGAGGGCGAGGCCAGCCTAAGAGGCCCACTAAGAAGTAGTACTGAGGTTGCACGTGCGGAGCATGGAACCAAGTCAAGGAGGCCTGACATTACTATTGGTTGACTATCCACATGTACAATGCCAGGGACAACCCTGACACTTGAGTGCCGACGGCTGGGTAGACCTGAAAAGGAGGGTACGCCTGACTAAAGCCACACCACATTTAATAAAGGACGAAGACAGCATCAAATCTATCCCAAAAAGATTATCATTGGTTGTATGGCTATGTTCTTGAAACAACATTATTGGCTTTGTTGACCCGAGTGAGGTGCGGAGCTTTTGGATTGAACGTAATCCGAGGCAAGAGCTGTTCGAGAGTGGTGAGCGAAGTTATGTCTGGTGATAGCACGGCCGGATTGTTGTGGTCCGTGTTTTAGCTGGGTACTCGCTCAGTCTGGGCTCGAGATGCCGAGGCTTGCGGTGGGAGTGTCGTTCGGGGTCTCACCAGTGCTTGTGGTCTTTTTGTTGTGATTGTGTTTAGTTGTAATTTTTTCAGTTTATTTCAGTTTTTAGTTTAGTAGAAATAGGCTATTGGATTTAATGTCCATAGCTGTGTCCTATACTCATCCCGCTTGGGATGATTGAGGGCCTGCAAGTTCTGGTTTACAGAACGCTTTCTCTGTTCTAAGAAAGTTTTAAAAGTTAAGACAATGTCCGTCACAAAGCAATTTGTGTGTGGGGAAGCCCCAGAGCTGCTGCGTAGATTGGCTTAAAGTGTTTGAAATTTTCATGTACTGATCAGTCAACAGTTGTAACTTCGGTTCATTAATGAAATGAGACTATTTCTATAAAAAAAAAAACATTATTGGCTTGCCCAAAAAGATGTCTGAGTAGGTCTTAACTTCCACGTTTTCATAACTCTTATCAACTTATTTCATCTTATCTCATCTAATCATTATAATTTTTTTAATTTTAACTCATCTCATCTCATCTACAAAAATAAATGAGACCTCCTGGGCTGAATTAAGGACGGAGAAAATTAATATGGAACACAATTGAATTACTAAACCATATATAGGACACACCGATGCACATGGGCTAGTTGGGCTTCACCAATTTTCCCGACGATGTCAAATATTCTTCGTCTCAATTTAATTCCCCCATACATAAATATCTCAGAAGTGGGTCAAAGATCAGAGAGAAACTTCTCGGCAACTTCTTGGCAACAACCATGCTAGCTAGCCTGCAGGTCAATAATTAGAAAATGGAAGCCACCCTATCAAAACCCATAAAGAAGACGCCATTGGTGCACTAGTACTGTTAATCTATTTAGCTAATAAACACAAAAACTAAATTTTTATTTGTTTATTTTTAAATAAAATTATTATACAAAGAAAGTGATCTAGCATTCATTCAAAAAGAGAGTTTGAATTTGAAAACATGATCTCGCAGTTCATATGTAGGATTTTTAGTGTTTGAGATTGCGTAGGAAATTTCAATCAGTAATAATTTTAAATTGAAATAAATTTCTAATTGCCAATTTTTAAATTCTAAAAATTAAGAATTTAACTCATTTAATAAATAATAAATGAAATTTATCCTAATTATTGAGCATAATTAAAACTATTAATCAACCTCAATAATTTATCGCTCGTTGACTTATCTAATATGACCCATTAAATATAATTTAGGCCTAATAAAAATTATCAATATTTCAACTTTAGAATTATTGACCGGGTCGACGTTACACTTGATCAGTTTATCTTTCTCTTTAAAAGAACATTTTAAATATATTATTTCCAAATTTAAATGCACATAATATCTATCATTACTCATCATGTGCATATAATGGTAGAAAAAATTGACAAGTGGGTCAAACGTGTTAAAAGAAAAGATAGAATGAAATTTCTTTGGCAACTTCCTTAAAGTGCCCCATCTAATTAGGTCTTTTTCACCAATCTTTCGGATGTTAGATCTTTTCCTCGATAAATGTCTCCGAAGTGGGTCAGAAAAAGAAGAGACTTCTCGGCAACTTCTTGGCAACAACTTGCACATGCTAGCCATGCAGAAAGGTTAATAATTAAATGAGAACGGAAAACAAGATTGATATTGACAAAAGAGGTTTCTCAAAAGAAATAGGATGCATGGCAAGACTAGGAAATAAAGTTTGGAGGGTGGGGTCTCAAAATTATTATAAAAGAAGAATGTGAAGAAAAAATTAGTTAATTAAAGGATATAAACTAGTGTAGTTTAGGTTAAGTTTTGCACCCAACGTTCAATATATATATATATATTTTTTGCTAGAATCGTTCAATAGATTTATAAAAACGCAAAATACACAAAGAGGTTACTTAATATATATATTAACGTCGTGTTCCACACACCTTTGGGCCAAGTTTTGAGAACTCAGGTCTTAAAAAATGGGCCCTGCACAAGGTAGAAAAGAATGCGGCTTTGAGAGGGCAGCTTGGGGGCTGGGTAACCTTCGATGCCAAAGTTAATATATATTCTTGGAATATAGTAAATAAGTAAGAGAGTCTAGGAATCATAGAGATATTCTTGTACCTCGGATCTGCTATTTATACTATAGGCCTGAAGAACAAATAGTGCCTGCTACCATGACGTCCGTGTCTCTTGTACTGTTCATTATGTCAGAGTTTTTAAGTGCGGCGTGGCTCTGTGATGGCATCATTAATGTGGCGTGGCTTTACGACGGCGTCATTTAATGTGGTGTATTGTTTGGGTGGCGGAGCCATTAATGTGGCCTGGCTCTGTGACAGCGTCATTAATGTGGCGTGGCTCTACAACGGCGTCATTTAATGTGGCATGTTGTCTGGGTGGCGGAGCCATTAATGTGGCGTGGTTGTCCATTTATCCCCTTTCTGTCAGTAGATCAAGGGCTCCCTGTATATCACGCTTGCTATGTGGGCAGATACTCGAGGACTGGACACTACTCGAGGGGACCTAAGATCGAAGAGTCCCATCCTTCGCAGCACCATCCCTCCTGCAGGTTGTGTACAGATGAGCTTTCCCGTGAGCTCGATTAGGGGCTTGTTACTCCAAGCCAAGCTTTTGGACTTGCTTCCTTTCATTTTTGGGCCTCTTGGGCTTAGTGGGGGAAAATTCCCCTACAGTTACCCCGCTAATTCTTATCGGACGAGTACAGTAGGAATTTCTTCATGATCCGACCCAGTCTTACTATCAAGGCCAGGGACTTTATTATGTGCTTTGAGGTTTGGGAGGCTTTTGTTGATTGGCGTTTCTGATGGCGTTCCTATTTTCCTTGATGGGCACACCTTTTTATGACATCTTTTCAAGTTAATTAATGAAGAGGTGTCAGGCAGCCCTTCGTGGTTGCGTCGTTTCATAAACCATGTTCCCAGGATTTTGAAATGATGAGTACTTTTGTTGCCATGGTGCATGAGAGTTTAACCGTCACCCCCCTACTTATAAAACGTAGGAGAGGAACTTGGTTTCTGCTCACTGCGTTGTGATTGTCCCGCTATTTTAGTTCTCTCAATCTTTCTTGTTTTTGACCAATCTTCTTTGTTATCTTGTGCGCTGGCGGTGATGGCCTCTGAAAAACCTATTCAACCCAATGTTTCTAGCAAGGTTTCTGCCGATACCAGGCCGCTGTTTTTGGGCAGTGGATGGCGCTTGACTACCACCAAGCCAACACTGGCCTCCTTGGCCCTTACCTACCAATGAGGCAGCCTTTCAAACTAATTGGGTAGTGGATTTGGTGCTTGACTCCCTATATTTGCATCCAATTTATCGCAATTGATCAAATTAATCCATCTTAGCTCTCGCAAGCCACATGTATAGAATTGAAATTTTATTGATACTTTTGGGCATCTTTCCAAGGACCAACATTGACGAGCATCTAGCTCTTGTATATTTGGTGGAAGATGTAGAATTTCTTGAAGGTTGTGGCATTCCCGCAATTGGAGAATCCTCAATTTAACAAAGCTTTCGATGCTCAGAGGAAGGTTGACAAGAACACTAAAAGATAGATCTAACTCTTGCAAAGTGGATGAGCAATAAAATGAAAAGTCGTCAAGGTACCAACAATGCGACCGGAATAATTTAGCATCTGACTCTTGCATGAATCCTAGGTGTAACTTTTTAAACCCAGTGAGGTACCCAATGGATGAATGTATTTCATCTATTGCAAAATTTGTAGATTTAACGAGAGCGAGACTCCTTAGATCTTGCATGTGAGGAATGATGATTGGGAGACGCACCAGGTCTATGCTACCAAATATAGATAAATGTTCAATCCCTGTGAAGCATCCATTAATGGATGAATCCCGGTCACCTTCTGCAAGCAGCCTTATATTTGGATTTTGCAATGGATGAACACATTGTTCCAAAGATAGCAAACTAAGCGTAGGAGTGAGGTACCCAATATTGGATGAAGGATATTCTTTTATTTGAGTGCCCTTCAGATGAATGTAATGTAAAAGTTCCATTTTACAATCGATTTGTGGAAAGTTTTGAAGTTTTGAGCAATCAGAAAGTGTAAGGTATCTTAGAGATCTCAACTTGAGACGCCTTGGAAAACTCTTCAGATTAGGGCATCTTTCAAGATACAAACGAACACGTTTATCCAAGAATCCAACAGAATCATGAACTTCAACTAAATTTTCACACCTCACAATACGCAATTCCTCTAAATTTGAGCAACTCGAAGGATCTAGGAAGTTTCTCTAATGTTTTCCAAGAAACAACTCCTTCAAATTTATAAGAAATCATGTTATAGATATCTTTTAAAATAGTTGTCTTACCAATTCCACCAGTTCCGAATATCCCAACCATGCAGCAATATCATTTCTTTCCATACTTAAATTCTGATAAATGTCTTGTACACGAGATTCTGTTCTAACCGGATACTTAGCAACATTAAAAAGTGTACGATTCACCATTATCGAGTCCACCCGTGTAATGATGTCCAGAATAAAGTTTGATTCATTCCTATCAATACAAAAGACGAGAAATTCAAAGAGTTAAGACTTTTCAATGTAATACACACGTAAAGATGACTTAGCTACAATAATTTTTTTTTCCTTTTTTTCTCCATTACAAAATGGCATTGGTAGATTACCATGTCAAACTGTCAAAGATAGGCTTTATTCTTCCTCATGGTCATTTCAGACTACTACATTCTTCGTTCGTTATATGAATTATTAAATATTTCAACTTTTTTCGTGTTGAATTTGTCCCTCCCTTAATTCTGAAACTTAAAACTAAGAGTATTTTTCAGTCTTTATATCTCTAAATAATTTAATGTTTAAAATCCTTGATTATTCTTTATAGAACCCAAAAATAAACAATTCCCAACTTTTTTCTTAATTATACGTGGGCAAAAGAAAAAAAAAAAAAGCAGAGAGAAGCTTTCGATTTGTATTTTTTCATGTTCTTCAGTTCTCTTTTTCCTATAAACTTTATGTGAAATTAATGTGGTAATACCATATTAAATCCCTCAGTAAGAAAATATTTCTAATTTAAGTATAGTATGCAATTCAATGCCGAAAAGACTGATAAATATAAAATAGTTTTGCATGGCACCGTATCTTCATCAATTTGCAAACTCTCATATCTTAGATTTGTCTAAATTTTTCCCATAAATGCTCTTTTATGGGGAAAAAATCATCCCTCACGCAGTTACCTCGCTAATTCTCACCGGATGAGTACGGTGAGAATTTTATCATGAATCGCCCCACTCTTCTCTCAAGGCCGGGCATTGTTTTTAGGTTTTCTACTGTTTGAGAAGCTTCTGCGGGCTGGCTACTTCTGACGGCGTCTCCTCATGATGGGCTCATCTTTTCAGACTAATTAATGATTAGGTGTTAGGCGGCTTTGCATTTTTGGAAACCGATGTGGCATGTACCCTGGTTGTGACGACTTATGGAAGCTTGCCCGTCACCTCATTTTATAAAACGTGGAGTGGGCCCCGGTTTGCTCTCGTTACTCTATGATTGTCCCACCATTCTTGTCCTTTTGATTCTTCTTCTTTCCACCCAGTTTCTCTATTACTTCACACTCTGGCAGTGATGGCCTCTAAAAACTTTGTTCAACCCAACGTTTTTGTCGACATTGGTCGTTTTTTTTTTGGGCAGTGGGTGGCACTCGTCCACCGATAAGTCCACGTTGGCCTCCTTGGCCTTCACATACCGAGTGCCAGAGTCCGCCCCCTTCGAACTTTCGGGCCCTGGCAAGGGTGTTGTTGACTCAGGGGCCACTCCAACAGAGTATCCCAATATCCTTCTATGTTTTCTTGTGGCTTGAGATTGCCGTTTCCTTGCACCACCTGTGAACTTCTGGATCGCCTGGGATTGGCTCCTTCATAACTACACCCCGATGCCTGGAGGTTGTTGATCTGCTGCAGCATTATCTGGCGGCGAGCTTTGTTGGAATTCTGCCCAGAAGATGTTGACCTTACTAGCTGCGAGTTTCTTCTTGCACACAGGGTGCTTTGCTTAAAAGGGAATGTGTGCAGTTTCAAGGTGTCCCACACCTTAGTTACCTTGGAGCAGCGGTACTGCAAGGTAAAAGACTAGTCTCCTAAATTTTTCTTTGTCTTGGGTTGCGGTTGGGAGTTTCTGATGGGCCAAGTGGGCCGCTAAGAGTTCCCCATTCGGACAGATTGGGGAACGGATCCAGAGGATAAGGTCGTGCGTCCGATAGCCACCCTTTACAAATCAACGTGCCTTGAGATCATGTGGGAGGGGGTACAGAAACACCTTGATGACGTTCATTCCAAGTTTCTCCTTTTCGACGAAAGTCTGGAAAGTTCCCTACCTCCCTTGGGGCACTTTTCTTCTGGAGACAGGTCGCTAGTTGTGTGGCCACAATTCTCTTTGCTCCGAAAGCTTTCCTCTGACCTTCCTATTCTAGATAAAGGGAAGAAATCTCATAGGGAAGGGGTCCTTGCAGAGAATAGACCTCTTCTTACGGTTCAGGACCCTTGGAGCGGGAAGTGGCTGCTTTGGAAGCTAGTCTTCTAATTACTGAGGAGGCCTCTGCACTTGTCACAGCGGGTGAACATGTGGGTAGTCTCCCCATGGTGCCCCCTCCAGCGACGATTGGCAAGGCACCCGGGTTAGAGGTTGACATGGGCAATCTCCACGAGAATATTTTTACATCTTCCCCTCCCCGGGGGGAGCAGCATTCTACTTCTTGGATCTCTTCCCCTTCCTCATCTCGCTCGACCACCGGGGATCTCTCTAGTAAGGAAGCCGGCAAGGGAGGGGGATCTTCCTTTGGCCACCATGCGGATGCAGAAGGTTGCATAGGAGGTCAGTCCTCCCCCATTGTTGAGATTCTCGGGAGTCCGACGTGTTCCGTGGCAGATTCTTCGGTCTAGACTGACGACGATATGAGGGTCCCAATTGTCGAGCCTTTTACTCATGCGGTGCCTCTCGCAGGCAGAGACTCACTTCCAAAGGCTACCATCGGTCCCTTCACGGGGCACTTAGGTGAGGACCCGTTCACTCCTTCTGAGGCTCACGAGGAGCTTCCTGGATTTGCCGATCTTGAGGAGATCCTCACTTCCTTGTCTCAACTGGCCATGGAAGGGAGCCGAAATGATGTTGTGGGGTGGGTTGTCGAGTGCCTATCGTCTTTCTTCTACTAGGTTTGACTGCTCATTTCCCTCCTTTCTCTCATCTTCATTCTCCCTCCTTTCTTAATATTGCTTTTGTGTTATCAGGGCACTTCTCAGCTCGTGAACTTTATTGTGGACGATCAGGAGGCGGCCGCTCTAGAGAGTTTGGATTGTGCTCAAGGCAACAGGGAAGAGAATGAACTACTGAAATAAGAACTTGAGGAGGTGAGGCAGGACTTGTCGAGTGAGCGCAAGAGGTTGAAAAGGTCGGAGTGTCGTCTTTGGAAGCGCGAGCAAAAGTGGGAGGAGACAAACACCCGACTGGAACAGATCAATCAAAGTCTCTAGGCTGACCCCTCCAAGAACAGGTGGAGAAAAAGCAGTTGCAGGGACTCGTTGACCGGTTAAAGCAGTTGTGCATGAGCCTACAGGATGCCAACCTTTTCTTACACAAGTAGCTAAGGTGCTTCCCGACTCTCCGCGATAAGGTGTAAGGGCAAGGGATTAATGACCGCAAATCGATGTAGTCATTTCTTCTTCAAAGCCCAGAGCTACGTTCAAGATCTTTTGCCAAGTACCTCCAGCGACTTGTGCCTGGCGACATCCCCACCAGTGAGGTGTTCTTTAAATCCAACTGCGATCTAGGGAGAAATGAGATGTCGACGACTTTCGTACCCTTGTCGGCGTCAGGGGATCCAGTCGACCTCGTTCCTGTGGCCGTCGAGTTGGGTGAGCCCACTTCTACTGTTGTTAAGGTCGGGCTCTTGGCACTGAAACATAGAATTTTTATGCACCTTGTTGTACCTCCCCCCCTTTTTTTTATATTTTGTTTAACATGTATCCACATTTTGTTGTTTGGCAGCTTGTACATAGAGATGTACTAATTAATGCACATATTTTTGCTTGTTATGCCTTTGCCTTTGTTTCTTTTCCCTTTCTTCCCTGTCGTCGTTTGGTTGACCTGGGGAAACAAGTAAAGGGGTCCATGGTGTCCCCGCCTACCCCACTACCCGGTCAAGCTGAGCTTGTTTTTCCTCTGTGGATAGTAGCCCCTGGAACACTGTTATTGTCCTGGTTGTTATTCTGGTGGTCGTGCCGGTTGTGCCTTCATTTTTCTCCTAGCCTAACCCATTGACATCCTCCGCTTTGCTGGGGTAGGTTCCTCTGGTGAAGGTTTCTTTTTCATGCGGCCAGGGGCCGGTTCGCATTCTTCCACAAGCGAGACAAGGCAACCTTCTAGGTCTGCTCTCCCTTATAGTTTTTTTTTTTGGAAGGGGGAAGTTGTTTTCGGGGAACAAACCGGAGTATTTAACTGTTACAGCTAACATGGGTCATTAGGCCGACTTCACAGTAGAGAAGTGCTTTTGTTGTCACAGTAGAGAAGTGCTTTTGTTGTAGTGGCGAATGGCTTGGTCGCCGTGGTGGCCACCTCCCACTTCAATTTTGCTTCTCTTGATACCATAATCTCTTCGATTTGGTTGAAATCCTTTGTCGAAGCTGGCCCCGAGGTGTTCTGGTTCTTGGCGCTATCTTTGTCGCCGTTCACAACATAGGCAATTGTGGTTTACTGTCTAGTTTCCTTGCACCCAAGAGCACCTTTCCACTAGGACACTTCTCCTCCTTGGAGCCCGTGCGACCATACGGCGTAACTATCTTTTGTGGTCTGCTGACTTTCTCTAGTGTTATCGACACGTCGTAATGGTGGCGGTCTTCGATCTAGGTTGTACACGTAGGGTCGACTCCATCGATTCTGCGGTTATGTAGTCATCGATCATTTCCATTGAGTCAGTCTCGGTAGGGTTTGCAGTCTCAGATCCTTGCAAGGACTTTTCTCTCATACATGTGTGTGTGGAGTAGATGGCATTGCAGGCTGTTCATCGGAATGTACAAGCTCCCCGATGTGAATTATTCTCTGTAGTTCAGTGGTTTCATGTGGCCTTGAGATGTAACGTTTCCCTTGTAATTTGACTTCATGATATAATTTGTCTTTCACATTGTGGTAAAGTTAATAAAGTGATTTTGTGTGCTCGATTGTGTACTTCTCGCATATTGTTTCCAGCTTTCCCCACAGTGTTGTTTCTGTGTCTTGCTTACTTTATCGTTTCCATATTTTCCTTTTTGTGTTGTTTGCATGCTTTCCTTGCTGTATTTATTCTCGCATTTCCCGCCACTCTTTTTTTTTTTTTTTTTGTAATCCTGCATTAAGTAATAAAGTAAGTATGTGTATCCTGCTGTACCTTCTTAATATTTTCCTTGCTTGTTGACGCTTTGTGCGGCCTCTTTTCTCGGCACTTTTCTTCTTTTTCATAGAGCTTCCTTTCTTCGGGTAGTCGTAAGACTCAAATCCGCACTCAATTGGGGAGGGGTTGGGCTACCTCAAGCTAGCCTGCCCTTTTTGGATTCCACAAGGAGGTAACTTCTTCGGGCTGCCAGTAGAGCAGTTCACTCCTTTACTGTGATAGGAGTCGGAGTAACTTTTTCTGGTCGCCTCGTGGGCGGAGCCCTCTCTCCTCTATGGGAGGGATAAGGCCACCCTAGGGCCAGCCTTCCCCTTCTTGGTCTCACAAAGAGGTAGGTTGTTCGGGCAGTTAGCTACTAGACACGTTCCCTCAACCCAGCCTTAAGCCTAAACCACCACTTTATGTGGTGGGCAACCACTACACATGATGGACAGCCACTGCGCGTGGCTAACCGCCACTGTACACGGCTAGATCCACTGTGATATGCCCCATTGCCTCCACCTTAAGGCCACCATAGGCCCTTCCAAGACCACACCTAGCTATCCAAACACCTAAATAGCCACCGTACGCGATGTAGCCGCCACGTACGACCCTTCTGGAGTCTTCAACTATGATGGCTAGCGAGCAACGCACGGGTTATTCCGTCGACAGTATAGCTCTTTATCCCTCGCTATTTATGTTAAATGTTGGTTGGTTGACTAGGTTGTGGACTGTGCTGTTAGTATTGCGGAGTGGCTGTGTAGTAAGGTGTTGTGATGTGTAGTGGCGTGAAGTGTTGGGCGTAGTTGAGAAGTGTGCTGTGTAGTGATGTGGATTGTGCTATGAAGTGTGGTTGTGGTTTATGTGCTGTAGTATTGATGTGGCCGTAGTCTGAGGTGATGAGTGTCGTCGTATAGTCGACCTATGGCTGGGAGTATGTGTAAAGTGGCTGGAAAGTATTAGAGTAGTGCAGTGAAAGCATGACTGGACAACATCATGAAGTGACGTGGCCAAGCAAAAAGTAGTGCTGTGATGAGTTAAGATGTATGATTGGTGACGTGACAAGGTCATAGTGTAGCTTGGGAATAGTTTCGAGCTATATGGCGTGACGTAAGGTGTAGTTATGAATGGGGTCCTGTCGTGTTAAGTGTTGAGATGAACTGTCCAAAGGTACGGGTAGCACGAAGAGTCGTGCTAGCCAGGTTATGAGAAGGTTAGTATCAGAGTATAGTGCTTGCCTATATGAACCTGTGACCAATGTACTATATGTTGCTCTTAGGTGATAAAGGGGTAAGGTACGTGTGTAATCTGGTTAGACGCATGTGCCGGACGGATTCACCATATGTAATGGGTAATTTGTCCTGAGTATGGTTACACGGTGCGTAAGCCCCAAAGTGGCTTAGAGCCTTGTGACGTATATGGATGATCATGAGGATTAGAGTGAGCTAAGATACATAAAGGTAATGACGAGTGTACTGTCTAAGGATGGGATGCGTGACTTAGTCGGTCTGAGTCATGCATCGGAACGTGGTTAATAAGAAAAATAAGACAGAGGTCCTAGTGTCTTAATCCTAAGGTGAATCATGGGTTCACCCTAGCGAGTAAGCACTCGAAGTAAAGCGTTGAGGTTAAAAGAGGTACTGACCGTAAATAGGTCCCTGAAGGTTTTATCCTAGTAAAGGACACATAAGAACACAGGATAGAAGGAGAGTGTTCTAAGTAAAGTGTAGCTCTATTTCTAGTTCAGTTGCTTATGCACTAGATAGAGAATGACGTTAAGGTTATGTGTATGCATGTAGGTTGCCATCTGACACTCGCATGAATAGACTGCATGGTATGAAAGTAGCATGGAGTCCAGGTAAGTGTTATGTTCATACTCTTCTAGAGTTTTCTAAAAGATACAAAAAAGAAAACGGAATGCTTTCTCTTAGAAAAATAAGAAAAGAAATACTTCTCCTCTGAAAAGACAAACGTTTTATGAAAAAGCACGATAAGCATAGCGTTTTAAAGTATAAGTATGTACGGCCCTCTTTGGCAGCCCCTTTACACGCAACCAAAGTATTAATTGTACGCATATGAATAGATGACTATACGCAGTATCTATTGTATGTATTTTTAACGAAAAAACATGACATGAAAAGATAATCTTCGGGCTCTCACCCCAAACGACGTTTTCTCATGAAATGATGTTTTTCTCATGAAAGCATGAAATGAAATGAAAAGAATGAAAGATCATGCTTATGCAATGAAACGAATGAAAGCTCCATCTCTTTAGAGTTGACATGAAATGAATGAATGTAAAGAAAGAAAGGCATGAAAGCATGAATGAATGTATGAAACTACGTAACGGCCACATTAATGAAAGGGGTACTCAATGAATGAATGGGCAGATTACAATGCCGGGTAGTAGTATCTGGTAGTGCACCCAGTGCTGCACCCTGACGGAATGAGATTCCAACCCGTGGCCACGGGCAAATCCATTGGCCATAGGGCCGCTAACCCTAGCACGCGGGGCGTAACAGTGTGCACTGGCCTATGAAAGTGAAAAGAAAAGCAATGTATGAATGCATGTCATTCTTCAAGAAATGAAGGCACTGACAGGGGAAACGTTTTACGAAAAAAAAGTCATGTTTAAAGAAGAAAACCCCGTCCAGTGATGTTTACAAATGAAAGCATGTATGCATGTACGTATAGTATGTATGGAATGATAAATGCATGACTAAAAACCTACGTTGCTATATTTTAACTGTATGAAGTAATGCTTACTGAGTATTCGACTCATTTTAGTTTTTATGTGTGTCCCTCTCCCCATAGGAATTGAATGAGCAGTACGCTCAGGACAGACACGGCCCAAGGGGAAGAGCACGGAAATCTAGGCACGAGGACTTTAACTACAAGAGAGATCCATTTATTTTAAGATTTATATTTTCCACTCTTTTATCCTAGAGGCACATTTTATTTTATAACGTAGAGTCTTGCACCCTGAGAATGGAAGAAAAATATTTTAAATCGAACGGTAATTCCCGTCGTCTTTTCTAAAATATTTGATAAAAACACCCACCACAAGGACGGGCGTTATAGTAATGCTTTGAGCCAGGTCAACGCTAGACTCACTCTTCACTCGTTTTTCAATCCCGCTCTCCTCCATGGGAGGGATAAGGCCACCCTTGGGCTGACCTTTCCCTATAGTGTCCCATGTGGAGTTAAATTTTCAAACAGTTTGTTACTGTACTCCCTCCCGCCTGTTGACACTTACTAGGAAGGTAAAATTTTTTACGTCGGGTAGCTAAGGACTAACCCACACTCCGTCGCAGGAGGGATAAGGCAACCTTTAGGCCTACCTTTCCCTATACGCCCCCGCATGGAGGTAAGTTCGGGTGGTAGTTGGCCGACCGCTCTTCGCCGTGATAGAAGTCGGGGCAATTTATTCGGGAGGGCTATGTGCTGGTCTCTCTCTCCTCTACGAGAAGGATAAGGCCACCATTGGGCCGACCTTTTCCTATAGCATCCCGCAAGGAGGTAAGTCTTTAGGCAGTCTATTACTGAACTCGCTCCTGCTCGTTGATATCATAGGGAAGGTAGGTGTTGGGGCAAGCTAATGCTGATCCCACTCTCCTTTGCGAGAAAGGTCAAGGTAATGTATTCGGGAGGGTCGTATGTTGGTCTTGCTCTCCTCTACAGGAGGGATAAGGCCGCCCTTGGACCGACCTTTCCCTATGGCATCTCGCAGGGAGGTAAGTTTTCGGGTAATTTGCTACTGAACTGGCACCCACCTGTTAACGTTCCCAAATAAGGTAAGTTTTGTTTTCGGGCCTCCATTGGTTGACCTGCTCTCCCTCGTGGGAGGGACAAGGCAACACTCAGGCTTACTTTTTCCTATGGGGACCCGAGGGGAGGTAAGCTATTTTGATGACCTTGTCATCGTGTGTCTTGTTAGCCTCATTTTGTTTCTATTTGTTGGTGCCATACTTGTAAGGTGAGAGCATAGAGCCGATGTTCCGAATTTTCCTGAAAAGTTGTATTATTAAGTAAAAAGAAATATACAAGTTCAGTGCAGAGTCATTACAAAATTTAGAGGGCCTGGGTTCTCGCTCTAGGGAAGTAGTTATTCGCCTTTTTCTTCACAGCCTCTTGCCATCCCTTCCCTTTTGTCCCCATGATGTAGGCCAAGGCGGGCTCTTCATCCTTCTTCTTCAGCTCCTGCACGCAACACTCCCTTGCCGGCACTTGCTCTCCCCGGAATTCTCCCTCCCCTTGGGGAGTTAGGAATTTCATTTTGAGGTCGTAAGTCGATGTGACGGTCCTTAAGCAGTTGAGGTTGGGTCTTCCTATGATGGTATTGTAGGCCGATGGATTTTTTACCACCAGGAAGTTGACCAAGACAGGAGTCGTGCACAAGGTACTACACACCCAGATGAATAAGGTGATGGTCCATACCTGCCGGACGATGCCCCCGAAGAAGCCTTTCAAGGGTATGGGGCGGCCAACAGCCGGGATGTTTCGATACCCATTTTGACGAAAGCTTCCCAGAATAGTATGTCTGCAGAGCTTCCGTTATCAATGAGGATTATGTGGGTGGTGAAATTGGCGATAAGCACGGGGACCACCAGGGCGTTTTCATGGGGGTACAAGACCCCTTCCTCATCAGCCTCCGTGAACGAGATCACAGGACTAGGGTTACCCCTTCATTGTTTGGCAGGGTGATACTCGGCCAAGAAGACCTCATGGTATCGGGCCCTCCTTTGTTGCTTGGCGGGGTCTTGATGAGGTGACGCCCCCGCTCGCGTATCCTCTTCTTATGCTTCAAATCTCCCCAAGAGGGGGCTCCTACCTTGGTGGCGACCGGGGGAGATCTCGGGATGCCTCCCCTATTGCCAATCTTCGAGGGTTGTTCTCTTGTTGGCGCTGGTCATCCCGGTCCCGGCTCTTTTTCCTCAACCTTCTCCTTGGCTCTTGCGCTCGTCTCTTGACTGGGGAGTGGTGGCATCTTTGTTGCTCCAAATACTCCTTCCTTCCTCTTTAGGAGTGGCAATCCTCAGTGTTGTGTGAGGTGGACTGATGGTATGTGCAGTATCGGCGCATTGCTCCCCGGTCGTCCTCCCTTGAATGATGAATGGTGGCCCAGGTCCCTTCATCGGTCCTTCCTCTCGTTGCTTCTCCTGGGAGTCCCTTTCCCCTTTTTCACGGGGTTTGGCTTGGGCTAGGGATTTCCCCTTTCTTTTCACATGCTCTATTTCCTTCCTTTGCGATTCGGTTAATGTTCGAAGGGTGTCTTTCGTGTTAATGAAGTTGTCGACCTGGTCCATGAATTCCCACAGCGTTGAGGGGGTCCATTTGGCCAGTTTCGCCATAAACTAGGAGAACGGCCAAACACCTCCTAAGAGTGAAACCGAGGTGATCTTCTCGTCTTGGCCGTCAGCAATCACGTGCTCCTTATTGAACTAGGATAGGTAGGATTTCAGGCTCTCGTCCTTCGTCTGTTTGATAGTGAGGAGGTATGTGGCCAGGCGTCGCCTCCTCCAACTGGACATGAATTGGGTCAGGAACAGCCTGGCTAGCTTGCCGAAACCGTCCACTGACTTAGGTGCTAGTGACCGGAACCATGCATGCACTGGCCCTTTTAGGGTCAGCGGGAACACCCTACAAGCGATTTCCCCCGGGAAGCCATACAGCGTCAAGTGAGCCCTGAAGGTTTCCAAGTGCTCGAGAGGGTCCCTGTTCCCATCATACATGTCCATAACTGGGATTCTGAACTTCGGTGGCAAAGGGAATGCCATTACTTCTTCAGCATAGGGTAGACCTGTGCTTGTGAGCAGCTAGTCCATCGTTGACGACGTACCCACCTTCCGCTCTATCTCCTCATACTTCCCCTTGAGGTTGCGGAGCTTGTCCTGCATGCGTTTTTGCTCCTCTTCCTTCTTGGGCCCCGCTTGCATATTTCGAGACCCCACTTGCTCAATGTCACTGTTCTCCTCGCCTTCCTGGTCATTTCGAGGATGTTTGGCTTCCAGCCTTGCTTCCATGGCATCCTCCACATTTCTTCTGAGTTGCTCAAAATGGGTTGTTGCAGGCATAAGAAGGACATGTAAGATTTATTGCGATCCCATAGATGGGACCACTGTTGATGTCATGTTTCGCACACCCTTAGACCAAGCTCTAATAACTCAGGTCTTCACAACGGGCCCTGCAAGGAGAGGAATGTATACAGCTTTGAAAGGGCAGCCTAGAGGCCGTGGAGCCTCCGATGTCAAAGTCAGTAAATCTTCTTAGAGTGTAGTAAATAAGTAAAGAAGCTCAAAAACCAGAGAGCGTATCCTCGTACCTATGATCAACTATTTATACTAGAAGTTTGGCGAGCAGATCAAGCCTGTTGCTATGAGATCTGGAGTCCTCATACTATTAATTTTATCAGAATCCTTAAATGTGGCGTGGTCCTGCAACGGTTCCATTAATGTGGAGTGCCGTCCGGGCGGCAGGTCCATTAAAGGCAGCATGGTTCTCCAGCCTTCTCCCCCTTGTCTACTCTTCCCCTGGTCCATCCATGCTTTTTTTGTCAGTAGATCAACGATTCTTCACATGTTGCGCCTGTTATATGGGTGGTCACTCGATGACTAGGCATTATCAGAGGATCCTCAGACCAACGAGTCCCAACGAGTCACATCTTCTGCTGCAGCATCCCCTCTATAGGTCATGTACAAGGGATTCTCTTAGCAGGCCGGATCTGTGTCCTTTCATCTTGGGTCGGGCTTGGTTGGGCCTCTTGGGCCTCGGGTAGGGGGAAAATCTCTTACATCCCACAGACGGCGCTATTGTTGATGTCGTGTTTCGCACACCCTTGGGCCAGGCTACAACAACTTAGGTCTTCACAACGGGCCTTACAAGGAAAGGAATGTATGCGGCTTTGAGAGGGCAGCCTAGAGGTCGGGGAGCCTCCAATGCCAAATTCAGTAAATTTTCTTAGAGTGTAGTAAATAAGTAAGGAAGCTTAAAAACTAGAGAGCGTATCCTCGTACCTGGGATCAACTATTTATACTAGAAGTTCGGTGAGCAGAGCAAGTCTGTCGCTATGAGATATGGAGTTCTCGTACTGTTCATTTTGTCAGAGTCCTTCAATGTGGCATGGTCCGGGTGGCACAGCCATTAAATGCAACATGGTTCTCCAACCTTTTCTCCCTGGTCTGCTCTTCTCTTGGTCCATCCATGCTTTCTTTGTCAGTAGATCAACGATCATCTATATGTTGTGCCTGCTATGTTGACGGGCACTCAATGACTGGACATTATCCAAGGATCCTTAGACTAATGATCAGCCGCATGTTTTTCATCTTCTACGCACAGTCCCCCACACAGGTCGTGTACGGGGGATTCTCTTAGCGGGCCAAATCTATGTCCTTTCGTCATGGGCCGGGCTTGGTTGGGCCTCGAGTAAAGGGAAAATCCCCCACACAATCAGCATAGTAAATTTTGTTCAAAACCGTGTTTGTGGGGTCAAGTAATTTACTTATTGAGCAAATAGTAAACACCATATCATAATTAACAACCTTAAAACTTGAGTTGCAAATACCAAATAGCGAAATATAATTAAATTGCTATAATTGATCTAAAATAATGATTTAATAAATAATGCTTTAACCAAAGGTAATATTAGAATTTAATATGTTTATGGTCCCCTTTTTCTTGATATTTAGAGAAAGAAAGAAAAAAATAAACTTAGAGGAAATAGTAGCAACAGGGAAGACTTGAACTGCTGTCAAGGACTTTTTGCAGATAGGTTTAATCCATTCTTCTCTTTTCTTTTTATTTGCTCTTTATTTTACACCCACCACTGATAAGAAGACACGTAGGGATTCTAACAAAATTAACAATACAATTACATGTAGGGAATCTTCATAAATTTGTCTCCTCCCCCAACCCGATCTCTGTTCTCCTCTCCCCCCTCTCTCTCTCTCCTCCTCCCCCCACCCCTCGTCGAGCAGCCTCAAGCTTCCTTTCTCCCTCTACTCTCTCTCTCTGTCACTAAAATACTCTCTCTCACACACTAAAATTTGAGCCTCTGCTAGTATCAAGAGCTCCAGATTTGTTGTGTTGGAACATATATTTCTTGGTATTGAACCTAAAAGCATGACAATCTGAAATGGCTCCAGCTCAGCTCCACAAAAGAGCACAATTGAAAGTGGTCCCAACTCAGGACCATGCAAAGGTCCTCCACACCTTCACTCAGCAGAATCTTCTAAAACAATTATGTAATTCTATTGTGAAATTATTCTTTGTATTGAGGAATTGCAATTCTGTTGTAACTGACTCACAGCTAGGCTAGAAATGCCAGTGCACACAATCTGCTGGATACAATACCTGAGCACCACTAGGTATTGTTTCCCTTTAAATAGCACACTGTATATCCAACATTTGGTAAGGAAAAATGAAATATATGAAATCTTTCAATCTTTCAGAACCAGACAGAATGTTATTTGACAAAACCAAGCTTGTTAGCTTACCCATGTTTCCTAATTCTTCCGAAATGCCTCCACCGAGCTTGTTCATTGAGAAGTCAAGAGTTTTTAGATTGCCCAACTGAGCTAGATACTTTGGAATTGGACCCTCAAGCTTGTTCCCCGTTAGATTCATGTAGTCGAGTTGGTCCAATTCACCGAGTTTGCTCGGTATCTCACCCGAGAGACTATTGTTGGCTAGGTTAAGAATCTGAAGATTCTTGAGATGACCCAAATCATTTGGAATTGACCCATTGAGACTGTTGAGAGCAGTAGTAAAGATCGTGAGGAGCAATTACCCAGCTCGGCAAGGATCGGACCCTCGAGTTGGTTTTGTTGGAAAATCAAATTCTCAACTCGATTGAGTTGTCCTAGTTCTGGGTGTATTGGACTCGAGAGAGAACATGAAGCCAACCCAAGAGTGAGAAAATCGATAAGTTTGCCAAATGAGGAGTCCAGTCGGGAGTTTGGATGGGGCCAATGAGCTAGTTACAGAAAAGAAGCAAAAATTCTAATAATGAAAGGTCAGAGAGATTAGGTGGAATGGGACCTGAGAGATGGTTAGAGGAAAGATCCAGTTGTGGTTGGAAATGGGTTTCGGAAGAAGGGAGAAGAGAGAAGAGAGAACAAAGATAGGGAAAGGGAGAGAAGAGGGAAAAGTCACACCCAACGTCATTCTTATAAGTCTCTTACGTGTCCAAATTTGATTGAAAGGTGTAAAAAAGAAAAAAAAACACCTGACCTGTTTCAAGATTTTCTCTTTATAAAATTGTACCCACGAAGGATGAACAGTATCATTGGGATAAATTGAACTCTCAACCACAAGCATGATCGATCTACAACTTCTTGTTCACCTCTGTTCTTTAATTCTTTCCAAATTGGTTAATGGATTTCAGGGGGCGATGTTAGCAGCTGCATTGCCTGGAATGAAAGCCGAGGTATAAGAAAATTGCATTGGTATCTTCAATTTAGTTTCTCTCAAGCATCCTTCATGTAGCAATTCGTAGGTGCAAAGTGAAACCATCCTGTGTTAATTTGCAAGGGGTGACTCTTACAAAGCACGTATCATGATGCAAAATTCAAATGTATTAAAACAAAGACAAAGCATGACTCATTAAATCAAAGACAAAATTCAAAACTGCGAAGGAGCAGCTGGTTGGTGGGCTGTAGAAGTCGGCACTTGGCTTCTTGGAGGTGAGATCAAGGAGAGAGAGAGAGATGAACGGCAGCTAGGGATTGGAAACAGGAATGGCGAGAAGTGAATGGGGGCTGCTGTTCGACCCAATAAACAATGTCTTGGTTATATATATATATAAAGATGATTTTCTGGAAAGATGTTATTCTTCCTAATGAATGGATTTTAGAAAATGAAGTTCCTCCTGCAAAAAATATTTCCACTGATTGTAACTTGGATTACATTCAACAATTTTTGAATGGAACCGTTATTCCATTATATATATATATATATAACAAAAAATATATTCTAAGCCTAGTTTGTTTTCATAGATGAGATGAGATAAGATGAGGTGGGTTGAGATAAAAGTTGAATAAAATATTGTTAAAATATATTTTTTTAATATTATTTTTATTTTGAGATTTGAAAAAGTTGAATTATTTATTTTATTTTGTGTAAAAATTTGAAAAAGTTGTAATGATTAGATAAGATGAGAATAGTTGTGAAACAAACGAGGCCTAATCTATTTGGGATGCAACATATATGCAAGTTGTGTTTAGATGAAAATTTAATTTAAATTCTAGTTGCTGACTATAAATCACAATCCATGAAACAAATTAATGGTTATAAGTAAATGAACAGTGTGAAAAGGTTACAACCTATTTAATATTCCAAATCCATGCTTGATACCAAGTCAAAGCTCTAGCTTCCAATCTACCTTTGGCTCCTCAGTCCTTGATCTCCACTTGATCTGGAAGTTTCATTAGCATAGGCTACATTAGGTCTTAAGCATCATATTTCATTGCAAAGTATAAATTTGTATAACATATATGGCCCATCGTACACAAAGTTTTTGGGGCCTAAAACAGGGCAATGTGTTAAAAAAAAGGCACAGAGATGCAAGCTAATTTCGAAATATGGATACAAAGCTTTATTTGTAGTGTCCGAAATCGTGACCAAAATCCCGAATCATGTTTCAGATTTTGCGTCACTGTGTATGGAGAGAGAGATCATTTTTTAATTTCATTTGAAGTAATACTTTCTTATTAAATGTTAGATTGTATAATTATTTTATTGTAAAATAGATCTAACGTATCATATGAAATCACATCAGTTTATAAATTTATTTTTGTAATTGCTTCACTTCTCAAATATTTAATGTTGGGCCCGAGTGACATTGATGTTGACATTGAGTATTTGGATAGATTAATAATTTGTACAGGTTCCAAATATACAAATTTTGCATGAGCACTTGTTTGGTTTTATAATGTCTTTTAGGTTTTCTTTTATAAATAATTCTATGTAAAATTATAAATATCTTAATTTTAGTACATTACATGCTACCATATTAATGTACCATCCAATATTGTAATGTTATCATCAGATGTCTTTATGGAGGATTTGGCATATGATTCCTTTCTAATTCACATGCATTTTGTGGAAGAAATATAATTTATAAATCTTAAGGTGTGGTACCCTTTTTGAAAAAAATATCAAATTTGATACCCATATGAAAAAACCTGTTTTTTAATAGTGGACCATACTTTTTTTCAAAATGAGTACACAAAACTTACACACTCTAAAATTGTATCAAACAGAAGAAAAGAGTTCACAAATACAGTAAGATGTAAAAAGCAAAGAAGTCATTTTTGTTCAGAAACAAACTGCATCAAACACGAAGAAAAAAAGAAAACAAATTAAATTCCAAATTCTAAAACAAAAGAGAGGCCAAAACAAGCATACCTAGACGCTGATCGTTCTTGGAGAACTGATGCGAAGAAAGAGGCAATAGGAATTCCAAACGAGACTTGAGAAACCACCCATTGAAACTATGAATTCTGCTATTATTATTTTCTACTGGTGTAACAAAACCATATTATAGTACCTAGTAATCAAAAGATGCATCTAAAATATCTAGAAATTCTGCCAGTATCTCACTGTCCTATTCTCGAATAACCTCCACAAATGAACTCATAGATGATGAAGCTTCTGATCTGTTGTTTGTTTGAGCTCCACTTGTTTTAACTCCAATCGAAGGAAGAAGATGGTGTGATTTGTGCGTGAGATGGCTGGCAAGAATACCACCGTGGCGAGCCTGACTGTGTTGCATTTGAATTGCCCAAGTTTTGAGAGCGCCTCTTGTGTTGTGGGTACCCGTTCAATTCCAAGTTGCAGTCGCCATCATCTCTACGTCTCTTAGAAAGTTGGATACCATTCAATGAATCTACTGAGCACTCCCCAACTGTTAAATTCTCATTCTCTTCATGCTTATAGATTATGTGAACTCCGCAACTTTTAAACATCACTGCTTCTTCATTACAATAAAATCTAAACCTCAGATTGTCTCTTGTTGGGTACCGTAGCCATTGCTTGATACATTCTGGAAATGAGTAATTTAGATATACATGATCCCCTCCATATGATAAGTAAAAATGTTCTTCTAAAAGCATGTTACCATTTATAGAAACACAAATATAGAAGGGGGGGTCATTCGGGTTGGCTTCAAGAACAGCACATAAAACAATAGCTATGATTTCTTCCAAATACAAGGGACCACTAATATCTAATTCACAAGAATCATCACCATTTGAAATCTCCTTAGTATGGCTAAACCAATCTGGAATCTTATTCCCTAGAAATTTAATACCACATGAATGGTCCTGAATATGTTCCTGTTAAACATGTGCCACATATTTTCATGAACACGAGGCAATCCGCAAACACAAACACCTACAAAAAAACAGAGAGAGAAATACAGACATACCTTAACAAATGCAGGATTTGGCGCCTGACTCCCTATATTTGCATCCAATTTATGGCAATTGGTCAAATCAATCCATCTTAGCTCTCGCAAGCCACATGTATAGAACTGAAATTTTGTTGATACTTCTAGGCATCTTTCCAAGGAGAAACAATTACTAGCATCTAGATCTTGTATATTTGGTGGAAGATGTAGAATCTCTTGAAGTTTCTCGCATTTCATCAATCTGAGAATCCTCAATTCAACAAATCTTTTGATGCTTGGAGGAAGGCTGACAATAGCACTCCAAGATAGATCTAACTCTTGCAAAGTGGATGAGCAATAAAATGAAAAGTCGTTGAGGTACCAATAATGCGACCGGAATAATTTAGCACTTGATTCTTGTTCAGACCTCTCAATCGTTCTGAATCCTAGGCGTAACTTTTTAAGCCCAGTGAGGTACCCAATGGATGAAAGTATTTCTTCTATTGCAAGATTTGTATAATTATCGAGATAAAGAGTCTTTAGATGTTGCAAGTGAGAAACACTGATTGGGAAACGCATCAGGCCCATGCATCCCTCTATAGATAACTCTTCAATCCCAGTGAAGCATCCATTAATGGATGAAGCCACTTCTCCTATTCCAAGATTTATACAGTCATTGAGACAAAGCTCTTTTAGATTTTGCAACTGATGAATGCTACTAGGAAGACGCATAAGTTTTGTGTAGCTTCTAAGAGATAAGAAATAACGTGCAGGAGTGAGGTACCCAATGGATGAAGGCAATTCTTTTATTGCAGTGCCATCTAATACCATGCGGCTTAAATGATCCATTTTACACTGCATTTCTGGAAAGTTTTGAAGTTTTTTAAGCTTATCCAGGAATCCAACATAATCATGAACTTCGACTAAATTTTTACACCTAGAAATACTCAATTCCTTTAAATTTGAGCAACTCGAAAGATCTGAGATTTTGGTTAAGAACTTACACTCAGAAAATACCATTACCTTCAAGCTCTGTTGAAAAACAACAAATATGTATATTAACCCTAAGGAAGTTCACATAATCACTTGGGTTTAAAGAAATGAAATATTGAAAGTAATAATTGTACCTTAAACTGCCCACTAATCTCCTTGATGCGGCCTCTATACAGTTCAAAATCAATGAGCTTCTCTCCACGAAAATTGGATGGCAAAGATTGTAAAGGATAGTTTGACCAATCAATCACTCTTAACTCATTAGAAAGATAATCAAGTGATCTTCCAGAAAAGTATGCACCATGGCTTTTAAAAAATCTAAGTCTTTTCATCTTTGCAAACGATTTGGGACTCAAGCGTATCATGTCATGATCATTGCCCTCAGGGAGAATCACTTCTATCCCCTCAACATCATTTGTTCCTTAATGAGACAATTCATAAATTTGCCAGTAATGTCAGATCGTTAAAATCTTTGTTTATAATCACTTACTGAAATTATAATATCAAAACTATAATATCCATTATTATCTAAAAATATTTAATCACCTTCAAAATTTCTCTGTTTTCAAATTTACTTGTCATTATTAACTATTCATTCATATAAGACAAGGCAATATACTCATGATTAAAAAAACTCTTTCTTGTCTTTGAAAAGGGATGATTATATATCTTTAAAAACGTTGGATGAAGGACATTTAAGTATGATGATTTAATGATTCCCCTAATTAGTTAAATACATTACTTTAGGTTGGAAATATAAAGAAAGACCACATTATCTATCGATATATATATGATATTTTATTAAATATGCAGTTCTTTACCATTTGTTATGAAAAAAAAATTCAACACTTTTCATGTAAATTTCACCAATAAAAAGTGTTCAATTGAAAGAGCTTTTAATCTAAGAACTTATTGTATTTTCCTCTAGTACATGGCGAATATCTTCATAAGACCATAATCTACTACGTGCGCCTGGTTCTTTGGATGATTCCTTTCGGACAATTTCTTTGCCCATGTCTTGTAGCAAGTCGTGCATCCACAATGTATTGTAAGCTACTGTAATGAGACATTTATCTATAAGCCGTTCGATACCATTCTCTAGAGAGAAACCACAGCTGTCTAATATTTTAACGACATGATCTAGGCATTGTCCATTGAAAAAAAAGGCAATACCGAGGAAAATCACCTTCTCATTATCATCCAATCCATCGTAACTTATACAAAGTACTTTTTGAATATTTTTGCTCGGAATTCGTTTATACTTATCCAATGTACTTCTCGAGTGATTTATATTCTGACCCCTTAAATCTGAGCCTAGCACTGTTAAAACTAGTGGAAGGCCCTCAGCATACTGCATTCCTTGCTTAGAGAGTTACGCATAATCTTCAATAGGTTTATCTTCCTCAAAAGCATGCCAACTAAAGAGCTCAAGAGCTTCATTATGGTGCAATCTCTTTACTTCATATTTTGAATCAACTTTAGATATATTTAATAAATGTTGATCTCTTGTTGTTATGATGATTCTACTTCTTGAACCAAACCAATCACAAGCTCCAGCCAATGTTTCTAGTTGGACCAAGTCATCCACATCATCAAGAGTTAGGAGAACCCTTTTGGAGCAAAGTCTATGCCTAATTACATTGATGCCTTTTTCAATATCACAACATTCCAAACTTATTCCCAAAATCTCATAAAGAAGTGTCTTTTGTAGCTGGATCAGACCTCTTGCTTTTGAAGTTTCTCAAATGTTTTTCAAGAAACAACTTCCTTCAAATTGATAAGAAATCCTGTTATAGATCTCTTTTGAAATAGTTGTCTTACCAATTCCACCGGTTCCCAAAATCCCTACCATGCATATAATATCATTCCTTCCCATATTTAAATGTTAATAAATGTCTCGTACACGGGACTCTATTCCAACTGGATACTTAGCAACCTTAAGAAATGTACGATTTATCATTATTGATCCACCCATTTAATGATATCCTGAATAAACTCTGATTCATTCCTATCGATATAAAAAACAAAAGAAATTAAAAGAGTTAATACCTTTCACATAAATACACACATAAAGATGATTTAGTAACAATATCATTTTTTCTTTTTCTCCCCATTACAAAATGATCACGGTAGTAGATTACCATGTCAAAGATAACCTTTCTTCTTCCTCGTGCTCTTCTCCGACTTACATTTTTCATTCTTTACATGAATTATTAAACATTTTAACAACTTTTTTGTTCCATTCTCGAGTTTGTCCCTCCCTTAATTTTGAGAAGATTTCAATTTGTATTTTTCCACCTTTTTCTATTTTGTTTCTCCTATAAACTTCATGTGAAATTAATGTGGAAGTATGATATTAAATCCCATAGTAAGAAAAGATTTCTAATTTAAGTATGGTATGCATAAAATTCATGCCGAAAAAACTAATAAATATCAAATAGTTTTGCATGGCACCATATGATCTTCATAGATTTGCAAACTCTCTGATCCAGCAGGATTTGTCTAAATTTTCCCCATAAACTTCTCTTTAACATTATATATAAACATATATATATATATAAGCACAGCTCATAGAAGTACCTTTCCCCTAATTCGAGTCCAAACAAATTGGCTACTTTTTCCAAAGTTGCCTCCCACTTTGTGACCTTTACTTCATCCTTGAACTTATATCTAAGTTTGGTGAATGCTTCTCCAAAACTCTCCTTTTGATGCCGTACCTCTGACGGATCTACGTCGTAGAAGACCGGTAGAATAATTTGTTTTACCGTTTCCTTATACTCAAGGATCTTCAATAGCTCATCCAAACACCATCGGGACTCTACATACTTCTTAGAAAGTACAATGATAGAAATCATTGATCCTTCAATTGCTTTGAAAAGTTCTGATGAAATTTCCTCTCCCCTTTCGATATTGTTGTCTATGTAAGCGTTGATTCCCCTTTGATGCAAAGCATGGTATAGATGAGAAATAAAGTTTTGGTGAACATCCTCACCTCTAAAACTCAAGAATACATCGTGAGTCCATCTACGAATGGAAGAAGAAGAGAATGAGAGAGAGGAAGAAGCTCCTAATTGAAAGGCCGTGGAAGAAGTTCTCATGATCCTCTGATCTGTATGCGAGATTAATATTCCCCAAGAGGTTCAATTATAGAGTACTTATTGCAAATAAATAATAATAGAGAAGTGGGTCAAACTTCTCGGCAACTTCTTGGCAACAACCTGCATGCCAATGCTCTCAGCCTGTCATCTTAGGATATCCCAAAAGTCTAAAGTTTATATAAAAAAGTAATTAGAATTATTCTAATGGATGTTAGATCTAGAAGTTTGTTTTAAAAGAAATAATTAAGTTTGTACTTGAAGAAAGATAATTAAAACAAGTTTGGGTATTGACAAAGAACTTTCTCAAGCAAAATAATTTTATTATAAAAAAAAAAATGGGAGGCAAAAAATTAATTTTTTATATAAACTTAAGACTTTTGGGATATCCTAAGATGAGAGAGGCTGAGAGCATTGAAAATTTATCACAAATTTAAATGAAGTTGCGTGGGAAGTTTCTTGGTAAGCCAAATTGCAATACCCCAAGCAATATAATTTACACGGTTTTGAACTGAAGTCCTTCCACATAAAGCAAACGTCCATATTGAATACCCATTAGGATTGTTAATCTAATGAATTTTCTGTATGAACTTTAGACTATTGGGATTTCTTGACGTGGGAGCATTGAATACCCAAAAACTTTAGACTATGGCTGATGTCGAAAGAAGTACTCCTTGCCTGTAGATCTGAGAGGGAAGTTTATTATCTATTGGTGTTAGAATAAGCTGTTTCTATTATTAATTAAGACGCAATCTATCAGACTATCAGTCTAGCTCGTGAATGGGGCTTATAAACGCTTTTCCTTCGAACTTAAGTTTACAGCAGGATGGAATTTATATAAATATATTCTTCTTTCTTTTACCATTCTTAATTGGGGGCTTTGGCTTGTTTGTTTGTTTTTTCTGAAAATACTATTTATATTTATAATTTTACGCACATAATCATATAATTAAGTTGCTGTGTATAGAAATTATGAAGATTTTGATATTCGAATTAAAAAAGAAAAAATTGATAAAAGGAAATTGGATACTTAATAGGTATTATATTATGCATAAAGTTGTACGTATATATATCACTACTTTTTTTTTTTTTTTTTTTTTTTTTTTTTTTTTTTTTTTTTTTTTTTTTTTTTTTTTTTTTTTTNTTTAGTAGTGGCCAGTTGGTTTACCGACTTATGAAGCAGAATTCAACTGAAAAATTAAATAAGGAAGTTTTGATCTCAGGACTTGTTTGTTACACAGATGTAATGAGATGAAAAATTTATGAATAGTAATAAGATATTTTGTAAATAGTAATGAAATAGTTTGAGTTAAGTATTTTATAGGGTTTTGGAAAAAGAGAGAAAAAATATTGAATAAAAATATTATAAAGTTAAAAGGGGGTTATATTATTATTTTTATTTTATGATTTGAAAAAGTTGAAATTTTTTTTGTATTTTATTTAAAATTTTGAAAAAGTTGTAATGATTAGATGAAAAAGTTAAAAATTTGAAATTGAAAAGTTTTTTGCATTTGAATGATGTTTTGATAGTGAGATGAGATGATTTGAGATTTGTATATCCAAAGGAGACCAAGTGCACTTTTTGTTAAGTATTGGCACAACATGCAAAAATGTTACTATATGAGGGAGGCTGATGTTGGATCCTGAATTTATATAGAAAACAACACAAAATCTAGAGACATTACAATATATATGCATTACTCAAACCTATCAATAGATCAATTTGCTACAAGAGTAAGCCATTCATACAAGGATCGATCATTGTACTGCTTGGGAATGGAAAGAACTTCATAACAAGAACAGATGGTCCCCTCCTTGCATTTGATGTAGCAGTTAAACCAAATGGTAGCACCTCTGCTGCCATATGCAGATTACACAATGGCAAAATTGTTTTCATAATAGCTGAGCACTCAGGAAGCTGCAATCTGAATCAAGAAGAAGCTATGGCAGCATTCATAGAAGTACAAGAAGCTCAATCAACACCTAAAAAATATCATAGTAGAAGGAAACTCTTAACGAACCATATTAGCTCTAAAGGACCCACAAGAAAATCAAGAGCGGCTTGTAGAAGGTATCATAAGAGACATAAGATTAATACTACGAAACTTTGAAAGATGAGAGGCGGTTAAAATAAATCGCTCTCAAAATTAATGTGCGCAATGTCATTGCGTAATGGGCAGTATCCAATATTGTAATAGAAAGCATACCCTAAATCAAAATCCCACAATATCTATTAGATTTTCATAGCGATAAGGATCCACCAGATGTATCGGATCACTTAATAGATTAGTAGTAATTACTAGCTTATTGTACTAAGACCTTATTTAGTAATGAAGTTTACTTTATTCAGAGATAAAAAACAATATGCATTATGCATATCAATGATCAATCCATGAGAACAGCGCTGCCATGTGGAGTAATAATGCTGATTTCAGATGAGATGAAGCCAAGAAAAATACATCCCAATTCCCAAAGTGACTCTAATATCATGGATCCCAATCATAATTATGGGGAGATTATTATGTATGTAATTGCTTGGGGCAGAGATTGCTGGAAGTCGTCTATTATGTAGTTGGTATGTCAGTTATTAAGTACTTATGTCGATTGCATGTTCCTGGAACTAGGAAGCTTCTATTATGTAGTTGTTATACTTTTGCAAATCCTTCTAATGATTTGCATCCTTCAACATTTGACATTTGTTATATTTAGTGGAAGTTCTAATATTTCTTCAAGTTTGTTACAACCTCTTAAGGAAATATAACGAATCCTTTGATGCTCGTGGAAAGGCTAACAATTTCAGTCCCCGATAGATCTGAACTATGCAAATTAAACACGAAAGTAAACATGGTAAGGAAATTTGATTCGAACAATTTAGAAGATTCTACACTTGTAATGCAGTGATTGAATTCGTTGGAGGCTGCAATTCATGTAGTTGTTCTTCACTCTTCCATTATAATTTGTTGGACTCAATATGGACTGTCCATCATCCCCCTATCTTCTTCGCGAGATTTGGATAATAACCACAACGAAGCGCACATAAATATTGCAACTCAATTAAACTTCTACACTCTTTGACAATCAATTCCTTCAGAATTGAGAATTGAGGTGCTTGAAAAATCTGGAATTTCTTTTAAGAATTTCCAATGAGTTAAAGCCATAATCCTCAAATTCTGTAAAAGGAAAAAGAAATGAACCACAGCCCCCAAGAAGGGTAAAGCTAAAACAGAAACAAGAAAATGGCAGAATAGTTATATTTATATAAATTCCATCCTGCTGTAAGCTTAAGTTCCCTTCACTGAGGGATATGCAGCCCCACCTTTCTATCTCCCGGCCCCCATTCACAAGCCTGATAGAATTCTAAGCACACAGATGAGTGCTGAATTTTCTTTTTCTAAAATACTAGATTGCATCTAATAGAAACTTATTGCAACACCAGTAGATCACTTCCCTCTCAGATCTAAAATCAAGGGCTTCTTTTGACATCTGCCATAGCTACTACTACAACATCATATTTAGTTTTTCGGGCCAATGTCCTTAAGGGCACAGATCTGCTCCTTCCCCATTGCAGACATAACGCTCAGCACCGGGTCCTTTCCTTCACCAAACCCATCTTTTATCTATTCACTGGAATAGTAGTCTATACAGACACAAGAATAGAGAATCTATCCAAGGTCTGGACTCCTAAGCTTTTGATGAACAATCAATTTGCAAGGTTAACGAAAACCTTCTCAAAGACTGTAACGCCGCATCCCCGTGAGTCCGAAGAGTTAACTCATGTCACATAAAATCATCCCCAATAACACTTTTAAAAATAACCTAGAGTCTTCATAAAATAGTAACCTATTTGTTCAACACAAATATCCAAGTTCATACATAAGAACACAATAGAAGTACCTCAATAATATACATTAACATTTTCATAAATACTTAGAAACATCCATGACTCAAGCGCCGCGTAGCCTCTCCGCCTGAAGGTAACCGCGCGAAATGGTCCTGAACAGAGGAAGGTGCTTCCATGTTTGCTCAGTCGGTACCTACCCAAGAGATCCCTGTGAACCCTTCGAGTTCTCCTCCGCCCAGCGTTCCTCATAAAGAGAAGAGGAGTTCTCACTGAGTGGCTATAGAGAGCAGTTCCCACTGAGTTGGTCCTAAAAGAAGTTCTCACCGAGCTACTCCTGAGATCAGTTCTCACCGAACTGCTCCAGAAATTGGTTCTCACTGAGCTGTTCCAGAGAGAAGTTCTCCCCGAGCTGTTCCGGAGAGAAGTTCTCACCGAACCGCTCCAGAGATTGGTTTCCTTCCTTCTTGCTAAGTCCCGGCGGATAATCCTCCAATAGTTGATTTCTTGAGATTTTAAGACCATTTTCCTTCTCGTTACGCTCGTTGAATAAAGGATAATAAAAATTTGTCTTGTTTTTCGGGCCCTCCTAAGGGAGACGAGGCCAATATTGCTATTGCTTTCCTCTTCTCTTCAACATTTGATCGCCCGGCTTCTCGAGGTCCTAGTCCAGCGATGGGAGCTTTTCCTTCTTTTGAGGAGGTACTTGGCCAGGAGGGGGCCTCACGACACGAGCTGCCAATTTTCGGGCCAACTCCCTTTGAGGAAAGGCTCGCCGAGGTCAAAGCTTCCTTCAGCGAGTGCTTGGTTACTACTCTTGTTTCGCCCCCGAAGCTCTTGGGTCTGACTCCCCCAAGTTTTCACGTAGTTCCCCTTTCGGAAGGTCTTGTCATCCCTCTAGTTTCGCCCTAAGCAACAACTAAGGAGATTACACCTATTGTAGAAGAGGAGCCGATTCCTTCCGTGACTGTGGAACCATGTCCCAAGGTTGCTATGGAGCCAGTCCTACCTGAAATCCCAACCTCCTCATCAATGTTGGAATCGACTCTCCCCCTTGCTTCTGAATTGGACATCCCGGTCGTCACTGGGAAGAATTCTGTCCTGATGTCCGAGCCGATTCCCTCAATGATTCCAGAAGTGATCCCTAAGCCTTCAGTTTTTCAAGTATTTGTTTCCTGCACTTTTTGTTCGAAACTCCCTTCTCTTTTTTTTTTTTTTTACTTGTCTAATGCTGAGCTGTTTATTCATTCTAGGAATCTACAATCCCTCAAACCGAAGCTATTCCTCCGTACTACGAAGACGTTGTTCTAGTGGTGGATAGTTCTTCGTCTGCTTCCCCTTCATCTGGGAATGGTTTTCCCCGTTCTGGGGCTTCTCAAGGTGAGAGCTTGGCTCGAGCTGAAGAACAGTCCCAACGTTCCTTGGTTTCTTCAGGCGAGAGCTCAGCTCAGGCTACAGGACAGTCGGGCTCTTCACCCGTTCTCCTCAAATTCCCTCGGCAGAAGTTCCCATTCAACGTCGGGAAGGGTCTAGTCTGTTGCTTGTGCTTGCTGAAGTCATCCTGCCGTTAGTATGTGTAGAACCTTCTTTTCCTTCTGGGAAAGAAAGCTACAGGAGACCGGGCTAGGTTTTAATAAGGTCCGGGCGGAATCCTTCAAAGAGCAGGCTCGGAAGTTTAGGCACCTGTTTACTAGTGTAAGCATTTCCTTTTTGTTTCTGGGTTTCCAGCTTTTGTATTTTGCTTATAAATTTCATGTCTTTCTGAACTTTCAGGCCGCCGATCAACTTGCTGAGATGGTTTCTCGAGAGCGGGAGGCTCTTGAAGAAGATTTTAGAGCTTGGAAGGCGTTAAATAACCTTATGCACTTGCAGGGAAAGAAAATGAGCAATGACCTCCATGCTTTGACCGTGGAGAACGACTCCTTGAGGGGAGACAACGAGTTCCGTCATCAAAAAATCCATGCTCAATGAAAGGAGGCTGAGGCGATGGAGCGTAGGATGAAGGTGATGGAGCGTAAGGTTCAAATGATGGCCATGGAGATTGAGGAAAACAATATGGAGATTGTTTCAAAGGTCCAAGAGTTGGAATCTGCTGAGAAAGAGATTGAGGATCTTAAAGTCCACTCCGAGCTTCTTTTTGCTGAGAGGGAAAACGCCCAAGCCGAGGTTCAAAGGCTTGAGTGTGACTTGGAGCTGAGGCAGTGCAAGGAAGCCATTGAGACATTGGCGAAGGAAAAAAGGCGTGCCATCGAGGTTTGATGCCGAATGTTCCACAAATATATGGGGATTGCCGCATCAGGAGGCAAGCTAAGAGCTTCAGCTCGGAAGCTCCAACTCAAGGTTTCCCGTCTAGAATCTTCTCTGGATGCAGCCCGGCGTCTCGCAGACCTTATCGAATTTCAACTCAGACTGGCTCCTGCTCTGCGCAATAGTGCTTGGATCTACGAGTATAGTGAAGGTCTCGAACGCCTCCGGGAGGTGCTGATTGAGAATCCAGAGACTGATCTTCGTACTATTAATCTTCGTGGACTCCCTCCGAATAAGTCAGCTTATTATGAAATGCTGACCATGGGTGTAGCAGACATGCCTCTAGCCTTCCGTGACGCTCCTTCTTAACCTTAAGCTCCTTCTGTTGTTTGTGTTACTAGACCCTCATAGGTTTTTTATGTAATGTTGACAATTTTTGTATAAATGAATATACCTTCAATTTTGTATAAATAAATATACCTTCTATTTTATCTTCTTTTACTGCCTGCTATATTTACTGGTTTTCCTTCATTGAACCGTGCATCCTGACTTATTGTTGATAGAAATTGAACATGGTATCCTTTGATTAATGAGAACCGAGCTAGTCTCTTCCTTGTTTGAGGAAAATTGAGGCAGGGTTCCTTTGCTAGATGTTCACCGAGCGGCACTTCTTCACTGAGGATGTACCGAGTAAGAGTCTTTTATATAGATGGGTACCGAGCAGGAACCATTATATGGGTGATTACCAAGTGGCACCTCTTTGCTGGGGATGTATCGAGCTAGACTCCTGTCAAGTCTATGTACTTTTCACGCATGTGAATTTCTTTGATCTATTGTCGATTCTCTGTTGGTCCCAAGGTCACTTTATTGACGTCATTTTAGGTTTTTTCCGTTTTGAATGCTACTTAATTGGCCAAGGGAGTTAAATCCGTTACTAATTCCCCATTAACTCCACATTTAACTTTGCCACCCCATTAACTCCGTATTTAACTATGTCATTAATTTTTCCAAGAACTCTGTGTAACGTGTCGGTTGCCATTTCTGTATTTTTTGAGTTCCAAGGGACAATGGTTTCCCATGGGAGACACGTGGACGACCGGGGAGAAATTGGAAACACGTGGATGGTTGGGAAGGCTCCAGGAGTTATGGCGCCTTGGTATACCAAACGCCTTTCTTGCCTATAAAAGGGGCTTTTCCCTTTTCTGAGGGATTCATCCAATTCTGCTTCTCTATTCATTTCTCCCAAATTTGGTGACTTCCCATGCCTCTCTCTTTTTCTTTTTGGCTTAATAAGGGGCGACGCCTTCTCTTATGGTGTTCAGGCTGTCGTTGGCTATGGCGGTTTGAATATCGGGGGAATAAACGGTCCATACTTCTTGTTTTGCCCTTTTGCTTATGGTGCCTCGGTTATTCCTGCCCCTTTGCTTATGGGGGCCAACTCTCAAAGTTGTTGCATAGGAACTCACTACCCGCGAGTCCTGAGCGGAGCAGGAATAAGAAATTGGCATGATGGTGGAGACCAAAGAGGGTAGGAACAGACGGTTCAAGGTAGAAATCAACTCTGATTTCATTTGTTGCTTCAACATCATCTGTCCTCCACGTCATCCATCCCAGCCTACCTAGAAACCAGTTCACCCTCCTGGGAATCTGGACGGGGTTCCACTATACGCTTGCCCCTCCCTTTTCCTCCCCCTCTCCTTTCTAAGGAGGAAGATACAGTAATGTTGAGCGCCTTGCATGGGGGAAATTCAGCATTTGCTGAACATCTTGTTTCTACTCAGACGAACCCGAGATCTACCGGGCACCCTTCCTCCTAATCAAGACACCGCATTACTGAACATTCTACTTCTGTTTGGACGAAACTGGGTCCCACTGGACGCCTTTCTTCCTGAGGGATATACCATGTTGTTGTTCGGATGAGACTTTTCTTTTCATTCTTTGTAATTTCTGATGATGAAAATTTCCTCTTGTAATCTCGTTTGGACAATAAAATGACTTTATGATGCATTTTTGCATTCCTGTTTGTAAGATTCTTGTTTGTAGAATTTTCGTGTTCTTCTTGCTGCATTCCATTTTTGTTCTCTTTCCTTTGCGGCCAGTCATGGTACTAGGCTTGTACCCCGCGAAGATTGGCAAGTCCAATCTAGAGACTGGCTCTTGTGGGTTGGCAGAGCCTGGGGACCCTACTCCCTAGCCAATGCATCCAATGCAGCAACCTTACACGAAGCTCGATAAGTCATGGGAATTGTGTTCCAAATAGCCATCATCAGGGTTGAACTCATGGCTCTAGTCCTTGGCTAATACTTCATGGCCAATCTAGGGACTAGGCTTGTACCCCGCAAAAGCCGAAAAGTCTAATCTAGGGACCGGCTTCCAACTAGCTCTTGTGGGTTGGCGGAGCTCGAAGGCCTTGCTCCCTAGCCAATGCATCGCAGGCATTAACCTTGCACAAAGCTCAACAAGCCATGAGCTTAGTTAATACTTTGTGGCCAATCTAGGGACTGGGCTTGTACCCCGTGAAGGCAGCAAGTCCAATCTAGAGACTGGCTTATGTTCCAACTAGCTCTTGTGGGTTGGCAGAGCCCGAGGGCCCTGATCCCTGGCAAATGCATCGTAGACAGCAACCTTGCACGAAGCTCAGTAAGTCATGGACTTGCATTCCGAATAGCTATCATCAAGACAAAGCTCATGGCTTTGGTCCCGAGCTAAAGCTTCGTGGCCAATCTAGAGACCAAGCTTGTACACCGCGAAAGCCGACAAGTATAATCTAGAGACTGGCTTGTGTTCCGACTGACTCTTGTGCGTTGGTAGAGCCCGAGGGCCCTGCTCCCTAGCCAATGCATCATAGGCAGCAACCTTACATGAAGCTCGACAAGCCATAGGACTTGCATTCTGAATAGCTATCATCAGGGTAGAGCTCATGGCTCTGGTCCTTAGCTAATACTTCATGGCCAATCTAGGGACTGGGCTTATACCCCGCTAAGGCCGACAAGTCCAATCTAGGTACCAGCTTGTGTTCCAACTGGCACTTGTGCATTGGCAGAGCCCGAGGGCCCTGATCCCTAGCCAATGCATCGCAGGTAGCAATCTTGCATGAAGCTTGACTAGCCATGAGCTTAGTTAATACTCCGTGGCCAATCTAGGGACTGGGCTTGTACCCCGCGAAGGCCGGCAAGTCCAATCTAGAGACTGGCTTGTGTTCCAACTAGCTCTTGTGGGTTGGTAGAGCCCGAGGGCCCTGATCCCTAGCCAATGCATCGCAGGCAGCAACCTTGCACGAAGCTCTGAATAGCTATCATCAGGACAAAGCTCATGGCTTTGGTCCCGAGCTAAAGCTTTGTGGCCAATCTAGAGACCGGGCTAGTACCCCGAGAAAGCCGACAAGTCCAATCTAGAGACTGACTTGTGTTCCGATTGGCTCTTGTGGGTTGGTAGAGCCCGAGGTCCCTGTTCCCTAGCCAATGCATCTTAGGCAGCAACCTTGCACGAAATTCAGCAAGTCACGGGACTTGCGTTTCGAATAGCTATCATTAGGGCAGAGCTCATGGCTCCAGTCCTTGGCTAATACTTCGTGGCCAATCTAGGGACTAGGCTTGTACCCCACGAAGGCCGGCAAGTCCAATCTAGAGACTGGCTTGTGTTCTGACTGGCTCTTGTGGCTTGGCAAAGCCCGAGGGCCCTGATCCCTAGCCAATGCATCGCAGGCAGCAACCTTGCACGAAGCTCGACAAGTCATGGGACTTTCATTCCGAATAGCTATCATCAGGACAAAACTCATGGCTTTGGTCCCGAGCTAAAGCTTTGTGGCCAATCTAGAGACCGGGCTAGTACCCCTCGAAAGCCGGCAAGTCCAATCTATTGACTGGCTTGTGTTTCGACTGGCTCTTGCGGGTTGGCAGAGCCCGAGGGCCCTATTCCCTAGCCAATGCATCGCTGGCAGCAACCTTGCATGAAGTTCATTAAGTCATGGTAATTGCATTCCGAATAGCTATCATTAGGGCATAGCTCATGGCTCAGGTTCTTAGCTAATGCTTCATGGCCAATCTAGAGACCGGGCTTGTTTGATTTGAGCTGTTTGTAGGAGACAAGATAATGCAACATTTGAAATTAGTTAAAACAAAATTTGATTTAACAAATTAAAACCTTACACTGTATAGCCCTTCTTGGCTTTTCATACGAAATACTTCCTTAAGTGCTTGGCATTCCTTGGGTGGGGCAATTTGTGGCCTTCTTGGTTCTTAAGTTGATAAGAGCCAAGTCTCCCGGTCGCTCTTACCAAATACGGCCGTTCCCATTTGGGGCCTAGCTTGCCCTCTTCTTGAGTAGTGACTCTCGTTTGTTTTAAAATCATGTCTCCCACCTTGAAGGTGCGAGGTCAGATTCATTTGTTAAAATACTGTTCAACTTTTCATTCGTTGGCAGCCGCTCAACTTACTGCTTCCTCCCGCCTTTCTTTTAAGAAGTCCAGGTTTTCTCTCAATTTTTCGTTATTGTTCTCCTGGTCGAAATGTTTTATGCGGTACATGGGTACAGCCACTTCGGCTAGTATTATGGATTCAGTTCCATAGACAAGGGCGAAGGGAGTTTCCCTAGTAGGGGTCTTTACTGAAATTCGATATGCCCACAATGTGTTGGGAAGTTTTTCAGCCCATTCCTCCTTTTGCTTCCCAGTTTTTTCTTCAAGATGTTAAGTAGTGCTTTATTGGTTGCTTCTACTTGCCCGTTGGCTTGTGGATGTCTTGAAGAAGAGTACTTAGTTTTGATTCTGAGCTCCGAACACCATTCTCGATAATGAGAGCAATCGAATTGTCTTCCGTTGTCCGATATGAAGCTTTGGGGAATTTTGAAGCGGCTTAGTATAGATTTCCAAAGGAAATTTGTAATTGCCCGTGTTGTGATCATTGCTAGAGCTTTTGCTTCCACCCATTTTGTGAAGTAATCAACTGCTACTACAACTAACTTTACTCCTCCTTTGCCCGTAGGGAGGGGGCCAATGAGGTCCAATCCCCATTGTGTGAAGGGCCATGGGGAAGTGGCAGAGGTGAGTTTTCCCCGGGGGGGGGGGGGGGGGGGGGGGGNAAAGTTGAATCTTCATTAGAATACACAACGAAAAACCCATCAAAATTAACTGCTCCAAGGAAACAACCGTAAGCTAGCTAATAATGATTAAGAGAATAGTATCAACAAGGCGAAGAACAATTCTAAGTACCATTAAGGAAACAATCAAATAGCAATACTTGGAAGTCTGTCTAAGAACGAATTCCAAGATTCAATTAAAGTTTATACAATCAATTTTGAGGCAATTACAGGTCCTGAACACAATCGATGACCTCAATAAAAAATAAGAAACTCTCTCCAACCAAACGAATCTCCAATATTAAAATATCGATATCCAACAGAAGTATTGTACAAAATCAAAGAGCTCTGACGAAAGAGCGAAGCAATATAAATAGAATTTACAAAGCAGAAGAATCAAATTGCAATGACTAAAGAGAGAACGGACCTTGCATTGTCATGGCGACGGAGTAGAGGAGAAAAAGTGGAAAATAGAGCTGCGATAGGGGTTAGAGAGTTCTAAAACAAACAAAACTAGAAGCGAGATTGGTTCAGGCTTATTGAACAGAGGTGAGATGATTACGTGGAATCGTTTTAAATGGAGGATAAGTACACATATTGAGTATGACAATGGGGGCAGTTGGTTTGGGGCCTAAATGAAATGGGGTCTACAAAGCAGTCCACATTTGTGGACTGCAAGAAGAACACATATTCGCTCCTTAAAGCAGTTTTTCAGGCAATCCCTACCTTTGCAATGAATGTCTTCATGCAGCTTAAGAGATTGTGCAAAGAAATAACATCCCTCATGGCCCGTTTCTGGTGGGGTCATAAAACAAGAGGATAACAAGATCTGGTGGAGAAGCTAGTACAAAATCAGTGAAGGCAAGTGGAGTGGTGGATTGGGATGTTTCAACACAACTATGCTTGCTGAGTAATGCTGGAGAATGGTAAATAATCCATCCTCATTGGTGGCTAGGACTTTGAAAGATAAGTATTATAGGCATGGGGGGTTGCTGGATGCAAAACCTGGTCATGGTGCCTCTTATATATGGAAGAGTTTATGTTCTGCATTTGACTTGGTGAAGAAAGGGATGGTCTGGAGGGCGGGAGATGGGACAAGGGTGCAAATATGGAGAGAGAGACAAGTGGTTACCACAACAAGCCTAACCTCGAGTGCAATCGCCCATTAATATCCTACCAAGTGATACCAAGGTGGATCAACTTATAAACAGTGAAGATGACACATAAAAGAGAAACCTGCTCAATGAAATCTTTTCAGAATAGGAAGTGGAATTGATCAACAGCATTCAAATTAGTAGATGGGGTGCAAGGGATGAAATGGTATGGGGCACTTGAATGATGAAAAACTTTCTGTCAAGATTACTATCATCTTGAGCACAAAAGGAAGAGAAAAAAGGCTGGGGAAGCATCAAAAGGAGCCTTTGATGATAAAGAATGGAAACTTATTTGGGGGCTTAATGTCCAAGGTACAGTCAAGCACTTCCTATGGAAGGCATGTCACAATCTGCTACCAACTAGAGATAACTTGGCCAAGAAACAAATCATAAAGTCCAATCTGTGTCCAATATGTGAAATAGAGTCAGAATCAACTATGCATACTAAATTAAAATATTTTTTTAATGAGTTAGTTATATAATCCATATTAATAATTCACTTAATTTTAATTTAGTAATTTAAATAACTTTTTTATTAATTTATTTGAAAAAGAAGGTGAAAAAATAATAAAATAATAAGGCCAAAATGCAGCCAAATTTCAATTTATATGCATTATTCATGTATATAAAAAGTTCATAAGTATATATCTCTATATCTGACAAGACAACATATAGCATAATGTGGTCCAAAAGAACGTACAAATTAGGGGCATTAATTTAGGACAGAGAAAACAAGTTCGCTCCAAATGAATCATGTATTGCTTTGTATGATCCTGTATAGTTCCAGACTTCTAGTGGAAGGAAAAGAACATCAATCTTCCAAATGTGTCTCAGACTCTCAAGAGCGTATTTCCCTTCACCTAGGGTACTGCTTATTTCCCTTCACCATTTTCTGTCCATACTTGTGCCATCTATACCCATCACCTGAAATCCCCACATCTTTTCATTTTATTTAAAGTAAATTAAATCTATTTGGGATGCAACATATATGCAAGCAGATGAAAATTTAATTTTAAATTCCAGATGATCTGACTATAAATCACTCTCCAAGAAAAAAATTAATGGCTATAAGTAAATGAACAGTGTGAAAAGCTTACAAGCTATTCAATGCTCAATATCCAAGCTTCATACCAAGTCGAAGCTCTAGTGCCTCCCAATCTACCATTTGGCTCCTCATAGTCCTTGATCTGGAATTTTCATTGCCTTTTAGGTTTTCTTTTATAAAAAATTAATTCTATATAAATTATAAATATCTTAATTTTAGTACATTACATGCTACCATATTAATGTACCATCCAATATTGTAATGTTACCATTAGACATCTTTATGGAGGATTTGGCATATGATTCCTTCTAATTCACATGGCGCATTTTGTGGAAGAAATATAATTTATAAATCTTAAGGTGTGGTACCCTTTTTGAAAAAATATCAAATTTGATTTCCATATGAAAAAATATGTTTTTTTAATAGTGAGTCCTACTTTTTTTTCAAAATGAGTACACAAAACTTGCAGACTCTAAAACTGCATCAAACAGACAAAAAGAGCTCACAAATACTGTAAAGATATAAAAAGCAACGAAGTCATTTTTGTTCAGAAACAAACTACATCAAACACGAAGGAAAAACAAACAGATTAAATTTCAAATTCTAACCTCAAATTCAACTCCTTCAGCCGACTGAGAAGTAGAAGTCATCTGCAAAGCTTTGATAGATCGACCGCAAAACTCATCATTCCATTAACAAGTCTACTAAAATGGAAGAGAGGCCAAAACAAGCATACCTGCAAGCTGATCGTTCTTGGAGAACTGATGCAAAGAAAGAGGCAATAGGAATTCCAAACGAGACTCGAGAAACCACCCATTGAAACTATTAATTCTGCTATTATTATTTTCTACTGGTGTAACAGAACCATATTATAGTACCTAGTAATCAAAAGATGCATCTAAAATATCTGGAAATTCTGCCGGCATCTCACTGTCCTGTTCTTGAATAACCTCCACAAATGAACTCACAGATGATGAAGCTTCTGACCTGTTGTTTGTTTGAGCTCCACTTGTGGATCCAAAATCAAATGTCTCAAAACCACCCTCATGTCCAATTTGATTTAGGCCATTATAATTCCCAGTATCATAGTTTAACTGGGGTGTTTGCTCGAGAGTTGAAGGGTAATTGGTTGGTGACAAGACTCCCTTGAAGTAGAGATCTTGCTGTTGCTGAAAGCCCAGACAAGGAAGAGGTTTACTCATGAGGAACTCACTCCAATCGAAGGAAGAAGATGGTGTGATTTGTGCGTGAGATGGTTGGCAAGAATACGACTGTGGTGAGCCTAACTGTGTTGCATTTGAATTGTCCAAGTTTTGAGAGCGCCTTTGGTGTTGTGGGTACCCGTTGAATTCCAAGTTGCTGTCGCCATCATCTCTACGTCTCTTAGAAAGTTGGATATCATTCGATGAATCTACTGAGCACTCCCCAACTTTTAAATTCTCATTCTCTTCATGCTTATAGATTATGTGAACTCCGCAACTTTTAAACATCACTTTATAAGAATCACAATAAAATCTAAACCTCAGATTGTCTCCTGTTGGGTACCGCAGCAATTGCTCGATACATTCTGGAAATGAGTAATTTAGATATACATGATCCGAGCCTCCATATAAGTAAAACCTTGCTTCTACAAGCATGTTACCATTTATAGAAACACAAATACTAGAGGAGGGCCCAAAGGGGTTATCCGGGTCTTTTCTAAGAACAGCACAGAAAACAATTCCTATGATTTTATCCAAATACAAGGGCCCACTAATATCCAATTCACAAAAATGTCTATTTGAAGACTCCTTAGTATGGCTAAACCAATCTGGAATCTTATTCCCAGGAAATATAACACCACATGAATGGTTTTGAATATGTTCCTGTTAAACATGTACCACATTTTTTCATGAACACAAGGCAATCCGCAAACATAAACGCCTACAAAAAAAAAACACAGAGAGAAATACAGACTTACCTCAACAAATGAAGGTTTTGGCACCTGACTTCCTATATTTGCAACCAATTTATGGCAACCAGACAAGTCAATCCATCTTAGCTCTCGCAAGCCACAGGATGTATAGAATTGAAATTTTGTTGATACTTCTGGGAATCGTTCCAAGGAGAAACACTCTCTGGCATATAGTTCTTGTATATTTGGTGGAAGATGTAGAATTTCTTGAAGTTTCTCACAATGGCACAATCTAAGAATCTTCAATTCAACATATATTTTGATTCTCGAAGGAAGGCTGACAACAACACTCCAAGATAGATCTAACTCTTGCAAAGTGGATGTGCAATAAAATGAGAAGTCGTCAAGATACCAATAAAGCGACGACAAGAGTTGTCGTTGTAATTCAACACTTGATTCTGGTTCAAACCTCTTAATCGTTCTGGATGTTGTTAGGTGTAAATTCTTATGCCCAGTGAGGTACCCAAAGGATAAACTTATTTCTTCTTTTGCAAGATTTGAATAATTATCGAAAGAAAGACTCTTTAGATGTTGCGAGTGAGAAACGCTGATTGGGAGACGCATCAAGTCCTTGCAGCCTTCTATATATAAATGTTCAGTTCCAGTGAAGCATCCATTAATACAATCATTGAGACTAAGCACCTTTAGATTTGGCAACTGATGAATGTTACTGGGGAGACACATAAGTTTTGTGCTTTGTCCCAAAAGTAACTCTTTAAGCGCAGGAGTGAGGTACCCAATGGATGAAGGCAATTCTTTTATTGGAGTGCCCCATAATGAGATGCAACATAAATATTCCATTTTACACTCGATTTCTGGAAAGGTTTGAAGTTTTGAGCAATTAAGAAGTGCAAGGACTTCTAGAGATCTCAACTTGAGACGCCTTGGAAAACTCTTCATGTTGGAGCATTGATAAAGACGCAAACGAGCAAGCTTATCTAGGAATCCAACAGAATCATGAACTTCAACTAAATTTTCACAATCCACAATATCCAATTCCTTTAAACTTGAGCAACTCGAAAGATTTGAGATTTTGGTTAAGAACTTACACTCCAAAAATTTCATTCTCGTCAAGTTCTGTTGAAAAACAGCAAATATGTATATTTAACTAGAGGAAGTTTACATCACGAGTTTAAAGAAGGAAATATTGAAAGTAATAATTGTACCTTAAATTGCCCGCTAATCTCCTTGATGCGGCCTCGATATAGTTTGAAATCAAAGAGCTTCTCTCCACGGAAATTCGATGGCAAAGATTGTAAAGGACAGTTTGACCAATCAAGCACTCTTAATTCATTAGAAAGATAATCAAGTGATCTTCCAGAAAAGTATGCACCATGGCTTTTAAAAAACCTAAGTCTTTTCATCTTTGCAAACGATTTGGGACTCAAGTGTATCATGTCATGATCATCGCCCTCAGGCAGAATCACTTCTATCCCCTCAACATTGTTTGTTCCCTAACAATACAATTCATAAATTTGCCAGTAATGCTAGATCGTTAAAATATTTGCTTATAAGCACTTATTAAAATTATAATATCAAAACTATAATATCCATTATTATCCAAAAGTATTTAATCACCTTCAAAATTTCTCTTTTTTTCAAATTTACTTGTCATTATTAACTATTCATTCATATAAGACAAGGCAATATACTCATGATTAAAAAAACTCATTCTTGTCTTGAAAAGAGATGATTATATATCTTTAAAGACATTGGATGAAGGACATTTAAGTATGATGATTTAATGATTCCCCTTATCAGTTAAATATATTACTTTAAGTTCGAAATATAAAGAAAGATCACATTATCTATCGATACATATATGATATTTTATTTAATATGCAATTCTTTACCATTTGTTATGAAAATAAATTCAACACTTTTCATGTAAGTTTCACCAATAAAAAGTGTTCAATTGAAAGAGCTTTTAATCTAAGAACTTACTGTATTTTCCTCTAGTACATGGTGAATATCTTCATGAAACCATAATCTACTACGTGCACCTGGTTCTTTGGATTCCTTTCGGACAATTTCTCTGCCCATGTCTTGCAGCAAGTCGTGCATCCAAATCTCATTCAAACAATTATCAGTGATGAGACACTTGTCTATAAGCTTTGGGATACCATAACTAGGATGGAAATGACAACTCTCAAATATTTTCATGACATCAGCCAAAGGTTTTCCTTTGAAGAAACATGCAATATCAAGAAACATGTCCTTCTCATGTTCTTCTAGTCCATCATAACTTACTTGAAGTACACTTTGAATATTTTTGTTGGGTATTTGTTTATATTCATCCAATGCACTTTCCCATTCACGAATGGTTTTATCTTTTAGATTGGAACCCAACACTGTTAAAGCTAGTGGAAGACCTTGAGCATATTGCATGACTTGTTCAAAGACTTCTGCATAACCGTCAAGTGGTTCATCTTTCTCGAAAGCATGCAAGCTAAAGAGCTTACAAGCTTCATTGTTTGCCAAAATCTTCAACTCGTATTTTGAATCAACTTTAGAGATATTTAATAAATGTTGGTCTCTTGTTGTTACGATGATTCTACTTCCTGGACCAAACCATTTACGATCTCCAGCTAATGTTTCTAGTTGTTTCAACTCATCCACATCATCTAGAATTAGGAGAACCCTTTTAGAGTGAAGTCTATGGCTAATCACATTGATGCCTCTGTCAAAATCATGAACATCCAAATTTTCTCCCAAGATCTCATATAGAAGTGTATCTTGTAGCCGAATCAAACCTTTTTCTTGTTTTGAAGTTTCTCTAATGTTTTTCAAGAAACAACTTCCATCAAATTTATGAGAAATCCTATTATAGATATCTTTTGAAATAGTTGTCTTACCAATTCCACCAGTTCCAAATATCCCAACCATGCAAACAATATCATTTCTTTCCATACTTAAATGCTGATAAATGTCTTGTACACGAGATTCCATTCCAACCGGATACTTGGCAACATTAAAAAATGTACGATTTACCATTATCGAGTCCACCCGTGTAATGATGTCTAGAATAAAGTCTGATTCATTCCTATCAATACAAAAGACAAGAGAAATTCAAAGAGTTAAGACTTTTCAACGTAATACACACATAAAGATGACTTAGCTACAATATTTTTTTCCCTTTTTTTCTCCATTACAAAATGACATTGGTAGATTGCCATGTCAAACTGTCAAAGATAGGCTTTATTCTTCCTCATGGTCATTTCAGACTACTACATTCTTCGTTCGTTATATGAATTATTAAATATTTTAACTTTTTTCGTGTTGAATTTGTCCCTCCCTTAATTCTGAAACTTAAAACAAAGAGTATTTTTCAGTCTTTATATCTCTAAACAATTTGATGTTTAAAATCTTTGCTTATTCTTTATAGAATCCGAAATTAAACAATTCCCAACTTTTTTCTTAATTATAAGAGGGCAAAAGGAAAAAAAAAACAGAGAGAAGATTCCGATCTGTATTTTTTCATGCTCTTCAGTTCTCTTTTTCCTATAAACTTTATGTGAAATTAATGTGGTAATACCATATTAAATCCCTCAGTAAGAAAATATTTCTAATTTAAGTATAGTATGCATAAAATTCAATGCCGAAAAGATAGATAAATATAAAATAGTTTTGCATGGCATGGTATCTTCATCAATTTGCAAACTCTCAGATCTTAAATTTGTCTAAATTTTCCCCATAAACTTCTCTTGAACATCATATATAAACATATAAATATATATATATAAATGTATAAGCACAGCCCAATAAAAATAGGATAATGATAAGATTATCACTTTCCTACTACTCATTTACTTCTCTTTTTGTATTTGATTTTTTTTTAATTTTTTATTTTACTTAATAGTTAATGAAGTGATTATTAATAAAATTATATATATATTTTTAATTTTTTCTTAATGATTAAGGATTTTAAAAAAATACTTAAAAGAAAATGATAAAAAAATAAAAAACAAATAAACTATGAGTAGTAAATGGGTAGTAACCCTATCACTACCCATAAAAATACCTTTCCCCTAATACGAATCCGGACAAATTGGCTACTTTTTCTAAAGCTGCCTTCCACTCTGTAAACTTAACTTTATCAGCTGTGAACTTATATTCAACTCTAGCGAATGCTTCTCCAAAACTTCTTTTTTGATGTCGTACATCTGATGGATCTACATCATAAAACAAGGGTAAAACAATTTGTTTCACCTTTTCCTTACACTCAAGGATCTTCACTAGCTCATCTAAACACCATCTAGAATCGGAATAGTTCTGAGAGAGTACAACGATAGAAATCATTGATTCATCAATTGCTTTGAGAAGTTCTGGCGAAATTTCCTCTCCTTTTTCAAGATTGTTGTCTATGTAAGTGTTGATTCCCCTTTTATGCAAAGCAGCGTATAGATGAGAAATAAATTTTTGGCGAACATCATCACCTCTAAAACTCAAGAATACATCATGAGTCCACAGATGGATAGAAGAAGAAGAAGAAGAAGAGGACCAAAGAGAGAAAGAAGATCCAGCTTGTAAGGCCTTGGAAAAACTCATCTTCTTTGTATGGGTGATTAATGTTGACGAGAGAGGTGCAAATATATAGAGATCAAGTGGGTGAAAGAAAGGTGAGAACTTGTCTTATGCTCGGGTTCAAAGTAAAGGTGTGTCTCATGCCTTTGCATGTGATTGTAGTGATCGGAGATGCATAGAAAATATCGACCATATTTTTTCTATGGGGGTTGTGGCTATTGATGGCAAGTCTTATACTAGTATTGCTTTGGGTATTCCTGTTGGCGCAGTTTACCATGGAAAAATAGAGTAGCTGCTTGGTTTTCTTACGCTAAAAAATCCTCTTTTAAAGGTACCCTCGTTGGCTTCATTCCTTGTCTTATCACTTGGTGCCTATGGAAGAGAAGATGTACGGCTAAAATAGATGGAAAATATGATTCAGCTGACTGTCTGGAGAAGTGTTCGGGTGTGGATTAAGTCATTGGCGAATAACATTAGTTCTTCTAGTAACTTATCCATGCACGATTTGAAGATTTTAGAAGATTTTAATTTGGAGAGGCCAAGTACTTCAATGAGACCTGGGAAAATTGTTAAATGGTCTAGGCCTCCTACAGGTTGGGTGAAGCTTAATTGCGACGCGAGCTGCAGAGGTAATCCAGGTAACTCAAGAGGGGGCGGCATTATTAAAGATTGGAATGGTATGGTCAAAGGAGCTTTTTCAGCTTATCATGGGGTTGGTACGAATAATGGCACGGAAGTGAAAGCTATTCTGGATGGTATTAGATTGTGCAAAAGGAACCATATGGTCAATGTGATTATTGAAAGTGATTCTCAAATTATAGTTGATTGGCTTCGCAACGGCAAATGCACTTTATGGTATCTTTGGGATTCTTGGGAGATTTTGCGAAAGGAGCTTGAGCGAATTAATTTTGTGGTGGCTCATCAATTTCGGGAAGGTAACAGTGCATCAGATTTCCTTGCTAGAGAAGGGGAAATGGGGATGAATGTCACATAGAATCACTACAAGAAAAATAGGCTTTTGCGACTAATTTATTGCAACCAACAGACTGAATTGGTTGCAAATAGTCTGTATTTGCAACCAATTCAGTCTGTTGGTCGCAAAAGCCCATTTTTCTTGTAGTGAATGGTAACCAAGGTCTTCCCCGATTTTTAAAAGGTATTGTGCGGCTGGATTTTTTAGGTCTTCCTCATTTCCGTCGTTAGTTTTGCTTCTTTTTTTTTTTTTTTTTTTTTTTTTTTTTTTTTTTNTTCATGTCTTGGTTTAGGCCTGTTAGATTTATTTGTGGTTTTTTATAGGCTTGTTTAGTTTTTTTGTCTCTTTGTTTTTTTGTTTCGGTTCTGGTTGGTTGGTATTTGGGAGGTTTTTGATTTATTTATCCATAAACTCTCCTATACTTGATTTGTAACCACAGTATTCATCCGTCATATGTGGGGGTTAATTAATAAATTTGGGACAGGGCCACTACCATATGGCTACCGGCTCCTTTTTTTTTTATTAAAAAAAAAAAAGGTGAGAACTGGGGATGTAATTCCTTTGAGTTAAAGAAGAATCTAAAGTCTAGAAATTGATAGTAATATTGGTTGTTCGGAAACCTCGTATGTGGATCCGAGAATAATATAAGATGTTTGATTAAAGATAATATATAGATAACCATGCTAGCTAGCGGGCAGGTCAATATTTAAAAGAACATGGAAGCCACCCTATCAACCATAAAGAAGCCGCCATTGGTCCACTAGTACCGTTAATCTATTTAGCTAAAAAACACAAAAACTAAATTTTTATTTATTTATTTTTAAATAAATTATTATACAAAGAAACTAATCTAGCCGTTCATTCAAGAAGAGAGTTTGAATTTGAAAACATAATCTAGCAGTTTATTCAATGTAAGATTTGCAGTGTCTAAGACTACGTAGGGGATTTCAATCAGTGATAATTTTAAATTGAAATAAATTTCTAAAAGGAATCTAACTCATTTAATAAATAATAAATGAAAGTTTGGAGGGTGGGGTCCCAAAATTACGATTAATATGCATTATTTAGATCAATAAAAAGTTAAATGGATTCTAGGTTCTTTCAAACAACATTATTGGCATGCCCGTCCAAAAAGATATATTTTTGTTTCGTGACTTCCAATAATGCTCTTTTAACGTTCGTGATCCATTCGGTCCGGCCGAAAGCAAATTAGTGAACTTTACAATGATAGACTTTTGTGACTTCCAATATTAATGTTCTTTTAACGTAATCGATTCGATTTGAAAGCAAATTAGTGGTCGGAAAAATGGTTGTTGAGGAAATCAATAAATTAATTAAGAAGAATCAAAGGTCTAAATTAAGTTCACACTGGAATTAATTATCAGTATATATAGTAGTTTTTGTTCAAAACCGTGTTTGTGGGGTCAAGTAATTTACTTACTAAGCAAATAGTAAAACACAATATCATAATTAACAACCTTAAAATTTGAGTTGCAAATACCAAATACCAAAAATAATTAAATTGCTATAATTGATCTAAAATAATGAGTCAACAAATAATGCTTTAACCAAAGGTAATATTAGAATTTAATATGTTTATGGTCCCCTTTTTCTTGATATTTAGAGAAAGAAAGAAAAAAATAAACTTAGAGGAAATAGTAGCAACAGGGAAGACTTGAACTTCTGTCAAGGAGTTTTTGCGGATCGGTTTAATCCATTTTTCTCTTTTCTTTTTATTTGCTCTTCTTTCATTATTCTTGTATACCACTTTTATAAAACTGGTATAAAACTGTACCAGTTTTATTTGGCTCCGAAACTTTTATAAAACTGTACCCACGAAGGATTATCAGTATCATTGGGATAAAATTGAAGTACTCTCAACCACAAGCATGATCGATCTAAAACTTCTATGTTCACCTCTGTTCCTTAATTCTTTCCAACTTGGTTAATGGATTTCAGGGGGCGATGTTAGCAACTGCAATGCCTGGAATGCAAGCCGACGTATAAGAAAATTGCATTGGTATCTTCAATTTAGTTTCTCTCAGGCATCCTTCATGTAGCATTTCGTAGGTGCAAAGTGAAACCATCATGTTTTAATTTGCAGGGGGTGACTCTTACAAAGGCACCAAAGATAAAGTTTCTGATAATTAAGAGCACGTATCATGATGCAAAATTCAAATGTATTAAATCAAAGACAAAGCTTGACTCATTAAATCAAAGACAAATTTCAAAACTGCGAAGGAGCAGCTGCTTGGTGGGCTGTAGAAGTCGGCACTCGGCTTCTTGGAGGTGCGATCAAGGAGAGAGAGAGAGATGAACGGTGGCTGCTGTTTCACCCGATAAACAACGTGTTGATTATATATATATATATATATATATAACAAAAAATATATTCTAAGCCTAGTTTGTTTTCATAGATAAGATGAGATGAGGTGGGTTGAGATAAAAATTGAATAAAATATTATTATAATATATATTTTTAATATTATTTTTATTTTAAGATTTAAAAAAGTTGAATTGTTTATTTTATTTTGTATAAGAATTTGGAAACGTTGTAATGATTAGATGAGATGAGAAGTTGTGAAAACAAACGAGACCCAATCTATTTGGGATGTACCATATATGCAAGCTGTGTTTAGATGAAAATTTAATTTTAAATTCCAGCTTATCTGACCATAAATCACCATCCAAGAAACAAATTAATGGTTATAAGTAAATAACAATGTGAAAAGGTTACAAGCTATTTAACGTTCCAAATCCATGCTTCCAATCTACCTTTGGCTCCTCAGTCCTTGATCTCGATCCACTTGATCTGGAAGTTTCATTGGCATAGACTAAATTAGGTCTTAAACATCAGATTTCATTGCAAAGTATAAATTTGTATAACATATATGGTCCATCGTACACAAAGTTAGTGGGGCCTAAAACAGGGCAATGAAAAAAAAAGATAAAAGAAAAGGCACATAGATGAAAGCTAATTTTGAAAGATGGATACAAAGCTTTATTTGTAATGTCCGAAACCGTGACCAAAATCCCGAATCGTGTTTCAGATTCTGTATCATTGTGTGTGGAGAGAGAGATCATTTTAATTTCATTTGAAGTAATATTTTCATATTAAACGTTAAATTGTAAAATTATCTTTATTGTAATATAGATATAACGTATCATATAAAATTACATCAATTTATGAATATATTTATGTAACTGCTGCACTTCTAAAATATTTAATATTGGGCCCGAGTGACATTGATGTTGACATTGAGTATTTGGATAGATTGATAATTTGTACAAGTTCCAATTATACAAATTTTGCATGAGCACTTTATTGACAAAAATGGACCACATTATGAAAAAAGTGTAAAAAATCACATTTTTCTGGTGGAAACTTGTTTGGTTTTATAATGTCTTTTAGATTTTCTTTTATAAATAATTCTATGTAAAATTATAAATATCTTAATTTTAGTACATTACATGCTACCATATTAATGTACCATCCAATATTAATGTTATCATTAGATGTCTTTATGGAGGATGCATTTTGTGTAAGAAATATAATTTATAAATCTTAGGCTGTGGCACCCTTTTTGAAAAAATATCAAATTTGATAACCATATGAAAAAACCTGATTTTTTAATAGTAGACTCTACTTTTTTTCAAGATGAATACACAAAATTTGAGAGGGAAGTTATCTACTCATGGTGTTACAATAAGTTTATATGAGATGCAATCTAGCATTGTGAAAAAAGAAAAATCGCCACTCATCTTTGTGCTTAAAATCCTATCAGGCTTGTGAATGGAGGCTTATAAACGCACGGGTGCGGCTACTATGCCGCCCCAAATTGACCGCTGGGCGTTACCGCCCAGCGTAAAATTTTTTTTTTTTTTTTTTCATTTTACTTTTCACATTTTTTTAACATATTTAAATATATTTAAAAAATAAAAAAAAAATACATCAATACATTTAAAATCACTTCCTTAATCACTAAGTAAAAAAAAATATATATTTTTTTTTGACCGAGCGGTACACTTGGGCGGTATAAGTGGGGCGGCAAACAAGCTTTTCCCTAAACGCTTATCCTTCGAACTTAGTTTACAGCAGGATGGAATTTATATAAATATAACAATTCTGTCATATTCTTGTTTCTGTTTTACCATTCTTAATTGGGGGCTTTGGCTTGTTTGCTTCTTCTTCTTTTTTTTTTTTTTTCTGAAAATACTATTTATATTTATAATTTTACGCGTTTAATCATATATATTGATGTGCCAGCTATAGAAATTATGAAGATTTTGATATTCGAATTAAAAAAAAAAAAATTGATGAAATGAAATTGGATACTTATTACGTATTATATTGTGCATAAAGTTGTATGTATCTATAGTTTTGCTACTCATCATCCTCACACACCACACCCTACATTTTTTTCTTTTTTTCTTTTTTAAAATTTTTTTATTTTATTTTATTCTTCTTAAATTTATTGAATTATTCAACACATCATCCATTTATCACACATTTAATAAGAGAAATTTTTTTTTTTTTTAAAAAGTGTGGTTTATAGTGTGTGGGTATGATGAATAGAATTTTCCATGTATATACATCATTACTTTTTTTTTTAATCTGGATGTACCCCAATGTTTTAATTTAGCTCAGTACATCCGTTCTTACCCAACTTTAGTGGTGGCCGGCTGGTTTACCGACTCACGAAGCAGAATTCAGCTGAAAAATTAAATAAGGAAGTTTTGATCTCGAGGACTCATTTGTTTCATGAGATGAGAAAATGGTAATAAGATATTTTGTAAATTGTAATGAACTAGTTTGAGTTGAGATATATTATGAAGTTTTAGAAAAAGAGAGAAAAAATGTTGAATAAAAATATTATAAAGTTAAAATTAGGTTATAATATTATTTTTATTTTGTGATTTGAAAAAGTTGAAGTTTTTTTTTTAATTTAAAATTTTGAAAAAAATTGTAATAATTAGGTAATGATTAGATAAAAAAATTAATAATTTGAAATTGAAATGTTTTTGCATTTAAATGTTATTTTGATATTGAGATGAGATGATTTAAGAGATTTGTATATCCAAACGAGACACAATCACTTTTATGTCAAGTATTGGCACAACATACAAAAAGGTTACTATATGAGGGAGGCTGAATTTGTATAGAAAACAGCACAAAATATAGAGACATTACGATAAATATGCATCATACAAACCTATCAATAGATCAATTTGCTACAAGAGCAAGCCATTCATACAGGGATCATTGTGCTGCTTGGGAATGGAAAGAACTTCATAACAAGAACAGATGGTCCCCTCCTCCAGAAATCATTTCAATTGCATTTGATGTACCAGTTAGACCAAATGGTAGCACCTTTGTTGCCATATGCAGATCACACAGTGGCAAAATTGTTTTCATAATAGCTACAATCCGAATCAAGAAGAAGCTATGGCAGCATTCATAGGAGTACAGGAAGCTCAATCCAAACACCTAAAAAATATCATAGTAGAAGGAAACTGTTAAAGGACCATATCAACTCTAAAGGACCCACAAGAAAATCTATGAGAACATGAGCGCTGCCCTTAATGTAGAGTAATAATGCTGATTTCAGATGAGATGAAGCCAAGAAAAATACATCCCAATCATAATTCTAGAGAGTTTATTATTTATGTAATTGCTTGGGGCAGAGGTTCGAATGATAGGCTCTTCTAATCCACCTATTTGATACACACGAGCCCAATGTCAGGTAGGCAGAGAAGTTTATTCTTCTTTGTGCTCCTCCACTCTTCACTCTATTCAAAGACAGTATTGTTTAAAACCTCGTCTTGCAGACTAGTAAGGGTAAGTAGATAGCAACGGTGGCCTGGCTGTTTTATTTTGAACATGACATGCCAAACAGTCT
>QEOT01002201.1:143117-195012 GCA_003123785.1 Pterocarya stenoptera | reverse complement strand
GCCACACCGTTGTCTAAATTACCTCATTGGGGGGCAAAGGGACAGTTTGGCTTGAGACATTTTGACCCCTCCTCGACAAAGTGCAAAGACTTACCATCCTCATAAGCGTCAACAGGCAAGAGTGAGTCTAGTAGCAGACTACCAGAACAACCTACCTCCTATCGAACCATGGAGACGGGTCGAGCCAGAGGCTTCCTTGTCTCCTCACGGCGGAGAGTGGGACTAGTCCAACGGCTATCCGAATAACTTACCCCGACCTTCGCTACGACGAAGAATGGGTTCAACGTCAACTTGACCCAAAACTTACCCTGACCTTCGCTACGACGAAGAATGGGTTCAACGTCAACTTGACCCAAAACTTACCCTTCCCTGTGGTGTCAACAGGCAGGAAAGAGTCTAGTAGCATACTGTCCGAACAACCTACCTCCCGTGGGGAAAAAATGGATGGGTTGAGGTAGAGGCCACCTTGTCTCTCCCGCAATTGAGAGCGAGTCCAGCCCTGAGGCTACCTAAAAACTTACCTTGACCCTCATCGTGGTGAAGGAGCAAACCAGCCACATTACTGTCTGAATTACCTTCTTGGGGGTAAAAGTGCGATTTGACTTGAGACATTCCGACCCCTCCCAAAGGAGTGTGAGTAGTCTTCAGCTACTCGAAGATGAAGACTTACCTTCCTCGTAAAAGTCAATAGGTGGGAGCGGGTCTAGTTACAAACGNTGGCAATTCCCCCGCCCAACGCGGACCCCATAACTCCCTACGTCAAAACCCCCAAGTCGACCGCAAAAAAATAGAGAAAAAAGAAAGGGAGATCCTGAAACCGAATGGCCACAGTAGATAAACAGAAACAAAAAAGGATAATGTTATTGAAAACATAAAGTTGCAAGCTTACAATGGACAAGTTATAACATGAAGTCGCCCCCGCCCGTTGACATTGTAGGAAATGGTAAGTTTGGGTCAGGCTAGCATTGATCCCACACTTCGTCATGGCGGATGTCAGGGTAAGTTTTTCGAGTAATCTCGGGGCGGGATCCGCTTTCCGTGGCAGGAGGGATAAGGCGACCTTTGGCTCAACTCACCTTTTTGGCTCCGTGGGAGGTATGTTATTCAGGTAATCTTTAACTAGACCCACTCCCACTTGTCGACGCTCACGAGAAAGGTAAGTTTTTGTCTTCGGGTGGCCGAAGACCGACCTGCACTCCTTCCCAGGAGGGACAGAGCAGCCTTTGGTGTGACTCGTCTCTTTGGGGTCCTGTGGGGAGGTAAGCAATTGATGAAGACTTTGTTATGAAGATTACTTTAATGGAGATTTTATTGATGGAGATTACGTTGATGGATATTTTTTTACATTCTTGAAACTTGACATTGAAATGCAACACCTCTTCCATTAGGATTTGTAGCACATGCATGAAATCATAAATTTACATTAATTAAGCTAGCTTTAACAATGAAATTTTCGTAGGTGTTCGACACTCCAGGGGTGACCACGTAGGGCCTAGCTTTCGCTCATCTCACGTTGTTGTTCCTATTTCTTTGAGTGCGAGGTCTCTGACTTTGAATACTCTCGGATGCACTCATTTGTTGCAACATTGCTCGGCCTTCCTTTTGCTGGCAGCAGTTCTTACCTTTGCCTCCAGTCTTTCTTCTAGCATCAAATTGTTCTTCTAGATGCCTGACATTAGAATCTTGCTCAAAGTGCTTAACTCTATAAGTGGGGATCCTGATTTCTCCTGGCGACATTGTCTCGTGGTTGTAAGTAAGGGTAAAAGGAGTTTCCCCTGTCGGTATCTTGTAGACGACGCGAAAGTTCAAAGTAGGTGTGGTGCATTGTCTTTATAAAAAGTCATGCCTTTTAAACAACAAGAATTTACAGTATTCAAATTGCGAATTACAAAATAAGGGGAGATGGAGTCTTGAGCCCGGGAGCTTTCGCTTGCTCTGCCTTTGCCTCTAAGACCAAGCACCCTCCCGCTCCCCCTCGAGCCCGGTAGGGCAAGTCGTAGACTAAGGCCTACCAAGGCCCCTTAAGTGTTGCATGCCCTACTCTCTCCGGGAGGTGCCATTCAAGGTGAACCCACCATCTTTCTGCTTCAATCCTTGGACGTAACATTCCCTCGCCAGGACCTGTTTGCCTCAAATTTCTCCCACTCCATGGTGGGGATCTTAAATTTCGATGGTAGGGCCACAACCATCACTTCTTTCATTTAGGGTAGACCGATGCTTGTGAGCAGTTGGTCCACCGAGGATGATGTGCCTACTTTTTTTGCAATATCTTTGTATTTCCCTTTAAGATTGCGGAGCTTGTCTTGCATGTTCTTCCTCTCCTCCTCCATGTTCACTCTAGCTCCTATGTTTCGGGACTCCACGTGCTCGCTATTGCTGGGCTTTGTGTCTTCGTTTTGTCCTTGTTGAGGTTTCCTGAGCTCCTCATTCTCATTGCAAAGTCTTTACACTTTGCCGATTAACTTTGTTACCCAATCCTCCATAGCTTTCAGTCTCGCCTCCATGGAAACTTCCTCTGTGTCCCTCTCGAGTTGTTTGGGACGGGTTGCTGCAGGTATATGAAGTACACGCAAGATCTACGAAGGATCCCACAGAAGGTACCACTGTTAACATCGTGTTTTGTACGCCTTTGAGATAGGTTCTAAGAACTCAGGTCTTCAAAGCTGGGCTTGCGAAAAAAGAAGAAGAAGAAAGAAGCTAGGAGAGGATGCCTTGGGGTCAGGGAGTCTCTAATGCCAAAGTCGATAGAGTATTGTGAAAGTTTGTAAATAATGAGAGAGTCTATAGAGCTTTTTCGTCTCTGAAAACTGCTATTTATACTAGGAGTCTGTGGGGACAGATCATGCTTGCCCCTGTAGAGCTCATGTCCTTTTTACTGTTCCTTTCGTCAGAGTCTTTTAATGCAGTGCCTTTGCAACGGCGTCATTAATGTGATGTGTTGCTTGGGGAGTGGTGCTATTAATGCGAGCGTGGTTTCTTGATTTGTCTTACTTTGCTGGAGTCTTCAGTGGTCCGTTGATGTCACCTTGTCATAGGGTCAAGGGTCCCTCTTGCTTCCCACTCGTTCGTGTGGGTAGTTACTCAAGGGCTAGACACTGTTCGAGGGATTACCAGGATGACGAGTCCCATCCCCCTACAGTTTGCTCCCTCATGGGGGTACGTCCAAGGGAGTCTACTTGCGGGTAGGGCAAAGGGGCCTATTTGTTCTGGACTAGGCCTTATCTTCTTATTCTCTTAGTTCCTACTCACAAGCTCACTAAAATGGGGGAAAACCCCTTGCTGAAGGAACTAATTGCCAATAAAAAAAAAAAAAAGGTTTCAATTATTCTAGCCAAGTAATCGTAATGTGCTTTCTTTGTCATAAAAATCTTTTTATATCCTTTATATATGCACTGATCAATCAGATATCCCGCGATTCCCTCTTGTGACTTGTGAGCCTAATTGGTTGTTTACTTCTACATGAACAATACATGAAATCCCTCCATCCACAATAATTGAAGATATTATTTACCCTTCTTTTTCTCTGCAAGATAAGGCTACCGATTATGGGCTCGTTTGGATACAAAAACTATATTACTTTATCTCACCTCATCTAATCTCATCATTATAAATTTTTTAAATTTCTACACAAAATATAATAAACAATTTAACTTTTTCAAATTCCAAAACAATAATAATATTAAGAAATAATATTCTAACAATATTTTATTCAACTAATTTAAAATCATCTAATCTAATCTTATATCTGAAAATGCTTTGGTCGTGCAAATATTTGGACGTCCTAACTTGTTTCGTCAGCCGGCCGTGGGTGTCGGATGCCAATGGATGCATTCCCGCTAGATCGAGAGCTCTGATCCGTCGCTGTTCTTACTAATTTTTGGACTAATGTATGCATGATCGACTAATATTTTGTACTCCATATGTAAAACTCTTTATTTTAGGCTACGTTTGTTAGATGTTGAAGTAATTTCAAATGATTTATGAATATGAGTGAAAAAATAGTGATTTGTTTGTGAATAATAGTAAACTATTTATAAATAGTAGTTAAGTAATCTAAAATTAGCTCACTTATCAAACACAACCTGTCTTCTTGTCTCAGCAAAAAACAGAAAAAAAAAAAAAAGAAAAATCACCTTTGGTGGGCTAAGAAATTAAACAAAACAACACAAAACGTGTCCAACACGAATGACGTGCACAGTGATCAGAATAAGATGTAATTGTTCATGTGTTTTTTTCTTTCCTTTTAAAATTAGAAGAGAAAAAACAAAAATTCAAATCTGGCATGCCCATCCTTAAACATTTCCATCTTCATGCACCTTAGGAAACAAGATCAGATGAAATGTAAAAGCATTTAGGAAATTCATGGGAAAGTTCACAAAAGGATCCAAGTCGTCATGACCAACATGCATGAAGTAGTAGTAGTGAAGTTCGCAAATCTTAATTATAAAAAAATGGCTTAGTTAATATTTCTCGGAGCAAACAAATATATGATAAACAGTACCATATATTAATACTTGTAACATGATTTAGATATAAATATATTGCTCATTATGAATAATCCCATGCACAATTTATTGATGAACCTTCATAGCTTAAGTACGCAGCTTACAACTTCAAGAGTTATACCGTTTGAAACATTCGACATGAATGCTTGAAGGATACCTAACTCAATATATACGAAATTATCCTATCCTTAATATACTAATATACTTATATATATATATATATAATAATTCTTTAATTTGTCTCATTATATTTATAGGTATATAGCTTAGGTGGCAGGACCTAGTCCTTGTTCCCCCGGCCATTAGCGACAACGATGCCCACGCGGTATGGACTCGATAATTTCCCTCGGCAAAAACGTACCTTCAACGCATTCATGTGTCTCACGCTCGTACGTGTGTATATATATATATTTATTATATTCTCAAATTAATGTGTATAATACATCATTCATATTATTTAAACAGTAAAATTTGATTTGTGAGATTCAATTTTAAAATTTATCTTCTAAATATAAAGTTATACCAATAAGTATTTTAGTAGATGATCGATTCTTCATATATACCTGCTTGAGAATAGAGAATATATATATAATATATATATTTATATACATGAATTTTGTTACACATAAGTCAAAATGTTAATGCACGTGTTGTGCGACTGATCATTACAATTTTAAAAAAAGTCGAAACACTAATAATTTTAATGTAGCTGATGTGAAAGTCTTCCACACCTTCACTGTGTTGAGTATGTAAAAGATAAGACTTTTAATTATATTTTTCTATATAATATATATATATATATGCGACTCCTATAAATTTTATCTTAACAACTAACATTAGTGAGTTTCCAAACGTGTTATAACTGTCCAATTTACTTTCAGTTAGTATTAAAATTTAAATCTCTACACATAACCATCATAGAGATTAATGGTATTTATTTGCAAAGCCAATTAATATTTAATATTAAATCTAGCTCTTTACAAAAGATTACGTAATTGTATCCAATTCATGACCACGAGAAGAAAATAAGATGATCAGGCGCGCAATAGAATATATATCTAATTTAAGTTGAAATTAACGTCTCAACTGCTCAATTATTAAGTTGGGTACGTAAGTCATGAAACTTAATTACTATTCATGTTTAACCATGATTCGTATGAAGAAAAGCAATATGGGGACAAAAGAGAGACCGGATAATTCCTAAGGAGCGGGCGGACAATTGTCCCACCATTTCAAACACAACATCTTTTTAGTCATAAATTCCCTCGAGGGCGACACATTGATAGTATGAAAAATGATAATAGAATTACTATTCTCTTACTATTTATTTATTACTCTTTTTGTATTTGATTTTTTTAATTTTTTATTAATGACTATGGATGTTAAAAAAATAAATACACTATAAGTAATAAATGGATAGTAAAAAAATAGTAACTCTATCACTACCTCTATATATATATATATATATATATATATATATACATTCTCTTATCTCATCTCTTCCCACTAAAACGCATGAGACTATTTGTCGCGATTTAAGCTTGCAGCAAATAACAGAAAAATATGATTAAAAGTCTTTTGCCACTATTATGTATCGGAGGTGAACTGCAGATCTATCATCTCAAAAGCTTATTTGAGGCGGATTTTTTCAAACAGATAATTAAGTACATATTGCTGATCATTTTGCTGGGAGGAAAATGGGAAAGAAATAGAAATCATTTCTAGCCCTATTGTTAAGCTCCTGTAGCACTGTTGTCTTATGATCGAGAGATTTGCTACTCATCATTTTTACACACAGCGCACCATACTTTTTTTATTTTTAATATTTTTAAAGCTTTTTTTGTGGTTTTATTCTTCTTAAAACTTATTGAATTCTTCTACTCATTATCTATATATCACACATTTGGTAGGAAAATAAAAATATAAAATAAAATGTGGTGTGTGGAAATGATGAATAAAATTTTTCTATGATCGAAATAAGTAGAATAAGATGTTATACTTCTAATGATTAGCTATCTTATTTTTGGCCGTTTGGGCAAAACATTCATAATTACTGAGCTATATTTATTTACTAATGAGATCTTAAATTTTACATGCATTGTTACTAACAGCAAGCTTTCAATATTCTTCTGCATAATTCTTAAACTTTACTAGCTTTCATGATCTTGATTTCCTTTTCTAATCAAAATTTCTCGATTTTCACTTATAGCTAGGCTTGTAAGCATTTTATACTTTAAGATTTATCCTTTAAAAGATAGAGATGCTAGATTTGGAAAAACATCTTCTCAAGTTTTTGCTTGAATATGAGGAGCTTAAGTAACATAGAGATCGGTAAATAAAGAGAGCTTTGCAATATTTATTGAGCATTTAATGTTGTCAGCAAAAAATCCACATAGACAACAATAAATTTTATAGTGAGCCACTACCATGTGTCTATTTTATACTTCTAAAGGTCTTATTGACACTGCCATTGGAGGGAGTTGTTCAACTTTGGGCCTCCACTGCAACTCTGCCTGGTTCCCTACAAATAAAACAGAGAGTAATTCATCAGAACTGATCATTGACTCATAATCTTTTTCAAAATCTAATGCTAGATTGTCAGCTTGATAAGATAATGGAAAAGATTCTGCTCGGATGTGTCCAACAAGTTCACTTCCTGGACTTCTTCTACCTCTTGGGGTTGCCTGCACAATTTATTTCCAAAACTTAATTTTAGGACTCCACTTCTTCAATTTATTAAAGCATTTGAAGTGGAAATAAATGGTCTTCATAAAATTACAAGAGCTTGAAATATAGAATTCGCCGAAAGTTGCATGTCAAGAACATAAAATCCACTGGGTAGTAGAACTTATCAACCTGAACTGATACTAGCCCCTAGGTATTTTTATAGATCTGTCAGCTAGTTACAAGGTGATTGAGGTAGGTTTCAGCTCTCTTCGACCACGTTTTTCATACATAGCATAAGGCAATAGGTTCACACTAGACCCTAGATCTAACAATGCATGACCAATTTTTGAGTTTCCAATTATGCAGGCAATAGTGGGTGAACCTGGGTCATTATACTTGGGTGGGGTATTATTTTGTATGATGGCATTTACTTACTCAGTAAGGAAGGCTTTTTTTCACACTTAACTTTCTCTTAATGGTGCATAAGTCCTTCAAAAATTCAGCATATGTGGGAATTTGCTTAATAACATCCAACATAGGCATGTTAATCCTTACTTGTTTAAAAACCACTAGGATTTCAACTTGATTTTTATCCTTATCTAAAGAGGCTAACCTTGTGGGGAAGGGTGCATGTGCTGGACATTATTCTTTTTAAGCTTTAATGTAAAGTGGGTTAGAATCCTTACCAGTGTTGTCTGATTTTGGGATGGGAGTTTCTAGAACTCTACCACTCCTCAAAGTTGTGACAGCTTTTATTGGATTAAGGGTTGAGCCTTGAGCTGCATCTTACACTTGATGGAGTTGGTCCTGAGGACAAGGTTGTGGTTGTGCCGAGAACTTCCCTTTCTCTTGGATGCTCAGGGTTGTGGTCAACCTCGATAGGGACCCCATGATATCATTAATGGCTTGCAAGTTCTGGTCATTGATGGTGGCTTGCCCTTGCATGAACTGTTGAAGATTCGTTGCCATTTGTTGGACAATTTCCTCAAGTTTCCTCTTCTGACCCAAAGATGCTGGTGCAGGGTACTGAGGTGGTCCTGGTGCTACTAGGTTTGCATTGACTGCATACTAGGAAGGGCTAGGTGCATGCGGTGAGGTATAAGCTAATTGATCATTTCATGTAGGCTGAAGGTTGGATGGGTCCTTCCATTGGGGTTGTATGTGTTGGAAAATGGACCTAAGAAAGGTTTAGCAACCATGTTAACTGTGTTAGATTGATCTAGAAGGACTTCTTTAAAAGCTAGGATTGTAGGGCAGTCATTAGTTGAGTGTCCTATCTTCTCACAGATATTACATTTTTTTGACACATTTTGGACATCCTGAACCTCATTTACTTTGTTCATATCTTTGGTTTCTAATTTCTTATAAATCATAGATAATCTAGCATGTAAATCATCCACTTCCCTCAAGTTATACTTTCCCCCTCCAGTTATGGTTTTTAAGGGTTCAACCCTATCATAAATATTTGAAATGTCTCATGATTAGGTATTTTCAGATAAATAGTCAAAATATTCAAAGGCTTCTTCTGGTTATTTATTAAAGCACTCTTCATTGCACATTGCTTCTACAAGCTGCCCTATCTTGGATTGCAAACCCTCATAAACCAAAAAAAAAAAAAAAAAACTAATTATTCTCCAATTTTCATACCCATAGTAAGGACAAGCATTAAGCAAATCTTTGAATATCTCTGAGCACTAATAAAACGTTTCATTATCTTTTTAGGCAAAATTCATGATTTGCCTTTTCAATGCATTAGTTCTACGCATAGGAAAAAAAACTTTTTAAGAACTCAGTTTGCATCTCTTGCCATGTTCCAATGAATCTAGGCGGTCTTAAAGAGTTCAACCAAGTTTTGGCTTTGACTTTTAATGAAAATGGGAACAATTTAAGCCTAATTACTTCCTCAGTACAAGTTAGATCCATGAAGGTTGAACAAACTTCCTTGAATTCTTTGATGTGCAGATATGGGATCTCTGATTCCATCCCAGGAAAATGAGTTATCAAGGAAATCATGCCAGGTTTAAAATTGAAGTTGTTTGCATTTAAGGATTTGATTATGCATGAGGGTGAATTGGTCCTAACAGGTTGCAAGTAACTCTAAGGAATCTGTTATGGTTACCCACTCTCCTCTCATCTTGTTCATTTTCAACCATGGTGCTAGATGTTTCAGAGGATGAATCAAGTAAAAGTAATGCACAGTATGTCATAGACTCTATTCTAACCAAACAAGATGTATGATCTCGATTCCGAACTCACATACAATAGCCCAAATGGCTTGAAAAGATAGACACCAAGTATATATACAGATGGAAAACAACTACTAAAAAAAATCAAGGATTAAGTTGGGTTAGATGTCACTAAGAGTGCGAAGACGTTCACAACTCAATAAAACATCATCTCAGAAGCGACAGATTTGTTCAAAGATTCGCCATTAGTCCCCGGCAACGGCACCAAAAAATTGGCTCTCCATTTAATCTGCCTCCCAAGTGTAGGAGGTGTCTAGCTGTTTTCAAGGGAGAGTCCCAAGGTTGATTTCACATGGACTATGGTGATCAAAGAAAATGATTCCAACACTAACAATATGACGATGCTTCTTTTCATAAAAGAGTAAGAACCAGCTATAGAACGATAAGATGTAATGGTCTGGCAAAATTTGTTTTGAAAAAAATCAAAGCAATGTATATGTTTGCAAGGAGGTGATTTATCTCGACAGAAAATGATTTTGCCAATTTCGAACTTTTCACTCAAATTTCTAAGAATATGTAGGCTTCAATTCAGTAACTATGTATGTAAATCAATCAATATGCAGAATTTATATCTTTGAAACAATTAATTGAACACCTAAGCCACAGACTTCTTTTTCCTAGGTTGGTTTCGAAATAAGTTCCAATTCTCCCAATTACTTCAAACACAGTTTCAGTCTAGAAACATGTGCTTGGATGATTTGAAAATATCGTGCAACCCTCAAATGATGCTAAAGCCTCTACTAAATTAATAAACAATCTAATTGAAATGGACCTTACCGAAGATGGTTTTCTGTACAATCTAAGCATTCATTGTGCCTTTGTGTCAACAATGAATTAGAGATCAACTTGAAAAACCTAATTTAAACTCATGTAAAGATTGTTTGCAAATCCATAGATACGAAAATTCAAACGAATCATAAATTTTACCCCATCGAAACTCAGTCCAAACAAAGTATTTCTGAGCTTAGGTATGAAAGATTACTAGAGCATAATGTAGTGAAAAAGCATTTACTATTCAAACGTAGAAACCGAAACAAAAATGGATGAACACTGAAGGTTGAACTAGCAAACTTCCTCGAATTCTTTGATGTGCAGATATGGGTTCTTTGATTCCATCCCATGAAAATGAGTTATCAAGGGAAACATGCCACGTTTAAAATTGAAGTTGTTTGCATTTAAGGGTTGAATTATGCATGAGGGTGAACTAGTCCTAACAGGTTGCAAGTAATCTCTAAGGGTTTAGTTATGGTTACCCACTCTCCTCTCATCTTATTCATTTTCAGACATAGTGCTAGATTTTTCAGACGATGAATCAAGTGAAAGTGATGCACAGAGTCAGAGTAAGTCACACACTTTGTTCTAACCAAACGGGATGTATGATCTCGGATCCAAGCAAACATATACTAGCCCAAATGACTACAAAAGACAGACACCAAGTATATATACAGAAGGAAAACAACTACTAAAAAAAAAAAATCAAGAATTGGGTTAGATGCCACCAAGAGTGTGGAGAGGTTCACAACTGAATAAAACATCCTCTCAGCAATGACAGGTTTGTTCTGAAATTTTCCATTAGTCCTTGCAACAACACCAAAAACTTGTCTCTCCATTTAATCTGCCTCCCAAGTGTAGGAGGTGTCTAGTTGTTTTCAAGAAGAATCCCAAGGTTGATTTCATAGGAACTATGGTGATCAATGAAAATTATTCCAATGCAAACAATATGAGGATGCTTCTTTTTAGAAAAGAGTAAGAATCAGCTATAGAACTATATAAATATAGTGATGATATATATTATAGTTATAGTATAATTTGTTTGTATATAATATATAACTATAGTATAGTATTAGTATATAGTATATATATAGTAATATAGTAATATATAATATAGTATTATATATAACAAGTTATATAGTGTATAATATTATATACAAGCATATACTATATATCATATAGTGATATATAGATATAGTATATATATTATTGCCTCATTTGGATTCAGATATGAGTTGAAATGAGTTGAGATGATTTATATTAGTTGAATAAAACATTGTTAGAATATTATAATTTTTAATATTATTATTGTTTTAGGATTTGAAAAACTTGAATTATTTATTATATTTTGTGTTAGAAATTGAAAAGTTGTAATAATGAGATGAGACAAGTAGAGGTAAGTTTCGAATTGAAACGAGGCCTGGTAATATATATTATATCGTGATACATATATATACTATATATATATATGATATATATCAATGATATATAGTGATATTATACATGGATGTCATCATATATAGTGATATGATGATCACTATATATAGTGATGATATAGTATAGATACTATATATAGATATCCTATAAATATTCTATATACTAAAAATATATTATATATTATATGCTATATATGAATAGTATATATACATCGTTCGAAAGTTAATTATTGGCATTCAAATAGAAAATGTTCAAAATTTTAACGTTCAAACGGCCTCGTTCGAATGCAAAAAAGAACATTCGAACGGTATAACACTATAAACAACGTCTAGCTTCCCCGATCGATTGCATTCTCTTTCTCCAAACCGAGACACCGTTGAAGGCTCCTCGAGCCTTTCCACTACCGTCGTCACCACCGAGTCACTGCCACCGTCAAATACCACTTCTAGTGATCAAGAGGTACACAACTAATTAGGAACGTTTAATGGGTTGATTTCATATTATAATTTTCAATGATTTTTTTTATATATATAAAAAATAGAAAAGTCAATAGTTTTCATCAATGGACACCATAGGTGGCTAGAAAACACAAGGCTGGGATGCCTCTATGCACGTGATCAAGTGATAGGCAACACATGATCATTAATGAACGTTAATTACTCCGTTGTCCATCTTACACTAATTTCATCCATATGATTTAAACTGATTTTGATATATATTTTTTCTTCTAAAATCCAGGACGATGCAAATTAACGAAGTTTATAAACTGGTGGCGCATGATCTATTGCTAATTGCTAAAGATGACTTGCAAAATAAATTAATTAATAAACTCAACATCCTCGTGAAAAATATAAGATCACCTGTCTAATGTGAAAACTCATTAGTTATCTTTGTATTTTTAATTTATTTTTTACAAGTGTAAATTAAACATTTATAGAAAAAAATTCATGTGACAATTTGTTTTACTTAGGTTATACGTAGGAAAGCATTCTTTAATGAGAAATGTTTCATCCACAAAATGATTAATATCTCACAAAACTAAATTTACGAGTTGACGTGACTTGATGTAATACGTCATATTGTAATATTATTTTTACTGTAAAGTAGATCTGATGTATCATATAAAGTCGTGTTTTACTTTTGTGTAAAATATTTTTGTGGGGTAGCACTTCTCGTCTTTAATATCTGTAGTTAACAATTCTAGTTAAAAATAACATTATTAATTCATACGTACACGATGATCCACTCGTCAAATAAAGGAAGATAAGCTTTCAATTAAGAGAATAAGTATACATAAAGATTTCATGGAACGAAAGTTCCCTTTGAAAACAAAGAATATTGGCTTCTCATTTACCGGGGGCTAGAATGAAAGCCATGAATTTGTAACAAAAACATTGATTGAAAATAATAATAATAATAATAATAATAATAATAATAATAATAATAAAGAAGGAAAGCATTCTATATATACTATCTATATATATAATGACCTTCTCGATGATCTTCTTGTAAATTTCATTACTCATACATCCACTCTTGAAGTAAAGGACAAAATTCAGGTAAAGTGAAGAGAAATCTAAAAAATGGATATTCAAAGGAAAGAAAATTCTCGCAGCCAACAAAGTATATTATATGTCTGCTCCTTTAGAAGGAGGCGAGAAAGAACATAATAATGTATGGATCCTCTCTCTATAGAAGTGAGCATGCATATTTCTTAAAAAGTCTTTAACTTCTAGCCCTACATATGCAACATAATTTAAGTAGTTAGATCATGAATTCGTATATAGCTCGATTCGTTCAAGTTCCTAATTTATGAAGATTAAAATCACCTTGCGTTAAAGAAATCATATTTTCCTCAACCTTTATATTATTTATATTCTATCATAGGACCATTTAGACAACCCACTCTCTACTAGTCTATAAATTAATGTTATCTCATATTCATATATATATATATATACACACACACGTACACGCACGCGCACACACATTTTCCAAGTAGTTGAGCTAGCTAGAATTTGTCGTATTAGAAAGATATTTCTCTTTCATTTTTCAAATGTTCAAGGTCATGTTATTAAAACACTATTATTAGAGTCAATAAAATGACACTTGACATTGATAAAACTAACTTGTACAAGTTATATAATTGGTTTAATGTTCAGGCCTAGATTTTATACAAATTCAATCTATTTATTAAAAAAAAAAAAAACTACCTATATATATATAAACTTTCCATAAAATGCAACCAATTTGTCCAATTCTAGGTTTTATTTTTTTTATGATCCAAAGACCCCAAATGAAAAGTTCTGATCAAATGAATGAGAATGTTGGATATAGGAAGCATTCTGATGCAAAGATCAGAATTACATTGGGAGGTACTTATAAATTAAAGCGGCAAAACCGATTAATCAACTAAGTGTTATAAATATTGCATGGTTGTCGCTAGGACCATTACAATTAGATGAAGCAAATTAAAGGCGCATGATGAAAGAACAAATCTGCTTGGGATGGATGCGCCACCTGCATGCAGATCTAGGCCGGTGAGTTGTGAGGGCCATATGTATGGCCGGATGGTAGCAAAAGTTGAGGAGGAGGTAGAAGTGGGTCTAGGGATCGAGAATAATAAAAAGAGAAAATGAAAGACAAGTATATTATAGTGCCGATTTGCAAAATCATGAAGGAGGCCGCCAGAGATCTATCTAGGAGAGGTATGATCAAGAAAGGGAGAGTTTTTTGTTTCCTGCAGTCAAAGTTATGAATGAAAACTTTAAACCTAAAAGCTAAGATGTTCGTATACATCTATGATTTCTCATGCATGTCAGATAATTAACTTTCCATGTCCAACAGCGGACACATACAAGGAATACTTGTTGAGGAAAGTACCCAGAAATTAACTGAAACACAGGCGTGAGAGAGAGAGATAGAGAGAGTCAAAACCCACCCACTTACGCTCACTCTTTTTACAGTAGATTCGTCTGGAATGGCCGCAAACGTGACGCGTCCCATTAGCTTAATTAGTGGCGACACTAAATATATTACGCGTCAACCATTGTCCTTAGCACAATATATATAGATGAAATATAATATTATTTATATACATATATATCCTTTTCATAGAGCCTTCTTCCTCTCGATATATAGCCCGCGCCAGCCTATTCTTAACCTACAAAGTTCTTTCTTCATCCGTTAAAGCAACAACCTTCCATTTGCCTCCCTGTCCTTCACCTCAATTTCGGCCTGTCTATATATCTATCTAAGATTTATTTTAGGGCATGATTTGAGGTTTTGTTGATAACCCAATTCTCTAATTGGGATAACAAATCACCAGACTTCGGTGGTGTTGTCTCTTTCAGAAATATCAGACCTTTTCTTGTTCTTTTCGTGTTTTATCTCAGAAAACCTTATAGATTTACTGCAAAGCTAGCTTTTGAAAGATGGTTTGTGAACTTGTATCTCGTACGGGAAGAGAATCGCAAAGATACAACAACTTGGGTTGCCGACAAGTTGCAGGGTTTGTTCATTAATTTATCATTGAGCATTCGTATATATTATCATTTTGTCGATTCATTTCCCCCTCGTTTTTCTTGACTTTTTTGGATGATTCACAAAGAGCGCTCTCTCTCTCTCTCTCTCTCTCTCTCTCTCTCTCTCTCTCTCTCTCTCTCTCTCTCTCATGCCTCCTTGTTAAACCGAATTATTATATTGGATGCACGTACCATTTATAATCTTCTCGAATATGACATGGATGGATCCAAATTAAATTGAATGAAGCGCACCCATGCATCTATAATTTATGGATTGTCACCTCTCTCTCTCTCTCTCTTTCTCTCTGTGTCGCCGTGCTTTGTGCTTTTCTTGATCGCATTGTTCTTGAGCTGTTGTTTCTTTTTTTTCCTTTTTCTGTTTCTGGGATATTGGTTTGCTTTTGTTTCCACCTCCATAATGAAACTATAATTAGTTCTGCGTTTAGGCAGAATTCGTTGTCTGAAAGTTTTATGCTTAATCGTGCAGATGCATTCCATACAGATACAAACATGGTAGTGATGGTAGCAATATTAGCAATGAATTAGAAGTACTTGTGATTAGTTCACAAAATGGTCAAGGATTGACATTCCCCAAGGTAAGAATATTCATTGGCTTGGCTAGCTAGCTAGGTTTATCATTTTCCTTTGATGTTTAGAATAAATAAATAAATAAACAATGGGAGATCATTAAACTTAAAAATCATCTCAACTTATCTCATTTTATTATATCTAATTATTACAACTTTCTCAAACTTTCAAACAAATTATAATAAACAATTTAAACTTTTTCAAATCTCAAAATAAAAATTATATTAAAAAATTATATTCTAATAATATTCTTTTCAACTTATCTCATTTCAACTCAGTAACCAAACCTCCTTGTTTCATTAGATTTTTCGATCAAGCTGTATTAATTTGTCTTTACCAGGGTGGTTGGGAACTCGACGAATCAGTGGAAGAAGCAGCTTCCCGTGAGTCTCTTGAAGAGGCCGGAGTTCGTGGCAATGTCGAGGTAATTAATTAGCACTGACGTCCCTATCCCAAGTCTTTATGGTATTCGACATTGCATCTTACAAACACATGACATGCATACAAATACATGCTATATATGGTGCATGCATGAATGTTGGTGTCTTTGGACATATGAATCTGATCATTTTGATATTATTTTTTTACAATAAATTAATTATATATATATATGGCAGTATGAATTGGGAAAATGGAGCTTCATTAGCAAACGCTATGGCACATGCTATGAAGGCTACATGTTCGCTTTACTAGTACAAGAGCAACTTGATCTATGGCCGGAGAAGAATGTTCGCAGGAGAATATGGGTATGTATATATTTGGCTCAATGAGCATATATAAAACTCCTCTCACTGCCATATATAGTCTATATATATATATGTATATATATCTCTTTGAAACTCTTTTAACTAATCTATATATATATATATATAGATGACGGCGGCTGAAGCAAGAGAAGTTTGTCAGCATGGGTGGATGAAGGAAGCCTTGGACAAATTGGTTGAAAGGCTTACATCTCCACAGCAGCAGAAGGAAGAAGATTTTGATGATCAGCTCCCATCTTAATACTAAAGTTGTTCTGTACATAATCATGTTGTCTTTATTTTTTACGTGGACTAGCTAGCTACCGTAGTTATTTATTTACTGTGTGTCCATAAAGGATGAGCCAATTTTTTGTGGACGTACGTATGAGGAAGCCCCCGGCCGGCCTACTCTAGTCCCAAAAAAAAAAAAAAAAAAAGATATTGGCTTATTTGAGTAGTTGATCTAGTACTACGACTACTTGATGCATGTCCTGTGAAGGGAGATCGATAATGAAGCTGGCCATAAACACGTACGTGTACATGATCAACGGATGGAGTACTCATGATGTTCATTCCTCGACAATTGGAGATCATATGCTGCTTGACTTTATGAGATTTACATAATGCTGTGAGTATTACAAACAACATATTTTTTGCAAAATTTCTAGCAACCATATTATAAATTTAATTAAATCTTTGATTCGTAAATTAATATCGAATTGGTTTCCGATTTCATGGGTTAATTTGAGCTTATCCATGCAGTTATGCGCGCACTCTTGGACAAAGTACCGGTACTGGAATATTAGAGCTAGCGAAACAAGGAAATTAGGGGTTTCAATTAGCTAGAGCTAGCTAGCATTATATATGTAATGTATCAGACAATATTGTCTTCTAGATCGGAGATTTTAATATGAAAGCTCTCTCTCCTGCATGCATGCAGTTAGGTATTGATGGATATATGGTTTAGTACTTGTGTTGTATCTGGTTAATTGAAAACTTCTCTTATATGGATTAATGTTGTTGTCATCGATCGTTTTTATGTTGGTTATTATAATGTTGTTGGCGGTCTTGTTATATATTGGATAGCTATATATTAGGAAAAATTACTTTTTTAATATGAAGAAATCCCATATGAAGATCAAATCCCAAGTGGGACTTTCTTATACGTTCCTATATATATATATATATATATAGATTAAGCAAGAAAAAATTCGCGCTCAATGATATTAATTATTAAGGAACTGGTTTGAAAGACAATTAGGGGTTAAAAGGTACTGAAAGGTACCGTTTCAAGCAAGACACATGATGACTATAATTAACTAGCAGATCGACTTAATCAGTTTCTGCAACGAGAAAATCGTTGGTCACTGGTGGTCGAAATTGCCGCCTGGACAAAGATCATCAATACCAGCAAAATATTCTTTTCGTCGCTAATAGCCTAGCTATTTTTGTAAGAATTTTTTATTGTTGCTATTTGAATTTATCTAATATCCTCCTATTAACATGCTTAGCCATTGTTAGCTATTACTTATTTTATTTTCAAAGGATACATTGTCGTTGCTGACTACTACCCTATTCCCACCCAACATATGTGTTGCAATCGTATAAGTTCCCAACAAAATTAAGACATTGATGACACTGTTTATGCCAAAAATTGCACAACAGTCTAGAATGAAAGAAAGAGTCATTCCCAACATGCTATAACAATTTAGACCTCGTTTGATGTAGTTAAGAGTGCAGCCCCTAGCGTGGTCTGGTGCGGCTGTGCATTTATCCATGGCAGTGAATGAAAAATAAATACTGAGAGTGTAAAAGAGAGGCCAGAGACACATATTTTACAAAATTCGGTATAAAACCTACGTCTACGGAGATTTTGGGAAGGGGATATTCACTATAATAAGCTTATTTATAGTCCTTCATAGACTCTCATTTCTCATTCTACAATGGAGATCTTGAATATATTTGCTGGAGAATATATTCTCTCTATAGCCCCTTTCTTGAGGTTGAAGAAGTTGAAAAAGTCCCATTGTAATCGTCTGGTTGTTTTCTTTTATATGCCTCCTCTTTTTGCGTGCCCTAGCTAGGGAGTAGTGAGGATTTGCCGCATTCCCTTGCATCTCTGATATCTTCTTTTCATTTCTGTTTTCTTCTTTTCCTTTCCGTGTCCACCTTCCCTTCCTCCTGACACCTTCTCATTTTCCTTATCCCCTCATTGTCTCTCATTCCTCTCTATTCCTTTGTCTTCTAGTGGTGGGACCTCCCCATTGGGCTGGGCTTGGTAGTTTTACTTTGGGCCGTGTATATTTTATCCCTTCCAATAACCCATGATTCTTAAGGTCATTTGTTCCAAAAAAGACCTTGAGAATCTTTAAATATAAAATATGCAATTGAAATGATCCACCGAAGTCTGTATAGAAATAAATCCCAGGAGTGGGTTCCTAGTTATCCATTTCTCTCGCGTTAAGCTACAAATATTTTCGGGCATGAAGTAAGGTAGGAGGTGTACTCGATCACGTAAGATGTAAGCGCGAAGCTAGGATGTGGCGGGAGATGAACTCAACCTCATAAGTGGTGAGCGTGGAGCTCTGTGTGACGAGAGGTATACTCGACCGCGTAAATGACGAGCCTAGAGCTCGGACGTGGTAGGAGATGAACTCGACTGCATAAGTGGCGAGCACATAGCTCGGTGTGATAAGAGGTGTACTCGACTGCATAAATGGCGAGCGTGGAGCTTGGACATGGCGGAAGATGAACTCAACCTCATAAGTGTCGAGCGCGGAGCTTGGTGTGATGGAAGGTATACTTAACCACGTAAATGGCGAGGCCGGAGCTCGGGCGCGGCGGGAGATGAACTCGGCCACATAAATGGCGAGCACGGAGATCGATGTGGGGGGAGGTATACTCAACCACGTAAGATGCGCACAAGGGTGTCGGGCAATCAAGTGACTTGCTCGCCTGGGAGGCCAGGCGACAATCCCTTACCTTTCCCACCTATTAACTTGTTATAAAATGTGGGTAAGCCGGCCAGCCGAAAGACTGGACTCGCCTGTCATTGTTGAAAAGCGTATATTCATCCAATTTTTTTGTTTCTGATATTGTTAGTGAGATTTTCCTTTTACATAATGAATTGTTGTTAAGGTTTTCATTTTATTGTTTGTATGTAGTACCCTACTCAAGGTGGTCAGGAAGCCCATCGACCCCCTAGATCCACCTTAAGCGGTTGCCGAGCCTGTCGACTGGCTCACAAGCACCGTGTGCACACCTGGCATTAGCTGGTGGAGATGCTGACCCTTCTCGTCCACCCTCATTGACTGAAGGAAGGGATAAGGCAAGCCCGTGGAGACCCGGTGCTTAACTCTCCTAGTCTTCTCGTCGACCACATAGATTGAGGCAAGCTCGTGGAGACACGATGCTTGGCTCCCCTTGTCTTATTTTTGACCTCGTAGACTAAGGCAAGGGTTAAGGCAAGCCCATGGAGACTAAGTGCTTGGCTCCCTTGGTCTTCTCTTCAACCTCATAGACTAAGGTAGGGGTTGAGGCAAGCCCGTGGACACATGGTGCTTAGCTCCCCTAGTCTTCTCTTCGACCTCGTATACTGAGGCAAGGATTGAGGCAGGCCCGTAGAGACACGATGCTTGGCTCCCCTAGTCTTCTCTTCGACCTCGTAGACTGAGGCAAGGGTTGAGGCAAGCTCGTGGAGATACAGTGCTTGGCTCCCTGGTCTTCTCTCCGGCCTCGTAGACTGAGGTAAGGGTTGAGGCAAACCCATGGAGACACAGTGCTTGGCTCCCCTAGTCTTCTCGCCGACCTAGTAAACTGAGGCGAGGGATGAGGTAAGCCCGTGAAGATACGGTGTTACTCCCCTGGTCTTCTCACTAACCTCATAGACTAAGGCAAGGGATGAGCCAAGGAAAGTCAAAGCGGTTAGCATAAACAATTTTCAATCACAAGTGTGAGGTTCGCTCACATGAATTGTCCCATTGGATCGGAGAGAAAGTTTAAGGCATGTTGACATTGCCTGCGAGCCACCATATTTCTGCGGTGACATAGATCTGGGGCGCCTGCGTGCATGCTAATTCTGAGAAATCAATTCTAATGGAGGCAAACTTGGATGTCCAAGCGGTGCCTGAGTAGGGCTGTGTTGCCAGTTTTTCAAGCTACAAGAATCAATTTTGTTAGTAGAAATAAAATTCACACAAATTTTGAGAAAGACAAACCGGGAAGTTTTAGTTGCTGAAGTCGATTTTTGCTTGACTGAAATTGCCCGTAGTTGGTTGCCATTTCTTCTCTTCTTGCCCCTTTTTTTTTTTCGTTTCGCTTTGCTAAGCCAGTTTATTGCTGGGGGAGTCGTCCATCTTTTTGACCTGTTCATTTTCTCTAGAATCATGTATTGTGGGCAAGTTGATCACCGGGTGGTTGCTTATTCTCCATCACGTGTACCATGCGTGGCTCATGCATGATGCACATTACACATGCTCAGCACCTACATAAACACCACTTGTTAATTCATCATGGTGTTGCCTGCTGAGTGAGGTGGGATGCGGCTATCCGAGATGTGCATACGACATGCAAGGTGGCCGAGGTGCGTGCACGTGACATGCAAAGTGTACCGGGCCGTGCACGTGGCAACAAAGCAAGTGAGGCCGGTGTGCACGTTGCATGGGCAATGCAACATGCCTTAGAGGTGGCTCACATCTGGCCAGGCCAGCCCATGGCTGTGGAGTGACCAGGCAAGGAGTGCATGGCCGTGGAAGGGCTGGCTAATGAGTACATGGTCGTGGAGTGGCATGGCCGATGAGTACGTAGCTGTGGAGTGTATTGGCTAATGAGATACTTGGCGATGAGCCCATGGAGGGTGTTGCCGACGAGTTCGTGACCGTGGAAGGGTTGGCCGACGAATGGAGGTCCTCCAGCAGGCAAGGGGAGACCTCGGCCGTGAGCTGGCTAAGGAGTCTAGTGGATGTTTCATGCACTGGGTGCGTGGCTGAGGGGACACCAAGGTCAACCATGGTGGTCGGGGACCACCCTTAGACGGCAGAGGATACAGGCGGTCCAAGTAGTGATCGCCGGTAGGATCAATAGGCTCACGGCCATCTGTCGTGAGCTTGCAGCATGCATAGGTTACATGGTCGAAGACTAGTGCTGCCCACCATGCATTGGGGCATACCAGTGGGATTCAGGCAGGGACAGAACGCGCCGACGATCCACATGGTGGCCGTCAGCACCTCTACCGCACCACGATGTGACTGGGCTAAAGAGAGATCGGCCACATGCAATCTCATGCATGTGGCCACGTGGCGAGGTCTCCATGGAGACAGAAGGTGACAAGGTCTCCAAGCATCTCCCCTGCTTTGCCAGGGTAGGGCCGTGGCACCTCTTCGTGCATGCTGTTGTGTGCCATCATGCGCGACCCAATCACTAGGTATAGCCCCACGGGTGGGGGCCACCGTACATTGGACAGAAATTGCTAGCGATCCATGTAGTGGCTGCCAACAGGTCATTGGACCTTGCGACGAGCTGCCTCGAGGCTCCCGGGTGCATAGCAACGTGCACCCATTCTGCATTGTGCATAGCACGCACAGTGCCATGCACTATTCGAACGTGCATGGACATTGTGCACTTAAGGGCACTATACCTGCCCATTGTGTTTGTGTACATATTTATTTATTGTATCTATTGTGCATTTAAAAACACAGGACATTTAAAATGTGTAGAGTGTTTACAGTTCAAGTGGCCGAGGAGTTTGGACTCCCAGCCTTACACATTAGGTGCGTAGAAATCATTTAATTGCAATGCGCTTAACTGACCGGGCAAGGGAAAATTCACTCGCCCATTAACTGCAATAGTATTTTTCATAAATATAAAAGCCAAAAGGTTGATAACACTTATCTGGAAATACTTCATCTACTCGTTCAATGCTTTTAGCGCATCGAAAAATCATCGGCCTTCTCCAACTTTCGGGGTAGAAATGAAATGTGGATCCCACAGACAGTGGTGATTGTTTATGTAGAAAATCTCACAACAGTCCAGAAGGGGAGAGAGAGTCATTCCCGACCTGTTATGACGATCTGGGCCTCGTTCAGAGTAGTCAAGACCTCCTGACTTAGTCCAATGTGGCTATGTGTTCATCCATGGTAGTGAATAAATGCTAAGTGTAAAAAAGAGGAAGACACACAGATTTACGTAGTTCGACATAAAGCTTATGTCCACGGGATTTTTGGGGAGGGAATATTCACTATAATAGGCTTATTTACAGTCCCTCATACTCTCTTATTTCTCATTGTACAGTGGAGATCTTAAATATATTTGCTGGAGAATATCTTCTCGCTGGAGCCCCTTTCTTGAGGTTGAAGAAGAAGAAGTCCCTTTGAAATCTTCTAGCCATTTCCTTTTATATGCCCCCTCTTTTTGCATGCACCTAGGGAGTAGTGAGGATCTTCATTTCCTTTCCATTTTCTTCTTTTGTTTTCTGTATCCACCTTCCCTTCCCCATGACACCTTCACTCTTTTCTTGTCTCCTCCCTGTCTCTCATTCCTCTCTTCCCTTGTCTTCTAGTGATGGAAACTCCCCATTGGACTAGATCGTGTATATTTTATCCCTTCCAAACACCTAATATATTCATAAGGAAGGATTACATATTGTTGTAAATATCTATTTGTGTGTGATATCCCAAGAGAATACATAGATCGGAAGGATTTAATGATAAATTGGGATCATTGATCTAATAAGAAAACATAGGAATGTTATGGTTTAAACTCGTTAAAATTCTATTTCTAGAACAATGTCAAATTATGATCTTCAAGAGAGATTGAAACTTCTTGGGTTTATTTGAGCTACTTAGGATCATAACTTTTTTTTTTTTTTGAAAAATACTTAGGATCATAATTAGACAAAATGGTTGGTCGCATTGATCTAGTTAGAATTTTTAGAAATTTATAGAGCAATAAAAAAAAATTGTGATGATGTGTTGCCATGTGGGCCAATTGAGGAGTGACACGTGGCAGCAAGCTTGCCACCTCACCAACCGAGCCCCACTTTGTTTTCTCCGTCCATCACCACCGCTCGGCACACTTCCTGCTGCAACAAAATACACACGTTGGTCCAAGCTAGCTTCTTCCACTTATCAAAAACCATACACTTGGCATTAAAGAAAAGCATGAGAGATAACTAGTGGTTTTTATTCAGTCGAGTTTCTTCTTCCATTTCCTTTCTGCAGTTTGTTCTGTTTTTGAAGACACACCCACCCTCCAATATTTCCTCTACTCTTTCTGTCGCACATACACACACAAAGATCCAACACAAATATTCACCACTATATTGTGGGAAACCGAAAGTATTAGTTTGAGTGTGTAAAATCACTACTTATTTCAAAAGATTAAATGAAAAGATGTAGATTTTATTATTGATTTTATATCTAAACACTTCCCTTCACTTGTGACTCAGACTTTCCCTCAATGAGTAGACCCAACAAATGGAATATTTAATTAAATGAGGTAGAGTGTAGAGTCAGGATTCGAACTTAGGACCTCTGCTCTGATACCATGTAAAATCACCAATTGTCCCAAAAGCTTAAGTTAATGAAAAGATATAGATTTTATTATTTATTTTATATCTTAACAGAGTGTAGTGAAAACCGGCTGTTAGCTTCAAGATTTTCAGTTTGGTTAGTTAATCTCTTCCTCTACATTTTCGGTACGTGTTGGATGGTTGTGTTAGTGAGTTATTGGAAGTATTTTCTGGAGTTAATTGGTTGATTTGTGAAATATATGATTGCTTAAGGTCTCGGTTAGCATCTTGGTGTTCAGTGTTGATAGTTTGAGTTTGATCCTTGTAAATGTTCAATTTTTATGACTTGAATGGTGAGCTAGCTTAGAATGCACCACAGAGCTTAATACATGTCTCGGTTTGACTATGCAGGTTTGTGTACATGGTTTTCTTTCAAAGCATTTTTCGGTTTTATGTGATAATTATTTATAGTCTTAACACGTTCAAGAACTGATTTTTTGGACATGAGTGAGTATGTTTAGAAACTTAGGTTACTTTGCATGAAATGCACAATAGAAGCAAGAAACACTAGAGAAGGTCAGGTTTTGATATTTGATGATCAAGTTTGTGCTGGTTGTTGTTTTCTTGCAAATCTGGACATATATGGCGTCAGTCAAGTGTTTGAACATGGTGTTAAACTCTGTTTTGGAATAAAAGCAAGTGATGATTCTCGGTTAAGTAGTTATAAGTAGGATATTAGGCATATATAGCATTTAGTGAATTATTAAGCTTGAAAGTCTCGGGTTTAATGTATTTCTCTTGTTTGATGCGTGATAAGTCATATTTGAGGTCAGAAATAGACTATAGAAATTATATGCGGTTTGTGAAGTTTGATAAAATCTGAGGCCAAAATGCAATTTATTGAAAGTTTAAGTACCATTATGAAATTTTCAAAAGTTAAGGGACTAAACTTCAAATTTTTGCTACAAGTTTTGGAAGTTCAGAATTTAAACCTCTTGAAATTATTATAGAGTTTCTAACATTATTGTATCTTTATTTCAGTATACCAAATTCACTTTTAAATAAGGAAGTTTGTAAGTTAGCTTTTAACTTGCTTTTGGATGATATAGATATGATCAAGCTATAAATGCTTTCATGGTGAACATAATTGTTTTATTTAGGTATGAATTGTCACATGTCATTTAATGAATAAATATCATTTTCCATGAATACATGTCATGAAGCATAAGTTATGCATTGAAAATCCTTTTTGTCATGACCCAAGTTAGGATAGGGGATCATCTTAGTGGAGCTCCTTTGTCTACTTTAGAGTGCCTAAAAATGGAATGGAATTCCTTAAGTTGATGAAGAACAATCAATGACCTCAAATGGGACATTAACAATCTCAGAGCGAGGGTATGTGCATTCTTGCTAGTGGGAGCTAGAGAGTACTTAGCGTGAAGGATGTTTAAGTGAAGCCTTGAGTACTCTTGAGACAAAGCCACTGGTGGGTGTTACCTGTCAAGTGGTGAAGATCACCAGAATTACACACAATTGTTAAAGGGAGTCGTGGGGTACATTAACAAAGATTAAAAATATGATGAATAGTGTTTTGTGAAAGAAAGTATGTTATGATGTTTTATGAAAAGATGTTAAGGAATCTGGATGAGAGAAAAATATGCATGTTCTATAAAGCAATACTATGATCATACATTCATGTACATGTTTATTCTTGTCATATTTATGATTATCTTTGTGTTACTTATAAGCATAACTTATTGAGATTCGAGAAATCTCACCGCGCTAATCCCACTACAATTCCTATTCCTGTATTATAGAAGATGTGATAGGTTACGTAGAAGTAAATCCTGAGGAAGGTGAAGAAACGAGACTTGACGGAGTGGATTGATGGGGTTGCAACCATGTTGAAGATGGATAATGATTTACCTTTGGGTTTTACTTATTTTGTTTAGTCTGAAAATTCCTAAATAATGCTATCACTACAAGAGATTGCATGTTTTGCAATGGATGAAACCATCAAAACAAAGACGTCACGAAATATATTTTCACAAAAAACCAAATTCTATGACGGTCAATGATTTTCGTTCGTTCTTTTGTGCGAATGTCATGACCATTTGTGACAATCAATTTTTGTCATGAAAAGTACATTCGAATGTATGTTTTTTGTTCAAACGTGAACCTGATGGGCTAACATTTGAATCTTACTTATTTAGCATTCAATTATATTAGTTCAGATAGTTAACAAATATGTTTGCACGTATTCTTCGTTTGAACATTTGAAATGTGACATTAGAATTTATAGTTCGAATGTAAAGAGATATACGTTTGAACGGTTAGAAGGATACATGCGACGTATTCTTCATCTGAACATTTGAAATGTGACATTAGAATTTTAAATTTGAACATCAGTTATCAGTAGTTCGGTCGTGAAGAGATATACGTTCGAAAGATTAGAATGATGCTTTCAAAAGTATCCTTTGTTCCAACATTTGAAATATGACGTCTGAATGATACAATGATTTAAGTTTGAACGTCTATTTATCATTAGTTCAGACATGAAGGGATATATGCTTGGATTTCCATGGATACATTTGCATGTCCATGAACTTTACATCTTCGAACGTGATATTCTACTTGCGAACATTTGCGGTCGCACGTATCCTTATTTATGTTTGGACGTTCTTTCGCACGTTCGAACGTGTGAAGTTTACATTTGAACGTAAAGTCAATTAGAATTAATATATCGATAAAATTGAATATCACACTAATTAAATTTAAATTGTATCACACAAATAGAAGACAATGTCTAAAAATGTTTGAGACCCGATCACTGCACTCCCGCTACAGTGACATAACACATTCCATCTGGACCTGCATCTCCAGTTGTATCTATTCTTGAACTTCAACACGTATTATTTCCTCTTGGTCTCTTTGCTACTCTTGCAAGCGCATCTCTAAATCTGACTGTCAAGATAGGAGATCTTCCAAATATTGTTGTCTTGGCTTCATTTTCTCAATCTCTTGGCACGCAGGGTCCAAATATTTAGTAAGATTATTCACTTTTGAACCTAAGACCGTGGAGGCTGAACCAACACGCTTGAAGGAACGTCTAAGCCCTCTGACCAAACCAGACTTGGTCTCGACGACTTGTGTAAAAATGTCGATGTCACTCGGAGACGATTCCTCAAGGGAAGACAGTAGCTCAATCATTTTCTCCTACAAGAATTAGAAAGNAAATTTGAACATCAGTTATCAGTAGTTCGGTCGTGAAGAGATATACGTTCGAAAGATTAGAAAGATGCTTTCAAAAGTATCCTTTGTTCCAACATTTGAAATATGACGTCTGAATGATACAATGATTTAAGTTTGAACGTCTATTTATCATTAGTTCAGACATGAAGGGATATATGCTTGGATTTCCATGGATACATTTGCATGTCCATGAACTTTACATCTTCGAACGTGATATTCTACTTGCGAACATTTGCGGTCGCACGTATCCTTATTTATGTTTGGACGTTCTTTCGCACGTTCGAACGTGTGAAGTTTACATTTGAACGTAAAGTCAATCAGAATTAATATATCGATAAAATTGAATATCACACTAATTAAATTTAAATTGTATCACACAAATAGAAGACGATGTCTGAAAATGTTTGAGACCCGATCACTGCACTCCCGCTACAGTGACATAACACATTCCATCTGGACCTGCATCTCCAGTTGTATCTATTCTTGAACTTCAACACGTATTATTTCCTCTTGGTCTCTTTGCTACTCTTGCAAGCGCATCTCTAAATCTGACTGTCAAGATAGGAGATCTTCCAAATATTGTTGTCTTGGCTTCATTTTCTCAATCTCTTGGCACGCAGGGTCCAAATATTTAGTAAGATTATTCACTTTTGAACCTAAGACCGTGGAGGCTGAACCAACACGCTTGAAGGAACGTCTAAGCCCTCTGACCAAACCAGACTTGGTCTCGACGACTTGTGTAAAAATGTCGATGTCACTCGGAGACGATTCCTCAAGGGAAGACAGTAGCTCAATCATTTTCTCCTACAAGAATTAGAAAGACTATAATAAGTAACAAACAAATAAAAAATAGGAGAAAAACATGCAAAACAATTATATCTATAATGGCATAATGCTTTGTTAATTGATTTTGACTTATTAATTATCTCTGGCTACATGATCAGTCCACTCATAGTTGGCATCAGTATGGGTCGTGGTATAGACATGAATGAGAGAGAAATATTTAGGATCCGCGTTTCTAATTAAGCCAAAGACGTTGCAATGACCTTGAATTTATGTGATAGTGTATTGTCAAAGACAATCTATTCTATGCATTGATAAAACTTAAGTGTTGTAGGAGAAAGTAACAATATTAAATATAAACTATAAAGCCATGACATAATTTAAATAAGTTACAGGAAAAAAGACAATTACATGATAATCTGGGCTTTCGAAAAGGTCACAGCACTTTCTCTAATCATCTAAATTCATTTGTTGAAAAGGTGTTCGAACAACCTCCTCCAACGTCTCATATCTCTTGAAGTGTTAATGACACCTACCTTTGTGACGCCGAAATAATGTAGTCATCAACTCATTCACATTTCAATCCTAATAAGTAAATAATTAAGATACCATGCAAACAAACAGTAACATCATCTCATAAATAATACCTTTAAAATTTCTCAAAAATCTTAGGGTATATAAACTACTCACCAGTACACAACTCTGAATGTGATTCTTAACTTCAATTAGAACATCTCACCAAGATCGTATGTAAAATGGTGTATTAGTTCTAACCAATGTCTCGACATAGAAGCCACTGTCATCCACAACTCTAGTGCAGTCATTGAGGATATTGACCTTGATTTTCCCTTGTCGTCTCATTTTAACCCTAAACATATTTCTAATAAACCATCAGCAACACAATAAACAACATATTTAGCTTAAATTGCACATTCAAAATTTAATCACTATACAAAATTTATGTGAAATCTTTTTTTTTTTTTGAACCCTAAACATGTTTCTAATAAACCATCATCAATAGAATAAACAACATATTTAGCTTAAATTGATCATTCACAATTTAATCACCATACAAAGTTTATGTGAAATCATTTTTTTTAACCCTAAACATGTGTCTAATTAACCATCATCAACACAATTCACAACACACTCACATTAAATTTCACATTTGCAATTTAATCAACATACAAAGTTTACTCGAATCTTTTTTTTAATCACCGTACAAACAAAACCCAAATCTTTTTCTAATACACCAACTTCAATACAATAAACAACACTTCCACTTCCAAATTTCACATTCACAACATTCTCACCATAAAAATTAAACACATATTTTTTTTCTAACCTTATACATGTTTCTAACACTAATAAACACATTCACAATATAATAACCATTCAAGCCAACACAAGAATTTACAATAAATTCAAAACAAATTATAAATAAATGTCAAGAAATATATCTAGAAAAATTTTCCTCTCTAGACCCCTTCAAGAAGTTCAAACAATCACTCCTTCAAAATCAACACAAATAAAATAGTACACAGTAAAAAAAATTAGTAGTAAAAATTAGTAATTGCAAAAAATGAAAATACGCACCAAAGGGCAATTTCCACCTCTTTTCCCACTATCTCTCTTGCCCCTCACTTCTCTATCATTCCCTCTAAGCTATTTCTCAACTCTCTTGATCTCTTTGCCCACTCTCATTTTGCAACTTCTTTCGAAAGCCCTGTCTCACACTCTCTCACTCTCTCTGCCCTCTCTTTTTTTCAACTCTCTCTCTCTCTCTTTGTCTTTCTATCCTCTGTTGCCGAAATGAGGAATTTGTTTCATTCCCCTCAACTTAAACATGCCCAAGACTTGTCTGGGGCTTAATTTTTTTTAAATCTAATGTACTTATTGCAGCAACAGCTTTTAGGGCCCTGGACAACTTATCACGGTGACTTTTTTAAAGGTTAATCCATCGCAACTAATTTCAGGTGCTTTAGAACATTAACATATAAATGTTTGAATGCAACGAAAATTTTCACATCCCACCTAAGTGTCCCAACAAGACTGTGCCCTTTAATAGCTTCCAAGCACAATTCCATGGCTAACATAGTCTAGCCCAGACGACAGATCTCTAAAGACCTAAGTCTAAGAGATCTGTCGTGCATAACTCTATCCACGACAGAGTTAACAAAACCACATACCTCGACTAAGTGGAGTATGGAGCACAAACCCTACCATAGGCACCACCAAGTGGATGGGGGGACCACTCCATTTGAACTAAAGTCCAAAGGCATTATTTTTTGGATCTTTATTTTTCTAAAAAGTAAAGATAGGACACGAAGTAAAATACAATGGGGGACACTACACAAAATCAGAAAAACAATGCACCAAGAGGCTACTGTGGCGCATGCAGTACACGCACCACTCTAGGAGGAAAACTGACAGTTGATCTTAGAAGCCCCAAACTCATAGGCTCCAAGAACGCCATGCGCAACGTCGGCAGAGAGCTTCCCGGTGTCGCGTGAGAGCCACACGCCTAACGTCTCTGAGAACTTCAACCCGCGCGTGCAGGCCACTCGCCGCTTCATTTGGCGCCGTCTTCGATGGTCTTGAAGATCGGCAGCTGGGCAACACCATGGAGGGGTGCATGCTGGTCTGTAGTCGCCGGAAGCTTCCAGATCTGCGATTCTCCCTTATTTGGCTTGAAAAAACACAAATATTATAAGATACGTCCGAATGTTCACACGCACTAGATTCATGCAAACGTCATATCGTATTAGTTCAAACAATATATGGTACTTTCGAATGTTATTGGTGTTCAGGATCAAACGATATAAACGTTCAAACAAAACGACAGTTTTAACATCACGCCTAAGTGTCCTACCAAGACTACGCCCATGCCAGACCGTTCGAACATTATTTAGCTTGTATGCGAACGTGACACTTGAGGAAGTTTCAATAATATGCCACACCACAAATGCGGGAGTGTTCTCGCCATGTGAAATATTACGTTCGCACGAACTATTGCTTCGTGTGAATGTCATATCGTATTAGTTCAAATGTCAAATAAAATTTCAATTCTCACCTATATTATACTAGTATTATATATATACACACTATCAAATTATATATATAATACATATAATAACTATACTACTATATAATATCATATAGCACTCTCCTATATTATATTATAATATATCGACAAAATCCATATAATATACTATACTACTATATATACTATATAATACATATTAGTATATATATGATAGTTCTGTAGCATATTATTATGCTATACCACTAAGTACTATATATGATGGTATTATACCATACACTACTACTACGTAAATATATGATAGTATTATAGCATATTATTATACTATACTATACATTATACTATACTATATAGCAGCACTATACCATATTAGACTAGTATAGTATTGATCTATAGCATAGTATTATAGTATACTAGTATTAGACTCTTAATATATGATAATATATATAGTATACCTATAACAACCCGTACCCAGAAAGGGTCGGATGGTTACTATTTGATACCTAAAATCATCTCCTCACAATATAAATAGCATTTTCAAATATTTTATAAACATGAATTCACCTATTCCAATCAAATATAAATACAATTCTCACTGAGTTTTCAATGAAATGACCCAACAAGATAAATTAAAAACTTCTCAAATTCTCCATAATAATAACAAATCTCCCAGCAATTCAGATCAACATAATAACAACATCATCAACACTAAATAAATTTCCCTCATAACCACAATACCTGACATGGGTATGTCCAACAAGAGTCACATAACATCAAGTCAAGTAAGCAAGGTTGAAGCCTAAATGAAAGTGATTCTGATGCAACAACCGATTGGGTTTTAAGTCCATCATAACCGGCGCAGTATATATCCATTTTAAGACTGGATGGTGAACTCCTATCTTTCATTTCTTTGTTTGTTCATAGAGTTTCCTTCATCTCCATTTCAATCCGATATCAGTACCCTTAGGCCCTCAATAATTAGCCCACAGCTAACCCCTCCCATGCCTCCTAGTTTTGGTTCTTAGCAACGTCATCAAAATCTTCTGAAATGTTTCAAAGATAATGAGGTGAGTGATCAACAACTCAATAAGTAAATGGCATATACCATTATGTAAATATGAGCATTTACAGAGTACAAGATGCAAAAAAAAATATTTTCAGTATTAGCATGCAGAATAAAACATGTTTTCATAACTAACAGAGCGATGGTTTCAAATATTTATAATCCAAAGTACTTTGGCATAGCATAAATTGAGCATCCTCATTACATCATAACAGAGCATTACATAAAATAGAGACTATGTTTAACCACGGTAGTAAGGTTGTGCTATCTCAAGTGACCAAACCGGGCATAGACAAAGGTGAATATTCCCCTTATTATTCTTAGAGTCACGAGTGTGCATACAGGAAAGACCACATAAAAACCACTTTGTTTCCAAAGTGGGTATACTCAGATATAGAGATGTTGATACCAACTCAAACAACGTAGAGCAGAGTAGAATCAGAGTCAGAGATAAAACCAGAACATCATGTCAAAGGTTTTCTGATGCCAAACCAAAATAAAATATAGTACAAAACGTATTCAGATCATTCTCATATAATTAGAATAAAAGTTGGAACATCTTAATAAAACTATCCACAAATTTTTAGATTTGGTAATCGCTCTTTTTCACATTTCAGAAATAGCATGTTAAAAAATATTGCTCATGTCTATGCTATTCATGTTACAAAATATTTTTCCTCTTTCATGCAGGTTTCATAAGATTGCAAATAAATGACTGAGGTTGTTTTTCCCAAGTTCTCGTTTCATAACAAACCATGCATAATTTTTCATAAAGTCGACCTTGATCAGTCTATACAATTGGAGCAAAGCCTAGCATAGGAATTCTATTTACCTAACTCTCGTAGTGTATTGTCTAGATCTTGAGTCTGAACTCTGGCAAACTCCACACCTATCCAAGGGATAAGCACTGACATTTTAATAACATTCAAAAATTCCAAAACTACTTAAAACAACAACTACCTGATTCTAATGATAAATTAACAAGAGTCCAAAATTAATAGTTAATACATTATACAACCGTTAAGCAAATTCACAACATCTTCAAGCCAACAGCTCACTCCCAATATGTCAAAACCCACAACCTTGATTATTACGTCACATGCACATCAAGCATAACAACCACATTTTTCAACAAATTAAACAGTCCGACCAACCATTCCTAGCTACACAGTATGCACAGAAACTCAACCAACCAGCACGTCAAACCAAACAACCACATATTAACTCGAATAGCCCACACATCAACCCTAAATATCTACTCAACTCACAACACGTTTACACAACCAGCCAAACACACTGCACCACACAAAACCAGCCATAAAAACAGTCTTGACTACCAATATTAACTCAAACTGCAACTTATAACCCACAAGGACACAACGTCAATTCAACAGTCAATATTTAAACCCAAAATAGCCACCAACAACCCTGGACAATTACATAACCTTCAAGTTCAATTATAAAACAGTAGAAATTTTTCAGCAATTACAACAATATAAGCCACTAATTTAAACCATGTAAAAAGCAAAATGGACACTCAGGTTACCTTACCTAGATTTCATGCAAACGAATTATAAAGTGGCGTGCAGTTGTCTAAGGCACTGGAAATGCACTATACCACAAGTCAATAGTCTTAGGAATGGAATTAAACAGTGGGTATATACACTACGTTGGAGCTAAAAAAATTGGACGATAATAGAAAGGCATTACCTTGGATGTATTTCGATACACAGGTTATACAATGCTATTGTCTCTGTTAATCACGATGGCGACCCTAACAAATGGAATAATTTGAAATTTAGAGAGTATGAGAGGGAGAGCCCATAACTGAATAAACATGAGGGATAGGGTAGTGACCTTACCGGTGTGTAAGGAAAATCAACTGGCAACACAAACCTAAAAAATACCCAACAATCCCAGCTCCAACTACACATTAAATCATAGGAGAGATCCACAAGACCCACGATCTGCATATTTGAAACCCATTTAGCAAAAATTATGTGTGCGAGGGAGAGAGGGAACTCAAAGTGGTTGTGAGAAAGTGCGTGGAAAATGCAAATCTCGGAGAGGGAGAGGGAGAGAGAGAGAGAGAGAGAGATGCTTACTGTGGTAACGGTGGATCGCCAGCGTTGGGCGTTGGCAGCAAGTCTTAAATCATCATAAGAGGCAAGAGGATGAGAAAGGGGGAGAAAATGAGTCTGTTGAGAGAACTTTAGATTTGAGAAGAAAAACATATCACAAGGGGGAAGGAACTGCCAAGAGGGTTAGGGCGATCGGGGGAGAAATTTTCGAGAATAACTAAGGAGAGATAAGGAGAGAAAAAAGGTAACCGTCAGGGGTGGGGTAAGAATAGAAGGGAGATGAACATACCTGTTAAACGGCATCCTTTGGGTCTCCAAGCTGGGATGAAATTTCATTCATAGGCCTAGGCTTCACAATACTTCTATGCCAGTATCATATATATGAGTATAATACTAGTAGAGTATTATACTATACTAGTATGACATCTATATATATATACTTTTAACACAATAATGATTTACATATAGTGATACTATAGCATATAATATATTATATTTAGTTATTCTATTGTATACTACCTTTTAATAGATAATTATGGCCATTAAACTAAATTATTAACTTATGAGTAATAATACGTTCGAACAATTAGCTAAGTGTTCAAATGGTTTCAATATAGGAAAATTTATGTCAATTTTTATGTTGGTGCCTTCTGACCTAATGACGATATAATTTCGCACCATTAAACAGATGTACCATTCTACATTCAAATGATAGCTATTAACGTTCGCACGTACTGAGTCTAAAGTAGTGCATGCAAACATACGTGCGCACAATGGGAAACTCAACCCTAAATACATAAGAACGTTCATACTTTGAAGTTTGAATGTTACGTGACAAGAATTACATAGTCCAAACATCTGAAACTCATTTTCACATAAATTCAAAATCAAATCATCATGACGCTGCAGTCCAACTCCTCCAAAGCAGTCGTCAAATTTGACTACAACCTTCATGACAAGGTTAGTGCCCCTCCCTATGGTTTTTAATAGTGTTTTGCATTGATTTCAAGTGGGTTTAGGTGTGAACGGAAACCCATTCCAACTTTGAGCATTTGGGAGTTGTCCGACCACCGTAGCCGGCCATTAGCCAAATGGCCACCATAGAATAGTTATACTAAGTGTATACTTCATATTTACGATGGTCATTTCTCCAATAGTGGTGTTGTTGGAAAAATCAGGGATGGCTGACTTGACTCAACCATCTCTGAAATCCCCCCGTTTATATGTTCAAATGTAGCAACTTACATTTGAACGTAAGATTACTTTAAATGAACATGCCAACATAGAAATATGCATTCAAACATTTTTATATGAGGAAGAACTTCATAAATCTTTGACGTTCTAACATTTAAAGTAACATTCAAACATAGATATAGTTTAAACTATACGTTGGAGTATACTCTAAACGTTATAATTGCTTGCACATTCATAACAATGACGTGCAAAAGTAATTTACGTTCGGAATCATTGTTCGAAGTGTTACACTATTAACATTTGAACAATGCCATAGGTAAGTTCTAATGTTTCACGTACATGCATACATGATTTTTCATGTTCGCATATAACCTTGTAATTCAAACATTAGCGACTCATGTTCATGTTCGAACGTATAATTATGCGTTCAAACTTTAATATGACATAGTATCGGCAGACATCTTCGCTAACCTACTCTAAGTCCCTTGAGTATCTTAGTCTTCGGCTACAATCAATCAAGTAAAGGACACACTAGATTTTGGGACATCTGGATCATCTACTGGCCTTACTGAGACCGATTTGACTGGCAGAGATGAAGACCCAGCGAATGGTGATGGGACTTTGCCTTAGGATGATGATTGTGATGATGACTTCTTCAATGTCACAGGGAGATATCACTCCCTATTCAAGACGAAGAACTCCTTCCACCATAACATGTTGCTACCATTTTTCCAAATGTTGCAACAAACGTCGATCCTATGGCATAAAAAGCCACCTTTAGTCAAACTCGTGCATAGTTCCTTCTACGCTTGGCACGTGGAGAACTTATTGACTTGTCATTGCATATATTTGAGAGGATTTCCTATAAGGCCAGCATCATCTTCACCGACAACCTTCCATATAGGGTTATCATTACTCAATTGCTACTACAGCAGAGAATGGGACCCGTAACTAAGGAATGGTTGGCCAAGCAGTTGAGCCAGTTCAACATGACCTCACATCGACAGAGCCTTGGACAGGCTCAAGGACGTGCTCGGTGTGAGGCTAGGCCTCCATCAAATCTTGTGCCACTGACCTAGGTTGGGGCTAGTGTTTCTTCCCACAGCAGGAGTACTAGTGGGGAGCTTATGGGTGGAGCTACAAGGGATGCACATTCAACTTGGGTCGATGTGATTGTGTCGAATATTATTGTACACGTCAACTGACAGATTGGGTCTCTTAAGGCAACAATAGAGGACACTATGTACTTAATTGGCCATCATTTAGATATCCTAAACGAAAAGGTCAACATGTTGTTAGACGAATTTCATATATATTTAAACAATGCGTACTGAGCTCTACTGATCTATTTTTTACTTTTGTGTTTATCATTTCATGTCATTTTTCTTATCCTTCTATAATGAACTATATCAGTTAACCACATTCGTGTTTTAGTTCTCAACAATCTTTTAATTTATGATTTTTTGTTTAATATTATGTTCTTTCTTTTGGTTTGGATATTTAAATTTGTTAATTTAAGTTTCATTATACAAACGTTCAAACCTTAATCACATATGTTACAAAATTATTGCATATAGTTCACACAAGAAGACATTACGTTTGAACTATATAGCAATAACATTCGCATGTCAATAGTAATATTCAGAAGCAATTCATGTAGACAATATAAACTTAATTTAGAATAGTACGTTTACACGTAAATCTTATAATGTTCAAATAAACTACAAAATTCTTTGTATGTATAAACATTTTTTAACGTAATATCTACGTTCGCATGTCTAATGATATACGTTTGAATGCACTAAACTAAAAAACGATAGTATATTGTTAAGGTCCGAACATAAACTCTTATTGTTTGTTCAATTTATCTTCCAAATTTATTGACGTTTTAAAGAAACAATCACTGAAAGTTATATTTGGTGATGGTTTATTGACTGTCACAAATTTTAAACCGACACAAAAACTCAAAACTATTGTAGTGTATGTTGAAATTAAAGAGTAGGCTACTCCAAGACAATGTTTTATGATACTATTGTTGGAAATACTTTCAAAATAATATATATATTTACTTATTATTAATAATATTTTTAAGATTATTTTGAAAGTTATGAATTATATTGGAAAGAAAAAACTAATGGAAAGTTTATAAGGCTTATAATATTTTGGGTCCATATATGTAATATAAGCCATTTATTGTCTTAGTGGCATTGTTGCCCTTGGTTTACTCTTGATTCCTTGAAAGGAAGGGGCCACCAAACAGGCCTAGGCATGAGGCCCAGCAAGCCCAAGGCACAAAGCACAACACCTAGCAGCCCCAAGCACCTAGGAAAGTGATCTAAATATTATTCCAAAAGGATGTGTCAACTGGGGCTCGAATCAATATAGGCTAGTTGGTGGAGAAGCGTGGTGACCATTGGACTAAGTTCAACGTATGTGTTGCTTAGCTTTAGGTATGATAAATATACCTATTTAGAATAGATGTTAGTGAAACGAAAGTTATAACTTTTTGTTCGCATCCTTTGGTCATCTATAAATAGACCCATTGGCTTGCAAATTGAACAATTCTTGAAAACATTTTCGAAATTCTCTCTCCCAAAGGTTTTCATTTCATTACAAAATTATTATTAGGATTTGTTCATACTGTAGAGTGCAGATTTCTAATCTCTTGGTTAAATAGTAAAATCTAAGGGTATTTGGGGTCTAATCTCGTGTATACATAATGTTGTTAAATAAACATACTTGTTATGAGCTTCATTGTATCTTGGAGAAAAATTCGCTTGTGACCCGTGTGCATACCGTTATTGGTGGGGCAAGTCTTAAGGCAAGTGACATTGTAATGCATCTTGTAGCAAATTTGTTTCTCACTATTTTTTGTTTTGTAGTTCCTTTTGCACCAACAATCTTAAGATAATATTAGATTAATAATCACACATAGTTTGAGAGAGTTTTTCGCATTTTGTAAAACTTGAATGTATTAATGGAGCCAATTTTCGAGCTGGCAAAAGAAGGTGCACTTCCTCCTATCTAGTCTCAAAGGAGTGTATGTTCTAACCACTCATAGGCCTTCTGCAAATGAGAACAAGACAATCGCTCAAAGTCGAGTAAGAATCAAATAGGAACAAGATGACTACATCTATAAGGGACATATTTGCAATGCAATGTCTGACAAATTGTTTAACGCTTACTAGAACAAAGCAACCGCCAAGAATTTATGGGACGCACTTAAGGCTAAGTATCTTTTAGAAAATGCTACAAATAAGAATTTCTGACTACAAGATTTCTCAATTATACGATGGAAGATTCTAGGCCTGTTGTTGAACAATTCAATGAGATTAGCATATTCTTATCAATTCTCTAAAAACATGATATGAAAATGGATGAATCCATATCGGTTTCATCCATTATTGATAAACTTCCTCAATCATGAAAAAATTATATAAGAAGTCTGAAACATAAAAGGAAGGAAATGTCTCTAGAAGAACTAGGCCAACATCTTCGTATAGCATAAGAGATAAGGCTTAGAGATAGTAATGAAGAGTGTGACTCTTTGACTTCCAACATGCACATGGTAGAGGAAGATAAGACCCACGAACCTAGACAAACTAATGAATCCAGATATGAAAATCAGAAGCGAAATAAAAATTTTGGAAAAAAAATAAAGTCACTTCCAAAATGAGAATCAGAAGAATCTGGGAGTAAGTTGCTTCCATTATGGCAAACATGACCATTACAAAAGAGAATGTAATTTTCTTAAAAAGAAATGACAAAACTCTAGTTCTAAAGAGAATTTTGAGGCTATGATCTCTGAGACTAACACTCTTGAAGGAGATAACTCCTAGTGGATTGACTCTGGAGCAACAAGACATGTTTATAAACACATGAGCATGTTCAAGAGGTACGAGCCAATGGAAGATGGTCATGTTGTTTACATGGGGAGCTCATCCATTGTCATAGTTAAAGGCAAAGGAATTGTATCTTATAGTCTTCTAAATAAGTTTAGGTTTAAATTAGTTTTTTATTCAGAAAAATTTATGCTGACCAAAAAGGGTAATTGCATGGGGAAGAGATATCTAAGTGAAGGAATGTTCACACTTGATATTAATAATTAAGTTAGTATTTTGCTTAAGTTATATTATTTATAGCATTGTTGTTTAGAACACATTAATGCTAGAAGCCTAGATATGATATAATTTAATTTATAAATATGCATGCAAACAAATTAAAAAAAAAAAAGAAAAAAAAAAGTGACTTCTATATATGATTTTTCTATATATTGTTATGTTTATATAATGCATTCAAAGAACCAAGTTAAATGGATATTTGTACAAAACCTTTTATGGTATTTGAGAAATATCATGGATTGATATTGAGTACAATAGGTTTCCTTCAGTTAGAAGGAGGTTTCATTCTGTTGTAAAAGGAATATAGATGCTAGTTGGGAACTGAGCATGATGATCACAAATCAACAAGCGGGTGGATATTTACCCATGGTGGAAAACTAATCTCTTGGGATCAAATAAGCAAGCATGCATAACTTACTCAGCTATGACATTTGAGTTTATAGCATTGGCTTCTTGTAGCAAAAAGGCAAAGTGGCTAAGAAAGTATATAGAGAGATCTCAGATTTGGCGAAAATCAAAGCCACCAGTATCTTTGCATTATGACAGTCAGGCTATCCTGTCACGGGCCTAAGGCATATATATAATTGCAAGTCTAGGCATATTAAGCAATTACTCACAAATGGAGTAATTATGATTGATTTTATGAGATATTGTTGGAACTAGCATATCCATTAACCAAAAAATGAACTTGCAAGAGAATTGAAGTGGAACATCAAAAGGATGCATTTAAAGCTAAAACAATAAAATCACCAATAATTGAAAGTTGACTGAACTCTTCAACATATCGAGACTTGAGTTCAATGAGCAAAATACATTATATATTGGTGATTTGCAAGCACTATGATATAAAAATAAGTTTTTAAGTTTTCAAACTGATTTACCATCCCAAGATTTGAAGTACTTGGTACTGTAATGAAAATGAAATGTTGAGCAATAAGCTCTTAATAGACTTATAACAGAGTTCTGTTAAAGTGTTTAGTTACCGAACACTTTCAATAAGTCTACCTATAAGAGTGTCGGGGGTGGTGCCTCCTCCTACGCGAATTAGGGTTTATCTCTAGAGCGCTAATGAAACCAAGATATAGACACAAGGCCAATCTACATGTTGACTTTTATGAACTACCCAAAGAGAAGAAAATTTATATGTGAGATATATCAGGCTAATCGTATAGAATCACTAGTTCAAAGCATGTTTACTATGCCATTTTGATTAGCTTTGATGTATTTTTACTATGTGAAAGTTCAAGTCCAAAGAACACCCTCATTTATGTATAACTTTTCCTTTTCTAACCAAGATGTATTTTTAAAATGGTGGGGAATTGTTGGAAATGTTTTCAAAACAATATATATTATTTATTATTAATAATATTTTGGGATTTATTTTGTAAGTTCTGAGTTATATTAGAAAGAGAGAAGTTATGGAAAATTTGTAAGGCTTATAATATTTTGGGTCCATATATGTAATATAAGCCATTTACTAGCTAGTGGCATTGTTGCCCTTGGTTTACCCGAAGGGAAAAGGGTTTGAATCACCCCATGTCAAGAAGGAGGGTTTTTATGATACCTTGATAGGAGGAACAGGCCTCCACACAAGCCTGGGCGTGGAGGCCTGGGCGTGCGGCCTAGCAAGCCCAAGGCACAAAGCACAGCGCCCAACCAGCCCTAAGCGCTCAGAAAATTGATCTAAAAATTATTCCCAAAGGACGCAACGATTGGGACTATACAGACTAGTTGGTGGAGAATCATGGTAACCATTGGACCAATTCGAACGTATGCGTTGCTTGGCATGAGGTGTAACAGCCCGCGAGAACTTCAACAGATGAATTTCTTTGGGCTTTAGGAACCTCATGAAAACTCTGAAAGTTTTCACAAATTGATCAAGCACGTAAGTTTTAGTCTGTAAGCATAGCCAGTGTTACCATTCACTATGGCTCCAAAAGCGCGATTTTATTTATTTGAAATACCTAAAAGTGTCATAATGAGATACTGTCTACATGATAGAACCCCAAAGTGATGATCATGCCCCACCGCCTCCCCTCAAGTTCAACACAGAAGAAGAAGAAATCAAGGACGAACAAGCTCTCTGACAAGTGGAGCCAAACGAACCACTCGAGTTTGCCACAGGATTCGAGTTGCCCCAAGAGCACAATCAAGATCGGCAGTAGAATGCACCTGGCATATGGCAGACTATGATGCAACTCCTTCAGGAACACTAAGATGTTTTTGCCTAGAGCCATAAAGACATGCCCGAGATTGACCCCAACGTCATCCAACACCACTTGTGTGTGAACCCTAAGGTTAAGAAGGTGTGGCAGAGAAGGCGGAGCTTTAACGTCAAGAAGTGCACCACCATCACGGAATAAGTCGATTGCCTCCTATCTGCAGGGTTCATACGAGAAGCACACTACCCGGATTGGTTATCCAATGTTGTCCTAGTAAAAATGGCCAACATTAAGTAGAAAAGTGTGTGTTGATTTCATAGATTTAAATAAAGTCTGCCCCAATGATAGTTTCCCTCTTCCCTAGATCGACTTGAAATAAAGTGGGCATCACATCCTTAGTTTCATGGATGCTTTCTCAGGATACAACCAGATCTGGATGAGCCTCGACGATAAGGAGAAAACATCACTAATCATAGATAAAGGATTGAACTACTACATGGCCATGCCTTTCGGTCTGAAAAAACGCGGGGGCAACTTACCAGTAGTTGGTAAATCGCATGTTCAAGAAACAGATAAGGCAGAACATGGAGGTTTATGTGGATGACCTACTTGTGAGGAGCAGGACCCCTAGACAGAACCTAGCTGACCTACGCAAGACCTTCGCGGTACTAAGGTATTACCAAATCAAGTTTAACCTGGCAAAGTGCACATTGGGCATGGAATCTAGGAAGTTCTTGGGTTTAATTGTCTCAGAGCGGGGGATAGAGGCCAACCAGGAAAAGGTGGAGGCCATACTCAACATGGCCCCACCTCGAAGCATCAATGACATACAAAGACTCGCTGGCCAGGTGGTGGCTTTTAACCGATTTGTATCCAGGACAACAGACAAGTGCCTATCGTTCTTCAAGGTGCTACAGAAGGTGCAAATTTGGGACAACAAGTGCGGCCAGGAATTCAAGAACCTCAAGCAGAATCTTACCCGTCTTCCACTTCTTAGTCAAGTTGACCCGGGAGAAGTTTTTGAACTTGTATTTGTTGGTTTCCCCACACGTCATCTCAGTGGCTTCATAGGGCTCCCAGAAGTCGATGTACTACACAAGTCGTGCTTTCTGGGGTACAGAAGCAAGATACCTCCGCATGGACCAACTTGCCTTCGCCCTTATAATGACCACCCGTCGACCAGATGCCTCAGGCCGGTTAATGAATTGACCAGTATAGTTGAGTGGGTTCAATATTGAGTACGCCCCCAGAAGCTCTGTGACAAGGCAAGTCTTGACAAACTTTGTCGCAGAGTTCACTAGATTCCCAGAAGAAGTTCGAGATGCACCTCCCGTGAAGCCTTGGCAAATCTTCGTCGATGGCTCATCCTACCGGGCTGGAGGGCGAATGGGGGTGCATATCATTACTGACGTCGGTGAAGAGTATGAATCTGTCATCAGACTGGCGTTCAAAACTACCAACAATGAAGTAGAATAAGAGGTGCTGCTGGCCGACATGGCGGTGGCTGAGGCACTGGATGCTAATGAAATAGAGAGGAGCTCACCACTAAAAGCAAGAAGTTGAAAAAGTACTTAACGCTGGTGGGGGACAAGTGCCGCCACTTCTGATACTTTTAGATTCAGCAAATTCCGAAGGCCGAGAACCAAAAGGCTGACAAGCTAGCCCAGGCTGCGTTTAGGCAAGAAGACTCACCCCTGCAAGAGCAGACAGTTGTCAAGACTGTAGAAATGCCTGGGATAGGGGTCGAGGTCTCAGAAGTAGGTTTGGGAACTCCATAATGGGCTCTAGACATAATCAAGTACCTCGATGTCAACGAGTTACCCGATGATAAGTGGAAGGTGAAAAAGATCAAAAATAGGGCAACACACTTCATCCTGGTTGATGGAGTCCTATACAGACGAGGTTATTCCATGCCTCTCCTAAGGTGAAACTCGTTTGAGCAAGCGCAGTATGTCCTGGCAGAAATACATAAAGGAGTATCGGTAGGCAAGGTAGTGAGGACAGGATGCTACTAGCCACGTGCCCTTAGAGCCGAAAGGGAATTTGTTCGAAAATGTTGGAAGTGCCAAGAGTTCTCCCCAGTACCTCATTTCCCACTTGAGGAACTAACGTTAATCACCTTGTTGTGGCCCTTTGTGCAATGGGGTGTCGACCTAGTTAGACCCATACTTCCGGCCAAAGGGGGGGTGAAGGTTGTAGTAGTGTCCATGAAATACTTTACTAAGTGGGTTGAAGCAGAGGTCCTAACAACGATAACAACGAGTAATGTCACCCAGTTCCTATGGAAGGTGGTCACGTGCAGATTCGGCATCCCCCGTTTTATCATATCAGACAACAGAAGGCAGTTTGACTCAGACCATTACAGCAACTAGTGCAAGGATCTAGGGATCAAGTTTACATACTCATTCCCAGAACACCCACAATCCAACGGGCAAGTCGAGGCAACCATTATCGTGACGAGTGCAAGGATCTGAGGATGCTTTAGAAGAAGCTTAATGAAAAGAAGGGAACTTGGGCAAAAGAACTCCCATGGGTGTTGTAGGCCTACCAGACCACGTTCAGGACCCCGATGAGTGAAACTCCCTTCACCCTCACCTACAGACATAAGGTGGTGGCACCCCTTGGAGTAGGAATGCGCACCTACAGGATCCAACACTTCGATCGAGATTCCAATAGCAAGAGACTAGAAGAAGAGCTCAACCTATTAGAAGAAAGAAGATTAGAGGCAGAGGTTAGGACTACAGTTAACAAAAGAATGGTCGAACGCTGCTTCAACCAAGGATCCATCAGAGATCCTTCAAAGTTGGAAACCTCTTGCTGAGACAAGCAGGGACAACTAACTGGGATGAAGGAAAGCTAGGGCTGAGATGGAAAGGTCCTTCCATGGTCATGGCCAACAATCGCCAGGGCTCATATAGGCCAAAGATTCAAAAGGAAAGGACCTACCATACCCATGGAACGCCGAACACCTGCAGAAGTTCTTTTGTTTAAAGTGTAAGCTGTATTTTATTTCAATAATGTATAAACAAGAAATGAAACGATGATTCTCTCCCAGAAAAATATTTTTTCTTGTAAAATTTTATAGGGCAAGTCCAGTCTTACGAACTGCTCGATGCCCCTCATGACCAAGAGGATTAACGAGGCGAGTCCAGTCTAACAAATTGCTTGACCTCCAACAAGTTTACAAGTTTACAGGGAGAGTTCAGTCTTACAAATTGATCGACCTCCCTCACAACTACGAGGTTCAACGAAGTGAGTCCACTCTAATGAACTACTTGACCTCCAACAAGTTTACAATGCGAGTCCAGTCTTACAAACTACTTGACCCCCCTCACAGTTACGAGGGTCAATGAGGCAAGTCTAGTCTAACGAACGGCACAACCTCCATCAAATTTACAAGTTTACAGGGCGAGTCTAGTCTTAGAATTGCTTGACCCCCCTCACGCCTACAAGGGTCAATGAGGTGAGTTCAGTGTAACGAATTGCTTGAACTCCATCAAGTTTACAAGTTTATAGGGCGATTCCAGTCTTACGAACTGATCGACCCCCATCAGGCCTACGAGGCTTAACAAGGCAAGTCCAATCTAGCGAGCTGTTGTACCTCCATCAAGTTTACAAGGCGAGTCCAATCTTACAAACTATTCAACCCCTCTCACGACTATAAGTGTCAACAAGGCAGGTCCAATCTAACAAACTACTCAACCTCCATCTCGTGTACAAGTTTATAGGGCAAGTCCAATCTTACAAACTGCTCAACCCCCCTCACAACTACTAAGGTCAACAAGGTGAGTCCAGTCTAATAAACCGCTCGACCTCCCAAACACAATTTTGATCATCTTGCATCTAAGCTCATATTATTTATGTCAGCTAATCTGATTTGTTTTACACACCAAGAAAGTAAAGAAAAGGTGACAAGGGGAGAAAGGGAAGTAAAGAGTATGCAATGGGAAGAGGTTAAATGTCATTAACATATATGATACAAAGAGCGCAAACAAATATATGGTACAAAGGGAAAACATATGGTACAAGAGGCAACAAAGAAACAAAAAGTTGAAAGGTGGGGTCATCCGGGAAGGCGTCGAGCATTAAATATGGGCCTATGGAGGTGTCGTGCTTCAGCATCTTGTCTGAAGGTAAGGTTGCCATGTCAAGGGACCTTAAGTCATCCTGCAAATTGTCCAGCACGTGGTTCTGCATCCTCTTCAAGCCCTCTATGTAACCCTACGACCAAATTGGTCTCAAATGAACCAGGTTGACCTTAGTTGCACATCCATGCGAGGGACCTCTTCGTTCACTTCTGTCAAGTCGCTCTTGAAATCATTGACTAGAATGTTGTTGGAGGCTAGCTTGCGCTACACCTTGGCCAATTTGGCTACTACCTCGTCCGCCTGAGTCTTCTCTCTGAAGACACCGGCATGGGCGAGGGCAACCTCGACCTCCAAGTCCTTCACCAATTACGACTTAGAGTTGAGGGACTTCTTCTTCTTCTACAGGGAATTGGAGAGGGACTCATATTGGTCGTTGAGCCAATTATACACCAAGTGTTAGAGTCACGCTACTTCTTCAACTGTGAGTTCTCCTCCTAAAGCTTAGCCTCCTCCAATTTCCCTAGATCCATCATTTGATTATCCAGCGACTCCTACTGGGTATCCTGTGCCTGCCCTTGAAGTGCAGCCTTTAACATGTGCAATCAGGCCTCTTACTGTGATTTAGAGAGATCAGACTTAAGCGTGGCCTTTTGAAGACGAAGTCGGACCATCCTCTTCTGTCTCCGACGATGGTCTAATTCTACATTAACAAGGGCCTCCTTCAATCACTCCTTTTCTTCCCTCTCCCACTTAGCATGTCGTAAGGCTAGGCCAGCCATGGAGCAAAGTGCCCGATTCTCTTCCTCCAGAGCTCCTTGGCCATCCACAATGAAAGCCGTCAGCTAGTCCGTTACTTGTCATGAAAACAAAACCAAGTTCAAATCGAGAATGCCAAAGAAAGAAAGAAAAGGGCATGCCAAAACATACCCCGAAAGAGAGCCCCCAAAGGGCCCCGGCCATCTCCAAGACAGACTCCTCATGAGCCTTCCTCGACCCTGATTGGTGAGGAGACAAAAGGGGATCCAGGACCTACCCCCTTCTTCCTTAAGCAAAGGCTAGAATGACGTCCCGACATGAACCATTGTGGCATCCTCAAGCACCTCGGCGAGCCGCCCGTCGCCTTGGTCCCCAGCCCCCTTAGGCACCAACTCCTTAAGGACGCGCTCTCCCCCTAAACTAAGTTCCCTCCAACGACAAACCTACCCTTGCCTTCACCCGACGTCACGGCCTTTAGTCTCAGGTAGGGTAGGTGAGACTTTGATGACCTCTACTGGCCCTATCCCTGCCTCAGACTCTAGCACAACCGCTTGGTTTTCCCAGGCCTTAAATAATGACTTCTCAGCCTCGGTCTTAGGCGAGGTAGGCAAGACTTCATTGGGCCCTGCCAAAACCACCCTAACCCAGGTCTAGGTGAGACAATCAGATCCTCCTAGTCCTTAGCCAACGCCGCCCTATCTTTAATCTCCACCTCCCACTAATCATCCCTCCAGTCGCCATAGCTCCAGACTTGACCTCTAGGGGGCTTTAGCTGAGGCAACTCGTGTTCCGAAGAGTACTCAAATGGGGACTTGGGGATAAAGACCTTTCCCTCATCGAGGTCAGAGCCTCACCTTTCTTCACCTACCCCCTGTTCCCCAGCAATTGGGAACCCCTCGCCGTCCACCTCGACAACCTCTGTGGAGGGATTCATTTCTATGTTAACTTCGGGCAACGTGACGCGAACTGTAGACTCTCTGGGGGTGGGTTTCAAGAGAGCCTCATAGAAATGCAGCAAGAGCCTCCCCTAGGCCCGTGTTAGGGTCTTGACTACCCTCACATTGTTAGGCGGGATTGGAGAAGATGTGACTGGAGAAATCGGAGGGGGGTCATAGCCTGAGGAATCTTAGGCATCTCACCGGTGACACAAACCCCCCGAGACGCATCTACAATGCTAACCTTGCTTGGCGATGTAGGGAGTGGCACCTTCTTGGGGGCGAAAGACGGCAGAATGAGGGCAGCAGCCTTAGCGACAGGTGTAAAATGCTTGGAATGGCTGACGACAATGGGAATAAAGGACTACCCAAGAAGGGCAGTAGAGTGGAGTCGAAGATGTTGTTCCCGAGCTTCTTCCCTTTCCCTTCCTCCTGCGGGCTAGGGGACGCTTGCAGTTGTGGCAAGCAGCGGATCGCATAAGGATGGTGCAATCATCAAAGAGGGTATGTGCTTGGGGGGACTAAGTATCTCCTTATGCTAGCTTCATCTAGTAAAGTCTCGAAGAAGACAACATCCGGATGCGCCTTGACCTAGGCTCGAACAGTCTCCAACCGGCTCACCTCCTCTAGGTTCACCTTTAGCCTAAGGTCCTTGTCCTCAAGGACAACCCCCCATATGGCCCGCACAGGGTACTCCCACAGGATAGTTTGCCCCACTAGAAACTCCCACCCTTTGCAAAATAAGAAAAAGAACAACCAATTCCAATCGTTTACCCAGTTGTATCGCAACTCCAAACGAGCCACCACCTACCCTGGATGCGAGAGGAAGCTGCAAGTGTTCCCCTTCTGCTTCAAAATGTTGTGGGTCAAGAGGAACTCTCAGGCGGTGAGATCTGGGTGTTCAAGATCAACCTTCTCCAGGGGCCCTACGCCAAACGATACCATAGCACACCAAGATTCTCCACATGTTAGGGTGAAGCTGCGCAAGGGCCAGTTGAAGGAAGTCCAGTATCTCACAAACTGGCCAACAGAAAGGGAGCCACAACCCGCTAGTAAACATACCAGGATAAAATGCCACTTTCGAGGCAAAACCTCTAGGATCTAGGTCCCCTCTTGGGCCCCGGGGACCTCCAAGACGACTGAATTTGAGAGTCCATAGGAGGCTTTTAGTGATTGCAAGATCGCAAAGGTGACCTCTGACCTCCAATTGGAGCCTTCAAAAAGTTACGAAATGGTGCGAGAGGTATTCTTAGCAACCATTGGAGCAAGAGAACGGGACTGGTTAGGGTCACGAAAAAAGGAGAGAAGGAAGTGGAGAAGGAGGTGAACAAGAGAATGGATTCTAAGGCACCAGGAGAGAGTAAAGGCAAACAAACCAGAAAAGGGAAAGGGAGGGGCTTTATATAGCCCCTCTGCATCGGTTGAACTGATCCAAGTACGGGCGAGGGGGACCAAACGAAGAAATTCTCACTGAACCTATTCAGTAAGAATTGATGGGGTAACTAGAACGATTGTTTCCCACCCGGTTCATGTTAGTTGGGCCTGGGTCAGACAGTGAAGCCCATCTCAATCTCGACCTTACCCTCCAACGGCCTCGAAGTCGCCCAAAGGCCCAGCCCTTTGATTGTATTAGATAAAGAGAGTGTGCAGCGCAGGAAACTAGGCTAAGGGGGACAGATGGGACACACCAACTCTGACTTCCCTATGGCCTCTAGCATTAAAGGACATGCGCCAGCAAATGAACTAAAGACGTGGCCAGGCCTCCATTATCTGACGAGGGGGACCAAAAATGACCGCGCCACTTGCTCACTGCCGGGACACACCCCTGGAAGCCACGCCACATTAAAGGCATCATCTCATAAGACACCCCGCATTGAAAGCCTAACTTCAAAACACCACGTCATATTAAATACCCAAGCAAAACAGCTACGGGCGAGACGGCCAAACCGTGATACCAGGTATAGTTAGTCCCCCCTAGAACCTCATATAAAAGCTACATCTCAAATACAAAGAACTCTCTCAAGACTCTATGATTAAAAACCCAAGACTCTAAACACACGAGACTAACTGAGGCATCGAAGGTTCCCCGAACCACTCCGAGCCTACCTTCTTCCTTGTTTTTGCAGGTGAAAATCCCGATCCTAATTGCTAGAACCTTGTTCAGGCATACAAAACACAACATTAACAGTAGTATATCTTGGATGAACGCTTAATATTGTACGTGTTCCTATCAAAAATATATATATATTGTACGTGTTAGGTTTGGATTAATGCCCCGAGTTATTTGCATGGAGGTAATAGCTAGAGAATGTAATCGAATTGGTATCAGAAAATCTTCCGTTAGTAATACAAATAAAATAATCACTTATTTGCAAGAGATTCATTATTGTTGGTATTATAATCAGTTTTGCAAAGAAAGTATTGTCGTTGGTAATGCCCATAAATTTGTAACGAAATGAGAGGTTGCAAAATGTAATAGAATTTGCAAAAGAATTTCTTTCGTTGCTAATAAAAACAAAATTGCTATTTGCAACGAAGATCTATGTTATTAATAAATTTTGCAAGGAAAGTATTGTTGTTAATTATGTAATAATATTTATATCGAAAACTCTTCTCTTGCAAAAACTAACATTGCAAGGAAATTATTTTTTGGTCGGGGTTAATATTTGTTATGTCATGACCGTTGGCCATGGTTGCTGCAATTACATGTAATGTCATTGTCCATTGGCAAGGAAAAAACATCATGGCAAATATCTCAATTTATTTGCAACGAATGTAGATGGTTCCAAAGCAAAATCAGGTATTTGTAACGACTATTTTCATTGCAGTTACATGTTTTTATCCCGTTGGAATCAATATCTCATACTGTAGCTTGTACTGTATCTAAGAAATTGAAACAAGAGAATGTCGTGGCAGTAGTCTCTTGTAAGTATAATAAATTCCAACGAAATCTTCAATATCGTCGTAAAAAGTGTAATTTTAATAACGATATTATTGTCGTTGCAAAGTTTGTCATCCCAAAAGCCCACATATGTTGTAGTCGTGCAAACTACTCTAATCAAATATGTCGCAACCTTGACAAGTTAAGTTCCTCCTACTGTAAAAGAGAGAAATGATATAAACACAACTATTTTACTACTTTTCAATCGAAATATTATTATTTTTAAATTTAAGCCAATCAAAAGTCAAACAAAATTCAAAACATAATATTATTATATTGAATAGTTGCACGGAAATTGTGAAATAAGTGTGTGTATATATATATCATTCCATCCATCACTACAAGAGAAATGGTTTTTTGAGATAAAAAATTTTGTCTCAAAAAACCCCAATTTCGTCCCAAAAAAGAATTGGAGATAAAAAAATTTTGTCTCCAATTTTTCTCTAAAAGGCTATCTCAAAATATTTTTGGAGACATTTCGTCTCCAAAAATCACTTTTAGAGACGAAATTTTGGGGAACCAGTCGAAACTGTTCGAACGTAAAAAATTTTTTGAGACGAACCAATTTCGTCTCAAAAATATGTTCGAATCGAATATTTTTCAGTTCGAACCGACTCGTCCATTCGAACAAAAAAAAATTGAATCGAACAAACAACGATATTTGATACTGTTTGAACGAAATTAGTGTTCGAACGAATAATTTTTGTTCGAATGACTTTTGTTCGAATGTAAATGACATCCGTTTGAACTATATTACGCGTTCGAATGGCTTATTTGTTGTTCGAATGGTTATGTTTTGATTCAAATGGAATTAGAAAAGGTCATTTCTCGTGTTGGACTGGTTATTTACCGTTCGAACGGTATTAATCATACAGAACAGAATTTAATTAATTAAAAATACCATATTAGTATTACACAAATTGTAATTCAAACGTCAATTGTTTAAATGTTTTGAAAAAAAATAATACAAAGAAAATGAAAATAAGAATTAATTTTTACAATTGTGGTGGTGGTATAGAGTTTTGTAACATAATTGACTGAAACTGAAGCATAGCCTTTTGTATCTCTATCTCCAGTCTCTTCTGCATGTTCTCTTCTAATCTTGCCTCAAGATCTGCTGCTTGATCTAATCTGGTCAGCAACTCTTTTTCTTTGGACCTCAATCGTTCTATCTCAAGTGTTGCTTCCTCCAGTTCTTTAGTCTTGTCGTCACTCAATCTGGCTCGAGAAGAGGATGATGATGTTGAGGATGGCTTAACGCAACGTCCTAAGCCCCTCAAATATCCAGAACGTGATCCAAGAACTTGAGAAATGATCTGAGCATCGTTGACAGATGATGCATCAGATGGATCCGCAACAGCTTCCTTGAGAGATATCATCTTGTCCTACAAAAACAAAAACATACTAGTTAGTATAAGTAACAAAATATATAATCACAATGGAATTAAAGAAATTTAAACTTACATAATTTGCCTCTGCTTCAGAACT
>QEOT01002201.1:104515-138362 GCA_003123785.1 Pterocarya stenoptera | reverse complement strand
TTTTAGAATGCTTAACTTGATCATTGGCTATAACATCGACCCAAAAAAACACAAGACTGATTTTGGGATCGATCGAGCCAGATTTTTGTTGCGGATAGCGCGGGGGGACCCCATTGATCTGGCCTTATATTTCTTCTACCGCATCCAATCGGAGTCACGCTATGTAAGTGGAGGTAGTCTACCATTTGCACTACTGATATCTAACCTCCTACTCCGATCAGGGGTTACAGTGTCTGCGACTGAGCAGAGGTCGCCACAGATGGGGCCCCTTAACAAGATCACATTCAGCAAGAGCGAGGGGCACTTGCGGAAGACTGCACCAGGACAGCCTAGTGCCCCGCCCACCGATCCAGCTTCTACTACTACTGCCGCTGTTGAGAGACAGCCTCCTGGGGCTACTTTGGATCAGGTACGAGCTCTATTTGTTGAGTTCGTTGAGCCCATCATGGAGAAGCTTAGGGATTTGGATGAACAGATTAAAATGTTACGAGAGGATGTTGATCTGCTTAGCAGCAAATAGTCGTTTTAGTTATTATTTTACTTTTTTATATTGTATTGAACATTATATAGTTGAGATGTAATTAATGAATGGTTTTTAGTTCTCGTGTTTGCTACTTTATTTATTTTTTTCATTTTACTTGTCGTTCATGATAATATAAAAAATTATACTACCTTTAAAGTTATATTTATATAATTTAACATAAAAGAAATCACTTTCCCCGGAAAAAGAAAATTAAAAATATATGTACAAATTAATGATGATAAACAAATTAATGGAAAAAAGGTCTGTTCGAAGCAATAAATTTAAGTTCGTACGGTTATTAACTTGTCCCGGGAAAATAAAATTAATTTCCCGCCAATATTACTTATTGAACAAACATTAGTTGGTTGTTCGAATATTTTTTTTTCCGTTCGAACGTTTTTTTTTTAGACGATTTGTTTCGTCACAAAATATTGCGTTCGAATGGGTATTTTTCTGTTCGAACGAATTTTGTATCTCAGGCAGTTTTGGAGACGAAATGAAAAATTTGTCTCCAAAAAAGACTTTTAGGGACGAAATTTAGTTCTTCCCTAACTAATTTCGTCCCTAAAAGTCAAATTTCTTGTAGTGCATGGAAACGTATCGTCCATTTGGCAACATAACTGTTCTCAGGTATTTTTAGACATTTCATTCTTAAACATAATTCAAATAGAACACTTTCCAATTCAAATCTTAAAACTTTTTCATCTAATCGTTACTTACTCATTACAGTTTTCCAAACTCTCAAATAAAACATAAAAAATAATACTACTTTTTCAAATTTCAAAATAAAAATAATATTAAAAAATAAAAATTTTTAACTTTATAATATTTTTATTCAACTTTTTCTCTATTTTCTCAGAACACAATAAAACATGTTAACTCAAACCATTTCATTACTATTCACAAATATACTGAGATATTCTTTTACAAACTATCTCATCTCATCTTAACTCAAAAAATCTCACTACTATTCAAAACATCTTATATCATCTCATCTGAACTATCTACTCAAGCCCATCCTAAGTATCCAAATAGCCCTTAGTATTTTTCAATTCATCCCGACAAGATTAAGCCTCGTTTGGTTACACAAATGAAATGAAAATTAAAAGTTGAATAAAATATCGTTAGAATATAATTTTTTAATATAATTTTTATTATAGAATTTAAAAAGGTTTTATTTTTCTTATTTGAAATTTTGAAAAAATTATAATAATGAAATGAGATGAGATAATTACTGAAACCAGGCCTAATTTACTCCTGGGATCTCTACATATAGCCGCAATCTCAAAATAATCTTTCCCCATCACCACATCGAACACACTTTTTTACTCTGTCCAAAGTTAGGATACATGCATTCAGTTCCTTCTAGTTTAACGACATCATCCCAGGTTGTTTTTGTGAAAATCAGTCTTTTAACCCTCACCACCAAAGTCATAATACTTGGGCCATCTATTAACAGCTTTAGTTCGATTATAACACATGGCATCCATTATTAAACCTGCACACAGAATATTTGTTTCTTCATGATCAATATGCAACTCGTTTTGAGAGCAGAGTTGCATTTTTATCCAATCAGCAGCATATTTATCAGCAAATTTGATCACATCTATTGGCCATGGAGAATCCCTCCATAGAAACACCAGTACAAATTGGCATCTGATAAAAAGATTCTCCGCTATTTCTGGTTCTGCACGTCATTAAGGACACTTACGAAGTTCCCAACCTATATGCTATTACTGGTAGTGCATAACATGCAACCTGCCATCACAGACATTTGCCTAAAAGATCTTCATGACTTTCCTATATCTGAATCATTTCATTCGAATCTCTAAGAAGGCTTTTGAACTAATTTCTTAGGTTCAGTTCAGGAATACTCACCAAATAAGTTACAAGATTTCAGTTGATACACCAAATATATGCATATGCCCTATGTGCCTTTCTCAATTCTCAGGCCATTCACAAGTTTACAAATATCACATATTTTGAATTTAACATTGTAACAATGTTGAATTTAACTTACAAAGCTGAAATTCACCTTGTACAGATGTTTAATCAGTGTTTTACAGCTTATAATAATTTGTCAAAGATTTGCCATCCAACTCCTTTTTGAAGAACCTCGTCATGAAGTCCGTTAATGTGAATGGCCGGTAAAGAGCTGGTTTCTCTTGTGATATCAACTCCGGCAGGGGTCCATACAGGTCGTCTCTATTGCTTGGGTTGAAGAAAACCGCAATTGAGGTTCGTGCCTCATGGGATGGGTTGGCCAACACTCTATGCTCTGCACTTTTGTATTCTTCATTTGATATAATCTGAAAGAAACGAAATTAGAGTAAAAAAACAACTCGGCTTCTAACAATATTCAAGTTCTCAACCGTAATACCATTATTTAAAACAAAACAAATAATTAAATCTTGTTATCCTCAATCACATTTGTTGACATAACACAAAGAATAAAGCTTTTTTCTTTGAATTTACCTGAAGCAAGTCCCCAACGTTAATAACAAGAGCTCCGGGGATAGGCTTAACATCGACCCAAGACCCACCATATTTGACCTGCAATCCACCAACATGGTCCTGCTGCACCACCGTCAAAACCCCAGGATCGGTGTGATAAGTAAGCCCAACCGTCAGATCAGGCTGTGGGCAGTAAGGATAGTAGTGGCCAACCATCACTCTCCCTTCCAAACATGTCATGTCCTTCAACCTCCCGGTGTCCACTCCCAGCCCTTCGCACAGCAGCCCCATCAGAACCTCTCCCAGCCGTTTGATCTCTCGGTCCCACTCAATCACCTCCTTTCTACATATCTCTGGAATTTCCTCGGGATCCGCCATTCTGGGACCTACTCTTATCTGGATAGTGTCCCTGTTGTAAACTATTATGAATTAATAGTTTCTATCAATCAACATCTATTTATATTTTGGGAAGATTACAATAAGCTACATCTTTTCGATAAGTGTCACTAAATTGTTCAGAAAGCTGTTACTTTTCTTAGAATTCTTACAAGAGAAAACCTATGAAAGCTTAATTAAGCTCGATATCTACCCTGGAAAATCGAAGGAAAACGAAAAAGACCAAAATACTAGAGTGGAAAATGATATTAAAAGCATTTAGAAGGTAAAATGTGGAGAATGGAGATATGGGTGGATAACCTCCAACTGGCGGCTTTGGAATGGTACAAGTCGACGTTGGACATGTAAGATACTCCGGTGCCTATCTCTCTACGGTAGACCCGCGCTTTTATCTCCGTTGGTTGCTCGTAGAACCCCTTGATGGATGCCATCGTACGGTCCAGAACTCCCAACGAGACGCCGTGGTTGATTACCTGGAAGAATCCGAAAGTGGAGGCAGCGCGTCTGATATTTTCAACGACAGTGGAGCGTCGATGATCGGAAAGGTCTATGGCGGGGATGTGTTCAGGTCCAGGTTGGGTTCCGGAGCCGGGTTTGAGGTCGGAAAGGATCTCGGATGGGTGAACAAAGAAGCGGGGAATAGTGGTGACGCCGGAGTCGACCAGGCCTTTGACTCCGATCTTGGCATCGTCGAACTTCTTGACCTCCGTTGCTCTGTCGTATTCTGCATCAATGGTCGTCGCCGTAGTAGCCATGGTCTCTGTCTCTCTCTCTCCCCTTCAGTCAGTCACGTGTAAGAAAAGAATGCAGCGCAAATCAAAATTTTGTAATTAATAAATAGACCGATGTTCTGGGCCCGGGTTAGGCCATTAGCATTGGACTAATTAAATCAGTCCAACTTTTAAAATTTGATAAATTTTACTTAATGGTCGGTATTGAATTCATCTTTCACGTGTTTGTGAAGTTGAGCTACAGTTCATCTTCATTTATTTTTAAATTTAAAGAACAATTGTTCAACATCCATCATATTATTTTATTACCAAAATGATTGGTTTCGCACGCAATCTTGTTTCTTTTCTTTCTCTTTCTCTTCCTCTTTTCTACTTTCTTTCTCACTCCCAAATTCCGAAAGCCCTTTCTTTCTTTCTCTCCTCTCCTCTCCCTCCTCGATTCTCAGCACAATTTTTTCTCTCCTTTTTTTCCTCTCCCTTTCTTCCTCTCCGTTTCTTCCCTCCATTTCCTCTCATGTTTTCGTTGATTAATCCATTCCCTTTGCTGTGAGAGTGAGCATTTCATCTTCGTCCACTGGGGTTCAAGTTCGTACGAGGTGTTTCAGGCTTCAAAGGATCTCCATCACCTCCATAGACGCACCGTTACCGCTCCCATTGGGTTGTTCAATTCTCCGCCTTCGTGAGTGCTTTCTCCCCGTCTTTATATATTAGTCATATATGTATGTGTGAGAAATTTGATACTACATTTGTATGCTTATGTAATGAACTTTTCCCCGTGAATAAATTTTGCACTCCATGACTAGGGTTTCAATGGTTTTGTTGCTTGAGTTGTATGAAACAAAGAATGGTTTTGAGATAACATTTTTGTGGGCTTTCTATTGTTTCTTCACAGGCAAAAATATACCATTTTGTTCAATTAATTTCATTTTCTTTTATCTTTGTATTCACTCGAAAGCATTACATTCAGATATATATACTTAATCTGAATATTAACTTATGAAACAAAAAAAAAAAATTAACTGATCTAAATATAACTTGAGGCCAAAAAGAAAATTGATGAAATTCAAAACCCCTACTTTTGTAACGTGAGCTGGTGGTTTTGTGTTATACTAAGCTAAGTTTTTGCAATGATGAAGATCTTTAAGTTGCTACGGTGAAAAAAAAAACAAGTGCTATAGTAAGTTAGGCACTATTGTTTTAAAGTTCCTATTGCTTTGGACATTTTTTATCTTGCAGTATAGCATCATATTCATAATAAGCAACTGATAAAACTCTGTTTTGCAAAACAATAGCAACTTAATTATTAAAACTCTGGATTGAGATAAATTCTCGACAGTTATCATGTCTAGCAGTTTTTATTATTACTTTTTTCTGTGTAGTCGTGTAATAAACTTTAATATGTAATTGTGTAATGAATCTTGTTGTATAGCTGTTTAATGAACTTGCTGTGTAGCTGTTTAATGAAGCAAAATGTGTACGTGTGTAATGAACTTGCTGTGTAACTGTTAGTAATGAACTTGCTGTGTAGCTGTTTAATGAACTTGCTGTGTAACTATGTGATGAACTTAACATGTGATGCTAAGTAATGAACTTCATGTGTAACTGTTTGGGAAAGCAACATGCAGCAAGTGAATTGATATTTTGTTTAAAATATGTTGCCTTGTATCTACTTGAAATGTACTGCCTTGTATCTATTGTTATGTGCTGCCTTGTATCTCTTTTCTTGTGCTACCTCGTTTGACAACCCAAGTTTACGGTTCCTAAAGGATGGACACTCCATTTGAGGAGGATCCCTTCCTCACCAGTCTCTTACAAAGTAGCGAAGAAGGTTGTCATAGCAATCCAACATATGAGCAATATTCTTATGTTATGGTTGATGTAACTTCCCTTCACAGTGAAAACCTGGTAAAAAAAGTTCAAAGAGGGGCATCTTTCACTATTGAGGAGGATAACTTACTTGTTTCCGGTTGGCTCAACATTAGCATTGATGCCATACGGGATACTGATTAAAAATTCACTCAAATGTGGGACAGAAGTTCTGAGTTTTATCATGAGTATAAAAAACTAAATACTACAAATCATTCGGTAGGGTCATTGATCAATCGTTGGTCCATGATCCAGAAATGCACAAACAAGTTTTGTGCATTTCTAGCGCAAGTAGAATCAATGCACCCAAGTAGTGCGACCGAGCAAGACAAGGTATGTACCATTTTCCTTTAATAATGTTTTATTTTATCTATAATTCTGTTTTTTGACAATTTTAATTTTAATTTTCAGATTGAAAAAACAAAAATAATGTACAAGGAAATAGAGAATGGGAACTTCACATTGGAGCATTATTGGTGTCAATTGAGACACCAACCCAAGTGGCAGCAGCACATGATTAATTTGAATACAAGGAGAAAACCACAAGATAAGCATCCAGCCAATAAGCAGTAACCTGAAGTTGCCGACGACGTTGTGAAGGAGAACGTTGAGAGGCCTCCAAGAAAAAAAGCTGAGAAAGATAACTTGAGGAAGCAGAAGGCCCAGGAATCATGTGATGCTGAGTTTAACATGACGTTAGTACAAATGACTAATGATAGACAGAGATTCATGGCAGAGAGGAGAGCATGGGTGACGAAGCAAGATGCTAATAGAGGTGCACAACTAGAACTTGATAAGAGAAAGTTTAAGGTGGAGATCATGAGTAAGGATCTCTCTGGCATGACTACCATGCAGCAAGCCTACTTCCCGGATATTCAGAGAAAAATATTTGAGGACTCTTTGGATAATTCCGATTGTACATTCGACAAATTTCCATCCACACCTCATGGAGTTGAGTAACTGTTGGATATCACTTCAGATTTCCAGCTTTTAGTGGCTACCCAGCCACTATGAAATCTGAATTGCTTTTTTATAAATGGTTGATTGTATTTTGTAAAAGTTAATTTTTTTATTGGTTGATTGTATTCTGTGACTAAGTTTTGGAAGGGGAACTTCACCTCAGAATCTGGATTGTCACTTGATGGGGTACTGAATTGTGATCTGATTTTAGAAGGGGAATTAAGTTGATGTAATCTGAATTGTGAATCCTCTATTTGATATGCTTGTGTGATGGCAGCAAGTTAATGTTAAAGTGAATGTTAGAGTAAAGTAAATATTAAGTTTGAGATGCTTGTGTGATGGCAGCAAGTGAATGTTAAATATTTTCTATGATGGCAGCAAGTTAGATTAAAGTGAATGTTAAGTTTAATCTAGGTTGGCAGCCTTTTAAATTGTGTAATTCTTGTTGCCGATTGAAGTGATTATGAGGCAGTGAACGTTAAATAGTGAATGAATCTGAATTGATTGTATAGTGAATGCATTTGAGTTGATTATAGTGAATGCATCTGAGTTCATGATAGTGAATTTATTTGAGTTGATTCTAGAGCTTGATTAAAGTGATGGAGCAAGTTAGATTGTGTGATTTTTAAATTGCCGATTAAAATGTTTTGGATAAATATTTTGTGCTGATTCTAAGTTTTATTAAAGTGAATGAATCTAAGTTGAACATATGTAATGCATTTGAGTGGATTCTTGATTCTAATGTTAAAGTGATGACAGCAAGTTTTGGAAGGGGAGTTGATTATGTGATGGCAGAAGGGGAGTTGATTCTTAAGCTTTTTTTGTGAATGAATGTGTAACTGGCAGCTTCAATATTTCAATCTTTCACTCAACATAACTTCAATATTTAAAAACAGTCAACTGCACAAAGTTCAGTATTATGGCAGCCTACTTCCTTAAAAACAATAAAAAAGGACCCATTAAATAATAGAACTTCCGTAATATGCAAGGAAAATTGGATTCCACATTAAATAATAAAAAGGGACCCATTAACCACATCGGATTCCACATTCCAATTATGCGCGACCATGCATATTTCATAAATGCTCTATAAGGTCGGCTTAGAGTTGAGAATGAGTGTCTCTATCTCTAATACGATGATGTTGAGCAATGAATTCCATGAATTCAGGTATATTATCGCGTGACAGTGTCTCATGAGGAGTATCGTCATTAGGTTTGTAAATAAACTGATCTGCCTCGAGAAATAGATGACGCCCATTTTCAACAATCATATTATGCAAGATTATGCATGCGTACATAATGTCATTTAGAACTTGGGGCTGGAAATACCTAGCAGGTCCACGCACAATTGCAAATCTAACTTGGAGTACTCTGGAGGCACGCTCAACATCTTTCCTTACAGACTCTTGACAAGCAGCAAAATGTTTTTTCTTTTTTTCCATGTGGAGCAGGAATTGTTTTCACTAATGTTGCCCACGAAGGATATATACCATTAGTAAGATAATATCCCATTGTGTATTCGTGACCATTGATTGTGTAGTTGCACAAAGGAGCACGAACTTCGGCCAACGCAGCAAAAACAGAAGATCGATCGAGTACGTTGATGTTGTTATGAGACCTAGGCAAACCAAAAAAAGCATGCCATATCCAAAGATCGTAAGACGCAACAGCCTCCAAAATAATAGTTGCTTCATTTATGTGACCAGCATACATACCTTTCCAAGCACTAGAACAGTTATTCCATTTCCAATGCATGCAATCAATGCTACCCAACATTCTTGGAAACCTACACCTTTGTCTGACTTCTAGTAACCTCGCTATATCACTTGAGGTTGGAGACCTTAAGTACTCACCCCCAAAAATTGACACGATCGCCTTTACTAATTTCTTCATACTCAAGCATGCGGTGCTTTCTCCAATTCTTACATACTCATCCAGAAGATATGTCGTTACCCCATATGCGAGCATCTTAATTGCTGCAGTCATCTTTTGAAGGAAAGACAATCCAAGTCTCCCACTAGGGCCTCTTTTTATGATAAAATAATCATCATAAGCTTCAATTGCAGAATGTATGCGTAAAAAAACATTGCGATGCATTCAGAACCTCCTCCTAAAAACGTTTGGCGGATATATTGACGGCTCAGCAAAGTAATCATTCCAAAGGCGTTCATGACCTTCAGATGGATCACGCCAAATGAAAATACGAGGTTGAGAATTACAATGACGTGAAGTAGATGCTCCCTCGCCTGCACGTTGTTGTCTATGTAGGGTCATTGCTTGTATCATATACTCCCCGTGATCATAATAATCTTCATCTTACATATGATCAATACTCTAAAAGGGATCCATAGGGAATTGAGAGAACCAAAACTTGATGGAATAGATGAAGAAAGATTGGTTTTTGATGAGTGGGAAGTAGTGAGAGGATGGGTCTATTTATAGAGCTTAATCCAAGACTATTAGCTACAACTAAAAATCTTGGCAAAGGAAGAATGATTGGCTACATCTAATTGTTGGTTTCAAGAATTGTAGATATGAATATTTGGTATTGTCCCAGGTGGAATTTATATGTTTGTTAGTTTTTAACATTGTAGATGTGAAATTTGGGTAAAAAAGCAAGGTTTGTGAATGAATGTTTGTTAGTTTTAAGAATTGTAGATTTGACTATTGAGTAGAAGAAATATTGGCATAAATATGTTTGTTGGTTGAAATGTATTGTAGATGTGTTTGTTAGATAGAAGAAATGTTGGCAAAATGTGTTTGTTGGTTTCATAAATTGTATATATGATTGTTTGGTAGAAGAAGGGTTAGCAAAATGTATTTGTTAGATAATTAGTTTGAGGAAAAAAATTAATTGAAACATAAAAATTTAAATATCAAATTAAATTATTACTTAACATATGGTTAGTGTAATTGCAAGATATGAAAAAAAAAAATTAAAAAAATTATTATTAAAAAAATAATATTATATTATTATGAATCCAATGGCTAATCCAATGTAGGATTATGGATGTGAAGGTTTTACATTTATGGAAAACATGTATTTTTCATCAAATTTTGAAGATGAATTTGATGAATCCAATGCTAGTGCTCTTAGTGAACCCAGATCCCTCCCACTACGAAGCGCATTGAATGTTGTCCATATCCATGATTAGTGTATAGTCCTATGTCAACAACCAAGATGCCATTGCTAGGGCTCAAGTAAGAGGGGAAGACTAGGTCGTTTGAGGGTCTTGGACTAAAGAATCAAGTTGGGCTTGAAGAGGGTTTAATTGCTTGAGTGGACCGTAGTTGGTTTTATTTCTACTGCCGGCATGCAGGTGTTTTTGAATTTGCTGGTAACGATTATGGAGGACGATCTCCATCTCCTTTATACAAAGCTGTCTTTAATGGAGAAGGAAATGGAAGATGTTGTGGTGGACACGGGCGACTTGGAGAATATGCTTCCGAGTGGGGAGCGGTGTTTGTTTCTAAAAGTTTTTACTGAAAAATACTACAACAAGAAAGCCTTTAAAAGTACTATGAGGAGAGTTTGGCGAACTGTTATGGGAGTTAGGTTTCGAGCACTATCTCCTATTCTTTTTCTGGTGGAGTTTGAAAATGGCAGAGATAAGACAAAAGTTTTAAGGGAAAGGCCTTGGACGTTTGATAAGCATCTGGTGTTGCTAAAAGAAGTGGATGCAAGTCTTCAAGTTCAGCAAGTGCAAATGAAATTGGCTACGTTCTGGGTCGCCTTCACGATTTACCCCTGTTGGCGAGGAATGCAGTTGTTGGCAAAAAACTTGGAGAAAAATTAGGCTCTGTGGAAGAGGTGGACGTAGAGAAAGGGGAAGTGGAATGGGGCAATTATTTAAGGGTGCGGGTGACTTTTGATGTCACAGGGCCTCTGCTCCATGGTTCTAAGTTATCTATTGGTGGAGGTGAGTCGGTGTGGATCCGGTTTTCCTATGAGCGTCTTCCAAATTTTTGTTATCGGTGTGGTAGAATTGGTCACACTAATAATGATTGTGCTATTGAGAAGCAAGATAACGAAGATCATGAGGTGATGAATATGGTGGCTCGGTTGTATGGGGTATGGCTTTGGTTAGGTAGTTTTAATGATCGTATCAACCAGGGGCGGTTCCAGGCCTCTGTTGCTGAGAAAAAGGGCTATCCTGATGGCATGAGGGGTGGTTCTGGCCCCTCTCATCCAAAGGATGCTTCCATGCAGATGGATGGTCGTGGTGCAGACATGGCGGCCGGTGGAAGCGTTACCAGTGCAGGCCATGAACGGGAGGGGGATGACCCACCTGTAACGTCAACAGTGTTAATGGAGCCGGTAGTTGCGACAGTCGAGGCTGTTTTTCAGGGGCGGTTGAAGGGAGCGAGGAGGTCGGGATCTTTAATGATACGTTACTTGTAAATGACATGGGAGTTGTTGGAGGAGATAGTCTGATTGCTGAGGAGTTGGAATCAACACAACACAAGGAAGAGGGAGCTGGGCCCTGTGGGCCTCAAAACATGCGGGATGTTGGTCACGTGGTAGGCCAAGGCTTGATTTTAAAAATTGATCCAGTAGAAGGTCGTAAGTGGCGTCGAGTGGCATCGTTTTGCCAAAATGAAAGAAAACCTAACTTTCCCAATATAGAGGGAGGCAATCTCACTGTGGGGGTAAAGAAACGAAAACAAAGGAAAGTGGAAGGGGCTATGTTACGGTCAACTGTGAAGAAACTCAAGGCAGAAAGTGAGGCTTCAGATCATGGCTGTATTGGTGTTACTGCAATTCCGAGGGTTTCTCCGGTGCTATCGGCAGTGGCTGTTGAACAGCACCGCCGACAGCCATGAAAACACTTTGCTGGAATGTTCGTGGGCTTGGGAACCCACGGGCATTCGTACCCTCTGTGATTTGGTTAAGAAGGAAGGGCCCAATGTGCTATTTCTGCAAGAGACGTGCCTCAGTGTTCATGAAGTCGAAAAATGTAAGTTTCGTCTTGGTTTTCCAAATTGTTTAGTTGTTAGTGTTATTGGGCAGAAAAGGGGTATTGAATTATTCTGGGGGAGGGATGTTGATTTAATGGTTCTTAGCTATTCTTTATATGATATTGATGTTGTTGTTAATGATGTTGAAGTGGAGGGGGGGAAATAGTTTTTAACTACTGTTAAAGTTATCCTGAAACCCATTTACAGTTTAGAACATGGGACCTTCTTAGGGGACTTTGTCGATCAAATGGGGAGGCTTGGCTAGTGATGGGGGACCTCAATGAAATCAGGTTTCATCATGAAAAATAGGGAGGTAAACATAGACCTGAGCGACAGTTAGAAGCCTGTCGGGATGTTGTGGATGATTGTGGTTTACGTGATTTGGGATTTTCGGGTTACAAGTTTACTTGGTCTAATATAAGGGAGGGTAGTCATTGTGTTAGTGAAAGACTTGATAGGTTTCTAGCAAATTCAGTTTGGTGTAATTTATTTCCAACTGCTAGAGTAAGTCACGGTGTGGTGGCATATTCCAACCATCTTCCTATTTGGGTTCATTTGCAAGGAGAACCCCATATTTCTAGAACTAAACGTCATTTTTTATTTGAGGAAATGTGGGTGGGGGATAAAAATTGTGAAGAGATCATTAAGGAACAATGGAGAAGGGGTAGCTCTCAGTCTACTATGGTGGAGGTAGTAGGGATGATTAAACTGTGTGGGGTGAAATTGCAAGAATGGAACAGGAACCATTTTGGACATGTTCAGAAAAAGTTGTAGCAAGCTAAGATGCAGTTAAACAAGTTGTATGCAGATGGCCATGAGTTGAATACCACGGTGGTGAATAGGGCAAGAGAGGAGGTACAGATCTGGTTGGAGAGGGATGAGATCATGTGGCGACAATGGTCAAAGGCTTTGTGGTTAAAAGAAGGTGACCAAAATTCCAGATATTTTCACATGAAAGCCACACAGAGAAAAAGCAAGAATAGGCTGGTGCGCATTCAAGATGATAGTGGGCAATGGCAGGAGGGCCTAGGAAAGATAAAGTGATTCTTGATTATTTTCAAGAACTATTTACTACAGCCAATCCGAGTGCCTCACTGGAGTTTCTAAATGTTTTGAAAGGAAAAGTTACAGCTGACATGAATGAAGAGTTGAGCCGAGTATACACAGCAATTGATGTCAAGGAAGCATTGCAACAAATGGACCCTTCTAAAGCCCCTGGCCTAGATGGCATGTCTCCAATATTTTTTCAAAAATATTGGCATGTGGTAGGATCTTCTATTACTGCAGCAGTTTTAAATGCTCTCAATTCAGGTTTTATCCCATCGACTTTGAATCACACTTTTATTACTTTAATCCCTAAAAAGAAGTCTCCGGTTCAAGTGGCTAATTTTAGGCCTATAAGTTTGTGTAATGTGGCCTATTATTGGGGAAAGTCAAAGTTCGTTTGTTCCAGCGTGGTTAATTACTGATACGTTTTGATAGCCTATGAGGTTTTGCATTTTTTGAAGCTTAAGAAAAAGGGAAAGAAGAACTTTATGTCATTAAAGTTAGACATGAGTAAGGCATATGATAGAGTTGAGTAGGGTTTTCTGAAATCCATTATGGAGATGATGGGGTTCAGTCAAGAGTTTGTCAATTTGATTATGATGTGTGTTGGTTCTGTGTCTTTCTCTATTCTGATTAATGGTGAGCCAAAGGGTCCAATTATTCCATCTAGAGGACTTAAACAAGGATATCCTTTATCCCCATATCTATTTATTTTGTGTACGGAATGTTGACTATGCTGTTGAGAGATGCTGGTGTGAGACAAAAAATTTCAGGCATAAAAACCTGTAGAGGGGCTCCAAATATTAACCATTTGCTCTTTGCGGATGATAGTTTGGTGTTTTGTAAGGCTGAAGTAGAGGAGAATAAGAGAGTTCAAAATCTTCTGGAGAAGTATGAGACTGTTTCTGGGCAACGAATCAACTGTGAGAAAACAGCCATGGTTTTTAGTGCAAATGTGCCAAGGGAAGTTCAAGAAGAGATTAAAAGCTTGTGGGGAAATTCAAAAATACAGCAGTATAAGAAGTATTTAGGTCTTCCACCAATTATTGGGAGGTCAAAAACACAAGCTTTTCAATCCATCAAAAATCGAGTTTGGCAAAAATTACAAGCGTGGAAAGAGAAGTTGCTCTCACAGGGGGGTAGGAAGTGCTGTTAAAAGCGGTGGCTCTTTTTATACCTTCGTATACTATGAGTTGCTTTCTTCTTCCTTTAAGTTTGTGTATAGATTTGGAAGGTATGATGGCTCGGTTTTGGTGGGGACAAAAAAATGATGAAAGGAAAATACATTGGTTGAGCTGGAAAAAAAAATGTGTGTTAGGAAGGCATGGGGAGGGATGGGATTTAAAGATTTGAAAGTGTTTAATTTGGCCATGTTAGCAAAACAAGGGTGGAGATTATTTCAAGACGAGAATTCTTTAGTACATAAATTGCTCAAAGCCAAATACTTCTCGACTAAGTTTTTCGCAGGCTGATTTGGGCATATCTCCTTCCTATACGTGGCATGGTATTTGGGAAATCAAAACTTTGAGCTCTCTTTAATCCAAATATTGTGAAGGATATTCAGAAAGCTGCATTGTGTACTTGAAATGGAAGTGACAGGAGAGTATGGGGCTACGAAAGGGATGGTTTGTTTAGTGTTCGGAGCTACTACAAGTTTATTTTGGAAAAGCAAGGCTCAGGAGAAGCCGAGTCCTCATCTGCTAGGGATCTGAGAGTGGTCTGTAAATAGATATGGAAAATGCCTGTGCCTAATAAGATTAAGAACTTCACTTGGTGTGCTTGTAAGGATAGTTTACCGTCAAAAGAAAATCCCCTGGAAAAGCATGTTTCGAATGATGGGAGGTGTTGTATGTGCAATATGGAAAGAGAAGGCTTATACCATGCTTTGGTTAGCTATGTGGATTTAAAAAGGACCTACTCTATTTATTTCCCAAATTTGATTTTTGGTAACTTTTCTAATGTTTTTTATGTGGCTTTGGCTATCTATGGGGAAAACAAATATGACATGTTGGCTACGTTCTTTGCTTTGGCGTGGGGATTTTGGTATAGGAGGAATAAGTTTCTTCATGAGCAGATGATCCTCACTCCATACAAAGCTGCGGCTTATGCAATCTCATTTATGAAGAGTTATAGAGAAGCGCAAAAACTTTTAAGGCAGCAAATGAGAGATGTGTTCAAGTGGAAGCCTCCAGATTCAGATACGCTAAAGTTAAATGTTGATGGTGCTATATTCTCGGAGATTGGGAAAGCTGGGATGGGTGCAATTCTGAGGAATAATTTGGGTAGTGTTCTCATGGTAGCAAGTGTTTTAGAGGGAGATGTTGCTGATCCAAAACATATTGAGGTGGTTGCTCTCTTCTGTGGCCTTCAGCTATGTGCTAGTATGGGCATCGATAAGATTCAAGTGGAGAGTGATTGTCTCTTGGCAATTGAAGCAGTTCAAAATGATAACATGGCTAACTCATTGTTGGGTGGCTTTTATTCCAAAATTAAAAGGTTGTCTTCTTGTTTTAGGGAATGTGTTTTCCTACATCTTTATAGAGAAGCCAATATGGCTGCTCATAGTCTTGCTCCGTATGCAAGAAATGTTGACAGAATTACTATGTGGGGGGATTGTATTCCAGACTTTTTATCTCAAACCTTGTGGTTTGATTTATGTCTGTAATCCTTTGTTTTGATTTTAACGAAGTTCTGTTTTGTTATCAAACAAAAAGCTATCATGTAAGGTCCATGGGTCAAGTTAGGCTTGTTATTAGTATCATTTACATTTATGTCCTTAGGCTTGTTAGAAGTGTGATTTGCATTGGTGTCCTTTTGTTTGTTAGTCTTGTTTGTTTAGTTGTGAACCAATTCCGTTGGGTGTCAGGAGTACATCCAGTGACAGGATCCCTAAAAAGGAGGGGGGACCATTTCTGTAAAGGTATCTGAGAAATCAAGCATCTTTTTATCAATTTCTCTCTTGTCTTCTTCCCCATTCTGGAGGCCCTCACTCTCTAAGTGAGTGTATCACTATGTACTGGATTGTAGTTGGGAGTGTGACAAATTTGGTATCAGAGAATTCAATCTAGATGTGTGAAATTGCAACGGCTGAAGGGACCAGGATGAATCAGTTTCAAGAGGGAATGGCAGCCCTCAAGAAAGCAACAGATTCACAATTTAAGACTATTGAAACTGAGATCGTGGCACTAAGAATGCAGTTTGAAGCAGTGGTGCAGCAGCTAGCAACTCTCATAGTTGAGGTGCAAAGGAGGAATGTCTGGAGGGAAACGTTCATCCATTGCAGCATTACCAGAGAGGAGAGATGAGCATCATGAGCCTGCAGGAGATCAATTTCCAAGATCAGTAAGGATCAATTTTCCATATTTTAAGGGGGAAGACCCAACGGGTTGGCTGTATAAGGCCAATCATTTTTTTTCCTACATCTTTATAGAGAAGCCAATATGGCTGCTCATAGTCTTGCTCCGTATGCAAGAAATGTTGACAGAATTACTATGTGGGGGGATTGTATTCCAGACTTTTTATCTCAAACCTTGTGGTTTGATTTATGTCTGTAATCCTTTGTTTTGATTTTAACGAAGTTCTGTTTTGTTATCAAACAAAAAGCTATCATGTAAGGTCCATGGGTCAAGTTAGGCTTGTTATTAGTATCATTTACATTTATGTCCTTAGGCTTGTTAGAAGTGTGATTTGCATTGGTGTCCTTTTGTTTGTTAGTCTTGTTTGTTTAGTTGTGAACCAATTCCGTTGGGTGTCAGGAGTACATCCAGTGACAGGATCCCTAAAAAGGAGGGGGGACCATTTCTGTAAAGGTATCTGAGAAATCAAGCATCTTTTTATCAATTTCTCTCTTGTCTTCTTCCCCATTCTGGAGGCCCTCACTCTCTAAGTGAGTGTATCACTATGTACTGGATTGTAGTTGGGAGTGTGACAAATTTGGTATCAGAGAATTCAATCTAGATGTGTGAAATTGCAACGGCTGAAGGGACCAGGATGAATCAGTTTCAAGAGGGAATGGCAGCCCTCAAGAAAGCAACAGATTCACAATTTAAGACTATTGAAACTGAGATCGTGGCACTAAGAATGCAGTTTGAAGCAGTGGTGCAGCAGCTAGCAACTCTCATAGTTGAGGTGCAAAGGAGGAATGTCTGGAGGGAAACGTTCATCCATTGCAGCATTACCAGAGAGGAGAGATGAGCATCATGAGCCTGCAGGAGATCAATTTCCAAGATCAGTAAGGATCAATTTTCCATATTTTAAGGGGGAAGACCCAACGGGTTGGCTGTATAAGGCCAATCATTTTTTTTCCTACATCTTTATAGAGAAGCCAATATGGCTGCTCATAGTCTTGCTCCGTATGCAAGAAATGTTGACAGAATTACTATGTGGGGGGATTGTATTCCAGACTTTTTATCTCAAACCTTGTGGTTTGATTTATGTCTGTAATCCTTTGTTTTGATTTTAACGAAGTTCTGTTTTGTTATCAAACAAAAAGCTATCATGTAAGGTCCATGGGTCAAGTTAGGCTTGTTATTAGTATCATTTACATTTATGTCCTTAGGCTTGTTAGAAGTGTGATTTGCATTGGTGTCCTTTTGTTTGTTAGTCTTGTTTGTTTAGTTGTGAACCAATTCCGTTGGGTGTCAGGAGTACATCCAGTGACAGGATCCCTAAAAAGGAGGGGGGACCATTTCTGTAAAGGTATCTGAGAAATCAAGCATCTTTTTATCAATTTCTCTCTTGTCTTCTTCCTCATTCTGGAGGCCCTCACTCTCTAAGTGAGTGTATCACTATGTACTGGATTGTAGTTGGGAGTGTGACAAATTTGGTATCAGAGAATTCAATCTAGATGTGTGAAATTGCAACGGCTGAAGGGACCAGGATGAATCAGTTTCAAGAGGGAATGGCAGCCCTCAAGAAAGCAACAGATTCACAATTTAAGACTATTGAAACTGAGATCGTGGCACTAAGAATGCAGTTTGAAGCAGTGGTGCAGCAGCTAGCAACTCTCATAGTTGAGGTGCAAAGGAGGAATGTCTGGAGGGAAACGTTCATCCATTGCAGCATTACCAGAGAGGAGAGATGAGCATCATGAGCCTGCAGGAGATCAATTTCCAAGATCAGTAAGGATCAATTTTCCATATTTTAAGGGGGAAGACCCAACGGGTTGGCTGTATAAGGCCAATCATTTTTTTTCCTACTATAATATACGATCATAGCACGAGTTGAAGCTGGCCTCCTTCCATATGGAAGGCCAAGCATTGGTTTGGTTCCAAGACCTAGAAGAGTTGGGAAACTAAGGAGTTGTGAGGAGTTTTCTGAAGCTTTGATAACTAGATTTGGGCCAAGTTCCTACGATGACCCAATAGAGGCCTTAACCCGTTTGAAACATGCTGGATCTATGGAAGACTACAAATCTAAGTTTAAGGCCTTGTCCAATCATCTTAGGTGGTTATCAGATTCCTATAAATTGAGCTGCTTCTTAAATGGCCTCAAATATGACATTAGGTTGCCAGTAAAAATGTTCAAATATGATACACTCCTCACGGCCTATAGTTTGGCAAAAATACAAGAGGAACACTTCGGAATAACGAGGAAGGGGTGGAAGAGTCATGCCCCAGCCATTGACTCAAGGTTGCTTAAGACACCAAACTAGATCCCTATGACTAATCAAAAAGGGGACTCCAAGGCCTTTGTACCAACTCAAAAAATAAGCTCAATCCAAAGGAAAGAAATTAGGGATAAGGGGCTCTGTTACTACTGTGATTTCAAGTGGAATCCAGGGCATAAATATTCTAATCCCAAGTTATTTCTGATTGAGGATATGGAGGAAGAGGTAGTAACAGAGTTGGAGGATGAAGGGAGCCTCAGCTTTAGGATAAGGTGGAAACTAAAATGAAGAGTAGCCAGCCTGAGATTTCCCTACATGCTTTGGTTGGTTCCCAAGGGCCAAGTGCTATGAGGGTACGGGGTAGAGTGGGATGTCAAGAGGTCACTGTCCTGATGGACTCAAGCAATACTTATAATTTCTGAATCCCTCTGTATTGAAGATAGCCAACTTGCCTATTGACAAGTCTGAAGAGATAAGGGTAAAGGTTGCTAATGGGGAACACATAGTAAGTGAATGAAAGTGTGAAGAGTTAACGTTCAGGGTGCAGGGTGCAGGGGAGTGTATTCTCAACAGAAGTGCGTTTCTTGGTGCTTGATGGATGTAATATTGTACTGGGAGTGCAATGGTTGAAAAGGTTGGGGCCAATTTATGAGACTTTGTAAATCTATCCATGGAGTTTCAATATCAAGGCAAAACAGTGAAGTTAAAGGGCCTAAATCTCAGCACTCTGATGAAGAGAGAAACCCCAACAAGAATAAGAAACTAGAAAAAAAGGGGATTGTTGCTTCAATTAGTTGAAAAAGGGAGAACTACATGGCCTAATGACCTTCCACAACCTTTACAAGACCTTTTATCCCAATATAATGATGTGCTTGGAGAACCCAAAGGCCTACCCCCAAACTAAGACCAAGGCCATGCAACTAACATGTTCCCTAACACTTCCCCAGTTTCTGTCAGGCCCTATAGATATCCCTATTTTCAAAAATACGAGATAGAAAAAACTGTAAAAGAACTCTTGAGTACTGGAGTGTTTTAGCCCAACCAAAGCCCTTATTCTTCCCCTGTGTTGTTAGTGAGGAAGGCTTACGGGTCTTGGAGGATGTGTGTGGACTATAAAGCATTAAATAAAGTGACAATGAAAGACAAATACTCCATTTTTGTGGTAGAAGAGCTATTGGATGAACTCAATGGGGCTGAATGGTTTTCTAAGTTAGACATACGCTTTGGTTATCCTCGAATCAGAGTTAAGGCTGAAGATGTTCCTAAAACAGCCTTCAGGACACATGAAGGCTACTATGAATTTCTAGTTATGACCTTTGGGGTAACCAATGCCCCATCCACCTTCCAAAGCCTCATGAATGAAATTTCAAGCCCTATTTGAGGAGGTTTATTGTTATGACATACTTATTTACAATTGTACAGCTGAGGATCATTTTCAACATCTACAAACAGCCTTGGAAGTGCTAAGGCAGTACCAACTCTAAGCAAAACCCTCCAAGTATAAGTTTGCTTGTAACGAGGTGACCTACCTAGGGCAACTTATTTCAGCTAAAAGAGTTAGGGCAGACCCTGAGAAGTTGAAGGCCATGGAGGAATGGCCCTTTCCTACAACCCTTAAAGCCTTGAGAGGGTTTTTAGGCCTAACTAGGTCTTACAGAAGGTTCATTAAAGGGTATGGAGGTATTGCTGGTCCTCTTACTGCTATGCTAAAAAAGAATCTATGGACCCAAGAGACTAGAGAAGCTTTTTGTGAGTTTAATAAAGTTGTTATGAACCCAACAGTCCTAATACTACCTGATTTTTCCCTACCATTCACCATAGAGTGTGATGCCTCAAAAACATCCATAGGGGTTGTACTAATGCAAAACAATAGACCAGTGGCATATTTTAGTCAGGCTCTTAAAGGCAGGGTTTTAACTTGGTCAACCTATGAAAAACAGCTTTATGCTCTAGTGGCTACTATACAGAAATGGAGACCCTATCTTTTGGGGCAACCATTCACTATGAAGACTGACCATCAGAGTTTAAAGTACTTGCTCGAACAAAAGGTGGGAACAGCCCTATAGCAAAAGTGGGTCTCTAAGCTCTTGGGGTATGATCTGGTGGTGGAGTTTAAAAGGGGGCAAGAGAACAAGGTGGCAGATGCCTTGTCCAGAAGAAATGAAGGGGATAAGTCAGAAAATGAAGTTAACCTCTCAGCCATTTCCATTACAACTACTGGTTGGTGGGATAAAATCAAAGCAGATTATGACAAAGACCCCTTGCACTTCCAAACTGATAACCCAGTAGCTAGAAGGGACTCTACCTCAACAATTCTCTAGTAAAAGGGGTCTACTACTCTATAAATAGAGGATAGTAGTGCCTAATTCTGGGAACCTCAGAATAAAAATATTACAATAGTTAAACAGCAGCTCTGAAGGAGGACACTTGGGGTATGACAAAACTTTGCAAAGGGTAAAGAAGAAATTTTTATGGCCAAGGTTGAAGGCAGACACTAAAAGGTTTATTAGGGGGTGTGAAACTTGCCAGTGTAGGAAGTCTGACCAAACCAAGTCAAGTGGTCTCTTACAACCCCTCCCATACCTTCTCTTCCCTAGACCCATATTACTACGGATTTTGTGGAGGGTTTGCCTACCTCTCAAGGGTACAATAGTATGTAGGTGATAATACACAGGCTAACAAAATACGCCCACTTTATATCTCTAACTCACCCTTTTACAGCAAATTCATTGGCTCAACTATTTGTTAAACACATCTTGAAATTGCATGGGATAACCCATTCTATAGTTTCAAACAAAGGCAGTATTCTTACAAGTTCCTTCTGGCAGGAACTCTTTAGGTCTCAAGGGACCCAGTTGGACCTCAGTATTTCATACCAACCTCAAACAGATGGCTAGTCAAAGGCCGTGAACAAATGTGTTGAAAGAAAATTACCTAGGGTGCTTTGTTAGGGATAAGCCTAAAAGTTGGGTTCAGTGGGTTCCATGGATTGAATGGTGGTAGGAGAGTGGGTCTACCTAAGGTTGTAGCTAGGAGTGATCTCGGTCCTGTCAATCCCTAGGGGGTTTTGTGGACCGGACCGAACCTATTCGGTCCAGGGTTTTCCCACCCTGGACCGGACCGAACAACATAAGGACCGGTCCAATCAAGTCCCATTCGGGACGGGCCGATCCAGTCGGTCCAACCATGTACCAAATGGCCCAATGGCCCAATCCCTATATCCTATGTTTTCCGGCCCAACAGTCATTTTAATTTTTTGGCCCACTAACATTTTATCCAATTTTAAGTCCAAAAATACCAAAAACGAACTTGATAGGAAAATAAAAATAATCATACAAAGAAAATTGTCTATATACAATAAATTTGAATAAAAGGATTTACTACAAAAGAATATAAATTTTCTATATCCATCCAAACAACTAAAACAAGATTATCAATCATAGTAACAAAATTTTAAAAAAATAGAGATAAAGAAATTTAAAACAATCCATAATCAATAAAATCCCTAATAAATAATAACTAATAAGTAATCATCCAATTTATCCAAATTTCAAACTCCAAATAAAAAAAGAAAAAAAAATACAAAACACAATTACATCAATACACAACTCTCACTGGCTCAGCCTCTCTTATTTACATCAATAAAAAAACACAAATATATATAAACCAAAAAGTCATATTAATACAAATATAAAATATTAGTTAAACATTACTTCATTAGTCATATTAAAGAAACAATGTACTGCAGTCTGCAGCCCTACTCCATCACTGTAAGAGCACAACTATCTCCAAGTCTCCATGCATTGCAGTTTGCACATGCCAATGCTTCCTCAACTGTCCAAAGGCAACATATTACTATCAGATAAATTTGCATCCAAGGAAAATTTGACATTAAAATTCATGAAAGGATAATGGACCAACCTGGATAGGGAAGGGAACACACAAAACCAACCCAATCTATTTCTCAAGAATCTCTACTGTGTCTAGGTTAACCTTTCGTGATTGTTGTCACCAACTTCTTTTGTTTTTTTTTTTTTTTTTTCTTTATTCAAGATTTAGTTTGGTAAGCATTTGATGTATTCTTTGATAAAAAAACTTGCACCATTCTCAAATTCCAGGAAACTATTAATTGAAGCCTAAAGAATACAATGACCCACCAAGCGTTTGTGAAAAGGCCATACACAGAAATAGATGGACAAATAGGAAAAAATAGAAACATGATCTTTGTAAGAGATGAAAAGAAAAATACCAAATTTTAGTTGATGATTTTAAAAAAAATCAAAATTAACCATCTAACCAATTGCTCTTGAACAGATAGCCATGGAAACAACACACTTGATACATGAAACTGAAAGCCCCACATACAGAGAGATCTACTGATATGCTTTGTTAATGGGGAAGAAAAACAAAATGCTTTTCTCAAGCACTTCATAGCACGGGTCAACATTTTTTTACTTTTTCCTATTTTTGTAAGGATTTTTGTTTTTTAGAAAAAAAACAATATGAAAACTGGTTTAAGGAAAAACAATATAATTGCAATCAAATGCTTGAAATTAGTCATATGCTCCACCCAGAAAAGAAAGTATATTCACATATATATGCTATTTGTCCTGTAAATCATCATTCAACATTGATGGGAGCTACATTACATACAAACTTACACCATTATCACGGATTCACAATTCACATGTTATAAGGTATCCACAAAAAGAGAGGATAAAAAAAAAATTGATGACGCAAACAATAAGTGACACCCCGATTTTTACGTGCTTTTTATTGAATGGCTTTTTAATTAAATATTTGATTTTGAGCCTTTTAATTTAATTTAACGTGTTTACGCGAGATTATTTTACGATTTTTAAATCGGGAATTATTTTAATGTGCTTTCATAATTTTAATTAATGTTCTGCAATTAAATTACTTTTTATTTTAAAGAATGTTATTGTTGAAGTTGAATACTTTATTTTAACTAATTTTGAGTTTATATTAGTTTATTTAATTTACTGTTTTAAAAATAGTTATTTTGAGGATCAGTTGGGACTCCAGTAGTAAGGATTGGACCTCATTTCTTTTCCCCATCTTTTCTTTTCCTCTTCTTTTTCTTTTCTTTCACTTTCTTCCTCTTTATTTCTCCTTTCCGTGCACAGGCTCTCTCTCTCTCTCTCTCTCTCTCTCTCTCTCGGCCGAACGTCTCTCTCCACCCAGCCACTACCGCGAGCCTCCGTGTTCGTCACTTCCCAACCCAGTCCACTCCCCAACCACTGGCAACCATACCCTATCGATCTCAGGCCGACTAGTGCCGTTGTGAGCCTCCACAAACCGTCCAAAGCTGCAGCATTCCATTCACTCTAGTGCCACCGTCCGGCCACCTTTGGCCTTCATCTTTTCACCACTTCTTCACCAGCCTCTTACCGTCCTAACCCACCCAACCCCAGCTCCGATCTGTCACCGGTGAAGCCCCATTGCCTACATCTCCGATTTCATCACTTTTGACCTTCCACCGCCATTTCGGCTACCACCCACAGCCCACCATCACTTCCATTAGCTTCACCACCTTCCATAAGCCCTATCATATCGTTCCCTAACTTTGTTTTGACCCAGTTTGAATTTGAGTTTTCTGTGTATTTCGACCACAATGTTTTTACACTGTTACATTGCCTTCCAACCACCTTTTGCACCTCCGTGATCCTCCTACAATTACTTTATAGCGCTGTAAGTATTTCTCCAAAAAACTTTTCAGACTTAAGTATATTTTTGCACTAACCTGTTTTATAAACTGTGATTTGGTTATCTGGTTTGACTGTGTTGGTTGTTGATAATTGGACGATTTCATGGCATTGTGCACTCATGCATGGGCGCGTGTTTTGGAAACTGTGTTTAATGTGAAAAATATTTTTCAGATGTGTGTGTATCACCCCCAAACCGAGATGGGGTATTATCTCGGTAGAGCTCTTTTGGCACTCGAGAGTAGAATATACTGAGTGTCGTCCCCTGGGGCTGTTGCCCGGGACTTGGACAGGATGGTATTGCTCTCGATCCGACTCTGTAGCCCCTTGTGCTGGCAGGGTCAGAGGATGCTTGGCTATGTACACAGAGGGCGCAGAAGTGGGCATCTCTCGTTGTGCATTACTCGCACGGTCATTACCCGTGGGGTGAGGAAGGGAGTCAGAGTATGTGGATGGTCTCTAGGAGAGGCTATGGTGCATACGGTTAAAATTGAAATTAATAGATTTATTCCTGGATTTTAGTTTTGTGCCAAATGGTGATTTTTGGCGTGCATGAAAAAGTTGTGATTTTAAAGAAATTATATTTTTTTCTCGGGTTTTGCACTTTGGCCATCATGTGCATGCATAACATTAGTTGTCTTAATATATTTATGTATTGGAGCATTTTGGGTTTTACTTACCTTTGGTACCATTTTTTTGGTACCGTAGATTTTTATGCAGGTTTTGAGGAGGTTGAGCCCGAGGATGCGGCTCTGCTTGAGGAGTAGGGACATTAGCTATTTTGTATTTGAAGTTAATTGTTCGCTTATGCTTATTGTATTTTATTTAATGTTGATTTGTAAATAAAAATCTTATTATGTTGACATGTGAATTTTCAGTACTTTTGTGTTGTATTAAATTTTAGTACTTAGTTATTTGACTTAACCATTACGCAGCGTATTGTTTATTGTACACGTGTTGCATTACACACACTCGGCACGTATCGATGGGGTGCGTGACCGTGTCGTCACCATCCTGACGTCACGATTCCTGAGATTTTTTGTATGTGGGAGCCGAGGCGCCACAAGTGGTATCAGAGCAGTTTGGCTCTGGGTAAAGCCACGTGTCCCTTAGATGAAGTACCAGAATTTTTTTTTAAACTTGATTTGAAGTATTTTGAAATTATTTTATTTTTGTATAATGTGCTATTTTATTTGTTTTAATTATTTTATGTTTCATTATTTATTTTAAATTGTTTTATTATATTATTTTACATTCTAATCAGAACTAAAGTGGGGTTGAGGATTATGCTTTGACAGAAAAATGGTAAGACCAAGGAGATAAGATAAGAAACCCATGGGGGAATCGTCTCACAGCGAGATTGATAATGTCATTGCCAGGGCTTTGACTAGGTTGGCAGATCTTTTTCATCAAAATATCAAACCACCGCCAGTTAACTAAAATTTGGCTCTGCAAGTGGGGTGCTCTTATAAGAGGTTCCTTAAGCATAGGACCCCCATGTTCTTTGGAGTAGAATATCCACTCCAAACTGAAGGTTGGATCAATGGAATTGAAAGAACGTTTGAAATTTATGGATGCACGGAAGCTCAACAAGTTTTGTATGCTAGTTATCTGCTGCAAGGAGAAGCAACAAATTGGTGGAGAGCGAAGCGAAATCTCCTGGGGAGAGAGTTTGGATCTTTAGCCGCTATGTCTTGGCAGCGTTTTAAAAATAAGTTTGATGATAAATTTTTCCCTCCTGCTGTGAGAAGGCAGAAAGCTCGGGAATTTAATAATCTGGTTAAGGAAAATATGACTATGGACCAGTACTCTCGTACTTTCTTGGAGCTTGGGCGTTTTGCACCCCATCTTATTGCCACCGAGGAGTTACAGGTGGAGCGGTTTCAAAAGGGTCTGCATCCTGAGGTACGCAGATTTGTGATTTGTCAGCAGATTTCCTTTCTCCATGAGTTAATTGACTTGACCACCATGGTTGAGCGAGAAAACAGTAGTCTTATAGGCTCCCTTCGGAGCCAAAAGAGGAGGAGTTTTGCTGGAGAAGGTAGCAGCTCTGGGTCTCCGCAGAAATTTGTACAGAGGACTGGGACCCGACCACAAGCAGCCCTGGTGTACGTATAGGAGGTCAAGCTCTAGTTTGTCCCAGGTGTAATAGAGCTCATGAGGGCGAATGTCATCCGAGTGGGATCCGGTATTATAGATGTGGCCAGCCGGGACATTTATATCGCAAGTGCCCTAACCAAACTCAAAGAGGTCGAGGGAGCCGACGTGGTGGAAGAGCTAATCAGAGGCAAATGGTTCAAACCCGAGTATATGCAATGACCTTCGGAGACATTGACTATGAGGCGCCAGCTACTCAGGATGCCGAGTTGATTACAGGTATGACTTTAATTTAATTTTTGGATTTGGTGTTTGGTGTAAATTATTTGCTTAAATTTTTTGGGTGTATGTGTGCTTCATGTAGAGTTCGCCTCTATGATTTTTATGCTTGTACGTTATTTGACTCTGAGGCATCTCAGTCATTTGTATCAGCCACCTTTGCGCGGCTGTGTAACTTGGTCGCGGAGCCCTTATCCCAATCTTTGGTTTTGGCTCTTCCTAATGCAGAGATGGTGTGTTGATCCAAAATCAAGTTGGGTTGTCCTTTAGATTTTGGTGGAAGGACGCTTGATGCGGATTTAATTGTTTTCAAGTTGCTAGGATTTGATGTTATTCTTGGTATGGACTGGTTGTATTGGTATTCTGCAAGTATTAATTGCAAAAATCGGATGATTAGTTTTCAACTTCCAAATGGGGATTACTTTGAGTATGTAAGAAGTAAACTAAGGGCGAAGCCAACAGTTATATCGGCAATTCAAGTGAAGAAATATATAGCTTGTGGGGCGGATGCTTTTCTAGTCTAAGTAGTTTCTTCGCATCTGGAAATAAGACTTTAATGAATATTCTCATTGTTGAAGAATTTTCAGATATCTTTGTAGATGATTTGCCTAGGTTGCCTCCAGTTCGTGAGATGAAGTTTGTTATTAATTTGGAACCTGGAGTAGTTCTGGTGCACAAGGCTCCATACCGTATGGCACCAGCTGAGTTGAAAGAGTTGAAAATTCAACTGTAAGAATTGGTTGACAAGGGGTTTATTCAGCCGAGCATTTCACCATGGGGAGCACCAGTTTTATTTGTCAAAAAGAAAGATGGTACTCTCCGGATGTGCATTGATTATAGAGAACTCAACAAGGTGACCATCAAGAATAAATATCCTCTTCCGAGGATTGATGATTTATTTGATTAGCTTCAAGGAGTAGCAATATTTTCTAAGATTAATTTGAGGTCAGAATATTATCAATTAAGGATAAGAGATAAAGATGTACCCAAGACAGCCTTTAGATCAAGATATGGGCATTATGAATTTAAGGTTATGCCTTTTGGGCTAGCTAATGTCCCAACAGCCTTCATGGATCTAATGAATCAAGTATTTCAACCCTATTTGGATTCTTTTGTAGTGGTCTTTATTGATGATATTCTTATTTATTCCTGAGATTTGGAGGAACATGCTTATCACCTTCGTTTGGTGCTTGGAAAATTAAGAGAACATCAGTTGTATGCGAAGTTAAGTAAATGTGAATTTTGGTTGGAAGAAGTTAAGTTTTCTGGACATGTGATTTCCCGAGATGGAGTGGCTGTTGATCCAAGTAAGGTGGAAGCTGTTTTGTCTTGGCCACGTCCTTCAACAGTGTGTGAAGTTCGCAGTTTTTTGGGACTTGCCGGATATTATCTAAGATTTGTAGAAGGATTTTCCCGATTGTCCGGACCTTTCACTGCGTTGACCAGGAAGAATGTTGAATTTAATTGATCAGATAAGTGCGAGAGAAGTTTCCAAGAACTGAAGAGAATATTGACAATGGCACCAGTATTGGCTCTTTCGGAGTCAAATAAGTCATTTGTGATTTTCAGCGACGCATCCAAGTTTGGGTTAGGGTGTGTTCTTATGCAGGAAGGACGAGATGTTGCTTATACATCACGTCAGCTAAAAGATTATGAAAAAAATTATCCTACTTATGACTTGAAGTTGGCGGCAATAGTATTTGCTCTCAAGATCTGGCGACATTATCTATATGGTGTGGTGTGTGAAGTTTACACCGACTATAAAAGTTTGAAGCATTTATTTTCTCAGAATAATCTCAACATGAGGCAGAGGCAATGGCTAAAGCTGATTAGTGACTACCAGTACGAGATCAAGTATCATCCAGGGAAGGCAAATCAGTCGCTGATGTGTTGAGCCAGAAATTAGAATTTTTAGATGAAGCAGAATCTTCAGGTGTGGATTCTCTCCTTTGTGGGATGAGAAGACTTCTTATTGAGAGTTCGCAGCAAGAAGAATTATTATCCTCGGTAATGGATGTCTGAGTTGATGATTTTGAGGAATTAAAGACTCTTCAAAGAAAAGACCCGAAGTTGTTGGATATCAAGAAGAAAGTCAAGAAGTCTAAAGGACCTTCACATTACAGTTTGGATAAAGATGGCATTCTTCGGTTTCGGGATCGTAGAGTTATTCCTCAAGATTCAAAATTTAAAGAGCGAATATTGGCTGAAGCTCATGCAACTCCTTATCCAATTCATCCTGGTAGTACGAAGATGTATCGAGATTTGAAGAAAAATTTTTAGTGAGAAGGGATGAAGACTGATATTGCCCTGCACATTGAGAAGTGTGACACATGCCGCCAAGTGAAAGCCGAACATCAAAGACCCGCCAGTAAACTTCAACCACTTCTTATTCCTGAATGGAAGTGGGATGATATTACTATGGATTTTATTGTGAGTTTGCCAAGGACTCCAAGAGGAAAGAATTCAATTTGGGTGATTGTGGATAGGTTGACCAAAAGTGTTCATTTCTTACCTGTAAATAATGCCGACTCTTTGGGTAAATTAGCACGATTGTATGTTAAGGAGATTGTGAGGTTGTATGGAGTACCCAAGAGTATTGTGTCGAACAGGGACCCGCAGTTTACGTCGCATTTTTGGAAGAGTTTGCAGGCAGCGCTAGGCATTAATTTGAAGTTCAGTACTGCTTATCACCCTCAGAGTAATTGTCAATCTGAGCGTACTATTCAGACCTTGGAGGATATGCTGAGAGCGTGTGTCATGGAATTTTAGGGAAGTTGAAAAAATCATCTGCCGCTTATAGAGTTCTCTTATAATAATAGCTTCCATGCCTCCATTCAGATGGCTCCGTATGAAGCGTTGTATGGGAGGAAGTGCAGATCGCCCTTGTATTGGGATGAAGTCGGCAAGAGGAAATTAATTGGGCCTGAATTAATCCAAGAAATGCAAGAGCAGGTCCAAATTATAAGAGCTAAAATGGCAGCAGCGCAAAGCCGACAGAAAAGTTATGCAGATTCAAGGAAAATAGACTTGTCTTTTGAGGAAGGTGATTGGGTTTATCTCAAAGTCTCTCTTATGAAAGACGTTAAGCGCTTTGGTAAGAGAGGAAAGCTTAGCCTAAGGTATGTTGGACCTTTTCAGATTTTGGAGAAAGTTGGGGTTGTTGCTTACAGAATTGCCTTACCAGAGTATTTTGGAAAAGTTCATGATGTGTTCCATGTGTCTTCTTTGAAGAAAAGTTTTGGTCAACAAGAGCCGAATTTTGTCAACCCAGGACGCATTCAACTTCAGCCTGACCTTACTCATGATGTGTTCCATGTGTCTTCTTTGAAGAAAAGTTTTGGTCAACAAGAGCCGAATTTTGTCAACCCAGGACGCATTCAACTTCAGCCTGACCTTACTTATGAGGTTGCTCCGACGTAGATTGTAGATTGGAAGGAGGAAAAGTTGAGATCTAAGTCGATACTTTTGGTGAAGGTAACTTGGGGTGATCCATTGGCTCAAGATTTCTCTTGGGAAAGAGAATTGGACATGATGGAGCAATACCCGTATTTGTTTGGATGAATGGAAGTATGTCTCTTAAGCCTACTTTTAGTCGCATCTCATGCATGTCTTTAGCACTGATGTTTGACCTTACAATTTCAAGAACGAAATTTATTTTAAGGGGGGAGGTTATGACACCCCGATTTTTACGTGCTTTGTATTAAATGGCTTTTTAATTAAATATTTGATTTTGAGCCTTTTAATTTAATTTAACATGTTTACGTGAGATTATTTTATGATTTTTAAATCGGGAATTATTTTAATGTACTTTCATAATTTTAATTAATGTTCTACAATTAAATTACTTTTTATTTTAAAGAATGTTATTGTTAGAGTTTAATATTTTACGTTAACTAGTTTTGAGTTTATATTGATTTATTTAATTTACTATTTTAAAAATAGTTATTTTGAAGATCAGTTGGGACCCCATAGTGAGGATTGGACCTCATTTCTTTTCTCCATCTTTTCTTTTCCTCTTCTTTTTCTTTTCTTTCTCTTTCTTGCACTTTATTTTTCCTTCCCGCGCACAAGCTCTCTCTCTCTCTCTCTCTCTCTCTCTCTCTCTCTCCCTCTCCTTCGGCCCAACGTCTCTCTCCACCCAACCACTGCTGCACACCGCCGTGGTCGTCACCACCCGGCCTAGTCCACTCCCCAACTGTCGGCGACCATACCCTATCGACTCAGGCCGGCTAATGCCGCCGTAAGCCTCCACAAACCGTCCGAAGTCGCGGCATTCCATTCGTTCTAGAGCCGCCATCCAACCACATTTGGCCGCCATCTTTTCACCACTTCTTCACTGGCCTTTTGCCATCCTAACCCACCGAACCCCAACTCCGATCCGTCACCGGTGAAGCCCCATTGTCTACATCTCCAATTTCACCTTTTTTGGCCTTCCACTGCCATTTCGACCACCACCCACGGCCAACTATCGCTTCCACTAGTTTCACCACCTTCCATAGGCCCTACCCTACCATTCCCTAGCTTTTGTTTAACCCCGTTTGAATTTGGATTTTCTGTGTATTTCGGCCACAGGTTTTGATGCAGCTGAGCCCGAAGATGCGGCTCCGCCTGAGGAGTAAGGACATTAATTATTTTGTATTTGAAGTTAATTATTCGCTTATGCTTATTGTATTTTATTTGATGTTGATTTGTAAACAAAAATCGTATTATATTGACATGTAGATTTTCAGTACTTTTGTATTGTATTAAATTCTAGTTCTGAGTTATTTGACTTAACCGTTCCGCTGCGTATTGTTTATTGTACACGTGTTGCATTACACATACTCGACACGTGTCAATGGAGTGTGTGACCGTGTCGTTACCATCCTGACGTCATGATTCTCGAGATTTTTTATACGTGGGAGTCGGGGTGCCACAATAAGAGACTAAGAGAGGAATTATCAGGCTGTGAGAGAGAGAGAGAGAGAGAGAGAGAGAGAGAGAGAGAGTTCCAATCAGCAATCAGGGAACTTGAGACGCAATAGAGGTGCTACGAGCCTACGACGGAGGGGCTATAAAGGGGGATACATGGCGCTAGGAAATAGAAGGAAAATATAAATGTTTTTTTTGGGGGGGGGGGGGGGCGAAGCCCTTGTGGAGTGAGGTGGGAACGAAACGGCACCGTTTGGATTGAAATTGGACCCAAACAGCACCGTTTTATGGACGTTAAATTAAAATAAAATAAAATAAAACTACGTTTCAAGCAACCCAGTTTAAGAATTTGCCTACAGTGATTTAAACGGCGCTGTTTAGATCCAATTTTATACCAAATGGCGACGTTTCTTTAATGGTAGATCATGTGTGTTTTTCACTTGTAATTCTTTTATCTTTTTGGCACAAAAATTAATTAAAAAATCATTTAAATTAGTAAAATTAAGATTAAGTAAACTATTTAATGTGGATTATTTAATTAACTCATTAAAAGAATAATTAATGATAATTATATTAATGGTGTTAAATGTTAATTGCTAATTTGTTACTAACTTAGTGTATGTCAAATTGTCAATGTATTATAATTTATGATTCTATGAATCTAAGATAATTGTCAATATATTAAACTTTTTAAGTTTTTACATTTTGTACATGTAATATGATTAATAAATCATTGTATTAGGTATATGATTAATAAATCATTATATTACGTATATATAGTTATAGTGAATACTATACTATTATACATATATTATACTATAAGCCTATAACTCTTATAATATATTAATATATACTAATACTATATATTATATTATTATAGTGTTACTACTAGTCTACTACATTTAGACTTATAGTATAAATATATATATTATCATGATATAGTGATACTAATACTATATATTATATAATAATACATTGATACTAAATTATTACTAATACTATTATTACTATATATTATACTAATAGTGATATTCATACTATATAATAGTATATGGTCATAGTCTCATAGACTCATAGTGATCTGGTCATTAGTCATAGACTTATAGTGATATTAATACTATATATAGACAATAGACTTATAGTGATTTAGTTATAAATTATAATTATAGTTATAGTGATTTAGTTTAGTTATAATTATATTGATGATGTTAATTATTACTTTATTACTAATTTAGAGTATGTCAATGTATTATGATAGTTCTGACTTCTAAGTTAATGCATAATGAGCCACATACAATTTTTTACATTTTATATATGAAACAATAAGTATAAATAATTAATTATCCATACATATTACATCCATAATTGAGAAAAACACATACTTAACATACTATTATAAATAAGCATAAATTATTTAATTATCCATACTATTATAAATTTATAAATTATACATATATTATAATTTATACTATAACTCTTAATATCTTAATCCTATAATATGTTAATATTAATATATACTAGTAGTCTAGTACTATATATTATAGTTATACATTAAAGAATATAATAATACATTGATACTAAATATATATAGTTATAGACTTATAGTAATTAATTATTATAATTAGTACAACTATATAATAGTATTAGTATTAGACTATTAGTAATATAGTATAGCTATATATTAGTAATATTAGTTATAGCGATTTAGTATAAGTTATAACTATATTAGTATAAGTATAACTGTAGTCTATATTAGACTATTAGTATTTTTTTTTTTTATACTATATTAGAGTCTAGACTATTAGTATTAGTATAAATATTAGTATTAGTATAAAATTATAAATATTAGTATTAGTATAAAATTATAAATATTAGTATTAGTTAATAATTACTTAATGGTGAGTTAGTGATAGGATTAGATTAGATGAAAATTATATAATTAATTATATACAATTATTATATCATTAATACATAAATTTTTTTTTTTTTTTAATTTGCATTCGGTCCAGTCCAGGGTGAAAAACCCATGGACCGGAGACCGAATTGAATACGTTCGGTCCTATGGAATTTGGACTGAGACTAGTCTCGGGATGGTCCGGTCCGAACCGAAATGGCCAGTCTGGTTGGTTTTTCGGGATTGGACTGGCCGAATCTCACCCCTAGTTGCAACCGTACTGACAGCTATCGATTACTCGCCAGAAAGAGTTGAAACTAGCACCTCATTTCTTTGGGTCGTTTCAGGTTATTAGCCGCGTCGAGGCCGTGGCGTATTGTCTCCGACCCCCCCCCC
>QEOT01002201.1:73134-104383 GCA_003123785.1 Pterocarya stenoptera | reverse complement strand
GGGGGGGGGGGGGGGGGGGTGGTCGGTCGGTCAATGACCAAGATGCTAGGGCTTAAGTAAGAGGGGGAGACTAGGCTGTCTTAGGGTCGTGGACTGAAGAATCAAGTTGGGCCTGTAGTGGGTTTAATTGCTTGAGTGGACCGTAGTTGATTTCATTATTAATTACTTGCTTTAGCTATCATGTAGGGCCCATGGGTCATGTTAGACTTGTTTTTAGTATCATTTACATTTATGTCCTTAGGCTTGTGAGTAGTATGATTTACATTTGTGTCCTTTTGTTTGTTAGTCTTGTTTGTTAAGTCGTGAACCAATTCCGTTGGGTGTCCGGAGTACGTCCAGTAACAGGATCCCTAAATAGGAGGGGAATGCAACACCCGGGTCCAGTTAAGCCCGCTTTACAAAGCTTTTAGATTTATAGATATGAAAAGTCCATTTGAGATTGCAAGTAAGAGTACGGGTCTAAGATGTTTTTTTTGGGAGAATATATTTTTTTTAATAGGTTTAAAATCTTTTAATAGATCAAATAGTTCTTTACTCAAAAAATTTATAGGACTGAGTGTAATTTTTCTTTTTTAGGTTGAGTCGAGGCCTAAAACTTAGACAAAAAACTCATGCATTAACTCCATACAAGATCCAAGACGTGGGCCAGTTATTTTCAGGTTAAAGAGCCCTAGCCAGTGAAAATAATTTCAGACTCCACATTCAACACGTTCACGTTCGTTTACTCACTGCATGCACGCCACTGTCTCATCTCTAGGGTTTTCTTTTGGTCATCCATTCCTCTCTATATACATGAGCTATTAGCCCTCAATCTCATGCACATAGTGTTTACCTTCAACCTTTAGACTAGAGTTGCTGCTACTCGTCCTCCTAATCAAAGAAGGTCAAACCGAGACCTCCACTCCGCTGCCACTAGCAAGGCCTGACCGCGACGACTGGTGGCACGTCCGTGGTGTTGCTGTGTTAGAAATCCAACCTCGTGCGTCCCAGCCACCGTTAGCACCACCGCGGGATACCCATCTCACGGAAAACCCAGCCGTTGTCCCCTGTATTAGCCCCCGAAAACAGAGCAACAACAGCCCAGTGCCCTTTCCATTCAAAGCCACCACACACGGTGCCAGCCCCTCCACGTCGTTACCACCGGCACAGAAAACTTCGACGGTCACTCCACGCTGCTCCTAGTCCGCCGCGTCCCTCTCGGTAAGCCACCGACAGCATCTCTGTGTGTGTCTCTCTCTCTCGGTTTAATCTATCTTTTTCACGTAATTTTTTCTCTCGTCAGTGGGTCTCTTTCTCATCGCTCTATCTCTCTGTACTCAGCCACCCAGCCGCCAGCGTATCCACCGAAGCCGCCCAGCTGCGACCGAATCCCTGGTGCAGCCTCCTTCCTCAGTGAGCCTTGTCGTTGCCTCCTTTTTTCAAACTTGACAACAAGTTTCAGTTTTAGTGGATCCCAAAAGTGCCGTTGGCGTTTAGTTGGTTTAAGTTTACAGTTTTAGTGAGTTTTCCGTTGCATGCATTTCTGGTTCCAGTAGAAATGTTGCCTTGCATACAGAGGTGTTTTGCTCTTTGCGTAAGGTTAGGGAAAATTAGATCTAGGATATTACAATTTTACCCTTGAGTTATAAGCCAGAGCCTCAACGTTTTTCAAAAAAATTTGTAATTATATTCTTTTAAATTGGATCTAGTTTTCCTCTATATTGGTACAAAAATTGTATTTTTACAAAAATATTTTAGAATTAATGTAAAAGTTGAAACTGTTAATTGATATCGAGGTATTTTGGGAATTGATTATATTTTAGGATTGTAAGAGTTGTAGATTGTTTCTTTTAAGGAAAATTAGGTTATGTAGTATTTCAGGATTAAGCATTGATATACGTGTTTGATTAGAAATTTATGGGAGTGCGTGGCTATTTTTTATAGGTGACTATTGATTTTTGTTCAATACTGCTGTGGATAAATTCTATTAAGGTAAAAAGTCTAGGTAAGTGGGATTCCTATACTAGATTTTGTATAAAAATAAAATCGACTGAGTTTGATTTTTGAAAATATGTATGTTTATGAAAAGAAATTTGAACTACCTCAGTTATTTGTTCTACATTACTCATGAGACACTGTTTAGGAATAAAGTATTTTCTGACATGACTATTGTAGACATGAGCTATTTTGACATTTTGTTTCTGAACTATGTAAAAGAGAGCAAATATAAAATTTTGTGCATAAATTATGTTTTTGTAATCTGATTCTGTTCTGTTCTGAAGATATTCTATACTCTAATATCATATGATGTGATTTCTAAAAATCTCTGGCATAACATTCTGTTTTTGTTTAGTTCTGACCTTACCACGAGTGTAAAACTGTGACATTTGTTCCGGTTGGTACCAACTTTTCTGTTTCCGGTACACCCACTTTGAAAGCAAAGTGGTTTTCTGCATGGTCTTTCCTATATACATACTCGGGGTTCCGAGAATAATAAGAAAAAAATTCACATTCTGTTTCTGCTCAGTTAGCTACTAGGGTTTGCATAATCCTATCACGGGGTTAAACATGATCTCTGTTCTGATATGATAAGATAAGATGTAATGTTTCAGTTTATGCCATGCCAAAGGGATTTTGATTATGAATGTTTTTGAACTTTCACTCTGATATTTTTTATAATATTCTGATTATGCATTCTGTAAGAAAATGTTTTGTTCTGTATTCTAAAAGAAAATATTTTATTCTACATTTTGAAAGAAATTTTTTTGTTATGCATTCTGAACTCTGTAACTACTCATGTTTACATACTAGTATATATTATCTGCTTACTAAGTTGTTGATAATTCACCCCTTATCTCCAAATATTTTTCAGATGATTTTGATAGCTCAGCTGGAAAATAAGAGTATGAAGTTTTAGTAAGGTGTGATGATCGTAAAGGAATAAGTGACTGAAGGTACAAATACTTATTTGAGAGTCATAGTTAGTAAATTGATATTTTTGAATATTTTGATGTGTTGTGTTAAGGATATTTTCGAGTCTTTGAGGAGTCTCTAATTTATTTTATTGAAAATTTCTTTGTTATTTCGGTAAAAGAACATGGATATTTGGGTTGAGCAAATAAATTAATATTTTATTAAATTTTTTGGATTTTATAGTTGTAGTATTAGAATTGATATTAAGTATTAAGAGCTAACTCTCTGGACCTCTGAGATCGGGACGTTACAGAGGACCATTTCTGTAAAGGCATTTGGGAAATCAAGCATCTTTTTATCAATTTCTCTTTTGTCTTCTTCCCCATTCTAAAGGTCATTACCCTCTAAGTGAGTGTATCACTATGTACTGGATTGTAGTTGGGCGCGTGACATTCTAGGCCTGCTAGCCACCCCTAGCGGGCAGGCAGCCCAACCTGGAGGGGTTGCATATGAGCCTTGGCACCTGGTCCAGTCTTGCATGGGTGAGTGATCCCGTTCGGCTGCAGGGCGGACGAATGGTCTTGCAAACCGTCTGAAATCTACCAAACAACCAAGATTCCAAAAATCCCTTCACCAACTCTACGGATCTATCCCTCAAATCTACAAATCAATAATCAAACCACAAATTCACAAATCAGATAAAAAATCATATTTAAAAAAAGCATTGCAGCGACGCAAGGCCACGACATGGTTATGGATCTAAGCAAAGAACCACGGCCATGAATGGTCGAGTCTCTTCGCAAACCTAGGGCCACATCATGGCCCATGGGTATCTCACCATCTCGAAGAAGAAAAAGCAAAGGAGGAGGAGAAAATGAACAAGAGAAGACATGTTGCCTACTGCAGGGTTGGGGTGGCAACGAAGGAGGAGACGAAGAAGAGAGGAGATTAAGAGATGGGCGATCGAAGTCAAACGACAGGAGGGAGAGAGAAGAAAGAAGAGAAAATGAAATTAAGATTTTTGTTACCCTTTTATACTAGAGCAATGATACATACAGTTCTCAAATGGGGACTGCATTATAAGTCTAGTTAATTTTGTCTTTAAATTTTTTTAAAATTACATAATATCTTTATCAAAATGGTAATTTTTTGCTATTTAATGAAAGGAGTACACATATAATCTCTATTTGAAGTTTGAAATAAAATCTCTCTTTATACTAGGTTATGCTAGGCGGGGCTACCCACCTACTCCCGCACCTACATTTTTTTAAGAGAAACACTACTTTGCCCACCAAACTTGACCGTTCAAGTTGACCGTTGGGCAAAAAAAATTTTTTTTTTTTTTTTACTTAGTGATTAAGGAAGTGATTTTAAGTGTATTGAATTTTTTTTTTTATTTTTTAAAAATTTTTAAATATATTAAAAAATTATGAAAAAAAAAAAAAAAAAATACCCGCCCAACGGTAAGGGTGGGACGGCAGAGTAGCCCCACCCTTTTTTTAATGTTAAAAAGCTAGCCCCACCCTTTTTTTAATGTTAAAAAGCTTGCCTGCCCATCTACTTGGACTGGATGGTTGCCAAACCGGGCCTATGCGGGGGTGGTCCGGATGCGGGGCTCCCCCAACAGCTCTAGTGTAGACTCCATAAATAAATATTTTTGGGTGTACATACTGTATATATCTCCTTTTGACGTAGGAAATAATGAGGACAGAAAGGACGGGAAATAATGGGGAAGAAGTGATAGGAAATTCATCGATGTGGCAGCCTGCTTGGCTCATTGACATTGTTATGGGTAGCAGAAATACAGAGAGCTTCGTTCCACTGCTATCACCAGATTTGGATGAGGCTTTATTACGATGGCTATGTGTCCCATATTTGTAGGCTGGAATCTTTGTGGAACGGAGGACGAACTTTTGCATCTATTGAGGATACCAGGAACACAAATTCCCTGGAAGATGCTGTTGAAAGCCTTGTTTCTTATGCCTTGTTAGTAAAAGAAGGCCAAGGTTTCTGCAATCCTGTTTTTGTAACCTCTGCGAATTGTAGGTGTGTTTGTGTTGGTTTTTCATTCGGAGAAAACTCTGTTCATCGAAGAGTTGGGAATTGATACAATCTCTCACCCATTATAATATTGCAGATATCTAATCAATTGGCATGTAAAAGTTCGGATATCTGACTACCAAAAAGCAGAAAATTTACTTTATTCAGTGACATAAATTAGGATGTTCTTGGCAGCCCATCTTCAAATATTGCCAGTAATTTTGAGCTATTAATTAATACAAGTAGGAGGAACAGAAAATTATTATCAACCCCTGCTATTTGATAAAGAATCCTCCCTTTGTTGACGCTCAAATAATCCCTTCTCCAGGACCCAGTCCTCTATCATTGCCTGGGAATTCAATGCCTGATCAGTAGGCACAAGATGCCCAGCACCCAACACTACAACATGAGTCAAACTCTTCCATTTTTTCACATACCCAGAAATTACCCCACTCACCTTCCAAACCTTCCTCTCTGTCATCAAAAACTCCTCAATTCCTTCCCATTTCATCGTCTTCATCCAAGCCTCTGTTGAAACTACGCCATCCCTCAAATCAAAATGCCCTTGATACAACAAAACCTTGCTCTTCTTCACGAGAAACTCTACCATGTATTTCGTGCTTTTCATTATATCCTCGTACAATGCATCCCCCACAACACCGCTGCATTCCTCAAAAACTACTGCTTTGTTCACTCCCAAGGCTTTCTTTAGCTCCTCATTTTGTAACAACTCCGAGACCAGTTCAGTTTTGTAAGGAACTTTCCTTGTAAAATCGTATAAAGTGGCCAATCCTGTCATGTCTCCCAATAAACTCAAGACCCTAATCCTGGCATTCGTGGCCTCAGTCCAATTCTTTGATTTTGTCAGCCTGACTGCCTCCCATTGCGCTTTCTCCAACTCTTTCTTCTGCCTCTCATCGATCAAACCGGAAAAGTAAGCATTCACAGCATGAGTAGCCACTTGGGTCAACGGGTCGGTCAACCCATTTCCAATAGCAACACCAGCTAAATTCACCCGCTCAGACGCCGGCAACTGCGCATTCTTCTTGAGAATGTAGTAACCAATTGCTGGAACATACTTTCCTGCATAGCTCTCACCCGTTATATATATCGGACGAGACTTAAACACCGGGTCTAGTCGAATAAACGAAGTGATCGCAGCGAAAAGATGCTTGGCAACGGAGAATTGATCTCTTGGGATTTCTGCGGGTGTGGAGGCAATACTAAACCCAGTTCCAATTGGATTATCGAGGAAAAGAAGGCCAAAATGACGGTTCCAAGAACCTGAATTCGGTTCTAGAGCAAGGGGGTCGTTCTTGGCTTTTTGAAAGTTGACACGCCAGGGGCCGAGCTCAAAGAAGTTGCCGATCATGGAGGAGCAGCCAGGGCCACCCTGGAGCCAAATAAGAAGTGGGGTTTTGGAGGGCGGGGAAATGGGTTTCTCGACCTCATAGAAAGCGTAGAAAATGGCGGATCCGGTCGAGGCATTGACGGGGAGGTAGCCTGATTTGGTGGGGAGGGCTTCGTTGGGAAATGAAGGTACTGAAGTTGGCGATGATGAAGCGGGGATGCAGTGGAAAACAGGGAGCGAGATGAGAAGGAGAAGGAGGAGGAGGAGATTTACGGAGTGACAAGCCGTTGACTCCATTAGACTCGGGAGATGAGAGGAGAGGAAGAAGAGAGACTTGTGGCAGTGGTTATTTGAGGAGGAAGTTTTGACTGCGAAAGCTGACAACCAAGTGCATGTCGCTTTTTGGCCCCGGTAACTCAGTATGCATCTAAGGGACGGCCTGACTTGTTTTCACCCAGTGAGACAGTCTATCTGCTAACCTAATTTTTTTTAGAATAATGTTGGACGGAAAATGCTAGAGCCCCCGCTGGGGGCTCACGCTAGGGCTCTAGTGTTTTTTTTTTTTTTTGTATATTTTTAATTCTTTCTTTTATATATATATATATATATATATATAGATGTTTTTAATGATTTTAAAAATTTTTTAAAATAAAATAAAAATTATAATATTATTAAAAAATATTTCTTTAATCATGAAGTAAATTAAAAAATTATAATTTTTTATTTTATTTCGTGATTAAGGAATTATTTTTTAATAATTTTTTTATAATAATATTTTAAATTTAAAAGAAAAAAATTAGAGCCCTACTGAGAATTTAGAACATCATTAAAAAAAATTTTAATCAGAAAATAAAAAAAATCATTAAAAAATATTTTTTATTTTACTTCGTGATTAAGAAAGTATTTTTTAATAATTTTTTTTTTACTTTCTGATTAAGAAAATATTTTTTAATGATATTCTAAATTTATTTTATTTTTTAAAAATATTAAAAAATCTATATAAAAAATAATTTTTAAAAAAACACATTAAAAAAAAACACTACACCCCAACGGAGCCCCCAACGGGGGCTGTAGCACTCCCCAATGTTGGACTGTGGGCTACCTTCAGGCAGAAAAAGGTCGAAAATGTTAAATTTATTATTAAAATTTTAAATTTTTTTATATGTATTTTATATTTATTTATTTTTAAGTGTGAACTTACGCATTTTATAACTATAAGTATTAATTTTTAATTTTTATACTTTCAAGAGAAATACTTTAGTTAAAAAGTGATCTTACAAAATTAAATAAATAAATTTATGTAATTTGATGTGATACGTTAAATTATAAAATTACTTTTATTGTAAACTAAATCTAAACTATTATATGAAATCGTATCAGTTTGTGAATTTACTTTTATAGAATCTATTTGTGACTGTAGCATTTCTCTTATAATAATATAATTTTTTATAATTTTTTTTTCATTTTCAGCATTTGTTTATTCATATGAAATATTAAAAAGTGAAAAAATAAGTATTTTGGGACTTTTTCAGTCATATTCATTCTTAAATATTAATTTTTGATAAAATAAGATAATTTGTCAACGTCGTGTTTCGCACACCTTTGGTCAAGTTCTGACAACTCAGGTCTTCGAAAATGAGTTTACAAAAAATGAAGAGTAGTGCAACTTGGAGAGGGCGACCTTGGGACCAGGTAACCTCCGATGCTAAAGTTATTAAATATTCTTAGAAGTTTATAAATGAATCAAGGAGTTTAGGGATTAGAGAGCCTTCTTTGTACTTGGAGCTGACTATTTATACCGTGGTTGGGGGCAAGTCGTCTTTGTCTCCACAAAGTTTGTCCCTTCCTTTCTGTTTCCTATTGTTAGACCTTCTTTAATGCGGCGTGGCTCTGTTATGGCTCCATAAATGTGTCATGTAGCTCAGCAGCGGTGTCATTAATACGGCGTAGTTTTCTGACTTCACGTCTGGTCTATACCAGCCATAGATGATCTGATATCGCTGGATCGAGGGCCCTTTGCATTTCCCATTATGGTTTGTGCAAGCCTCTGGATTCTGAAAACAATCGCAGGCTGTCAGGCTAATCTATCTTGTCGATTATTCGGCACTCCTTCCTGATAGATATTCCGTCTCCTACGCAGACTTGGGTGCCCTCGGGCCGAGTATTGGGCCGAGACCCAATGAACTTTAAGCTGTGGGAAAAATCCCCTTACAAAGAATATATGTAATTCAAACTAGGTAATAATTATTCAATAAAAACATGTGCGATAATCAATAAAATTCAATTCGTTAAAAACTTAAGTATCCATGAGGAAGACTCCACCAAAGTTAAGATATTTACACCTTCCAAATAGAACTGATTGTGGGCAAGTTCTCTCCCATATACCTTTCCCATCGCTTTCTCCCTTGCTCCCCACTCTCTCCTCAGTACAGCGCATTTTGGTCCCTCTCTAGTTCTACCCACATAAGAATTCTTCATTTAATCTTATGAAAGTTTTGTTTTTATTTATAATTTATTTTTATAAATAAGAAAAAAAAATATAATCAGTACAAATGAATTCACAACAAAAATTTAAAAAAAAAAAAAAATAATGTCAAAATGAAAACTTGGTGTAAATAATCAAGGATGAAAAAGACATACAAGTAGGGACAAACCCAGATCTGGATTTTTTTCGCACATCTACTAGAGAAAGCCATTAAAGCTCACATGCATCTACTTTCTATTCATTCTTTTAATTTATTCAATATTATTTTCTCGAATCTCTTGCAAGGATGTTCTATTGTATGGACATGAGAGAGAGATAAGGATGAAAATAGCAGTTGCTTTGAGGAGAGAGAGGGACGAGAATTATTGAGGAGAGAGAGAGAGAGAGAGAGGGGAAGGGAGAAAGAAAGAGCAACAAAGAAAGTGAATGGGAGAGATAAGCTGCAATCAGTTTTTTTTTTTTTTTTTGTGAAAATATGGCATAATATTATTGAACGATGTAAATTTATTATTATCCCCTGTTCGGCCCCAAATTCCAATCTTTTCTCTTAAATTATTCATAAACTTATGTAATAAATTGATACGATTTGACTCAGTACAAAAATTATAAAATATTTTTTATTTTAAAATGATATATATCACAAAAAATATCAAAGTATTTTTTTTTTTTTGAAGATACATTAAAGTATCAAACACGTGAATATGAATTTACTTATGTAATATATGGATATCAATCTACCATTTTTCGGAAGAGCCGTGCTACAGCCTACAGCACAAGACGGCTACCGACGAGAATAAAAAGATTTATTTTATTTTATTTTTATTTTTCTTCATTTATTTTTGTATACTTTTAAATATATATATTTTTTTAAAATTCACTACATCACTAAAAAATACTTCTTTAATCACCAAATAAAAAAATGAAAAATAAAAATAATTTTTTGTGGTGACCCAACTACAATAGCATTTCTTATTATGAAAGAGAAAATTCTGATAGCTAAGAGCTTATCAACTCATTTTATTTTATTATTATAAATTTTATAAATTTTTATATAAGATATAATAAATAATTTAAATTTTTAAAATTTTTAAATTATAATAATATTAAAAAATAATATTTTAATAATATTTTATTCAATTTTTAACTTTCATTTTAATCAATCTTATCTCAAGTCACTATTTAAACCTAACCTAAAACTAATCATGGTCGCTTTTGGAGTTCTGAAGCTGTAGCAAGTCTTGGAGCACTTGGTTTTTTCTCCATAAGTCATGTGTCCAGACATTTTGTCATAGAAAAGTGCTACTCTTACCGCTGAGTTTTATCGCTGGTTTTTACCGCTCTGATTTTTTTAATTTTTTTTATTATTTTTTTTACTTAATGATTAAGTAAGTGTTTTTTAATAATATTATGAATTTTTTTATTTTTTAAAAAATATTTAAATGTATTAAAAAAATAGATGTAAAAAAATATAATAAAAAAAAACACATAATTTTACACTAACGGTAAAGGGAGCGGTGGATCCCAGCGGTGGGAGTAGCACCGCTCTTTGTCATAAGTCACGAAAATCAGGGTTTTTGAATATTCTCACAAGAAAAATGCTACTTCATCCTTTAGATCTCGTTTCTATTCAAAAAATATTTTATTTTATTTTATTTTATTTTAATATTATAATTTTTTTAAAATTTTATATAAAATATAATAAATAATCTATTTTTTTAAATATCAATTTAATTTTTTTAAATCTCACAATAATAATAATAATAATAATAAATAATATTTTAATAATATATTTTTTTTAACTTTTCTCTTTTAACTAAAATCATCTCATCTCATCTCTGAATCTAAACTAACCCTTTAATGTTACCATTCAAAATTACCACTCGAATATTTTAATTCTTTTTTTTATTTATTAATTAAAGAAGTAATTATTAATAAAATTATATATTTTTTTTAATTTTTTCTTCATATTTAAAAATATTTTAAAGAAATAGAACAATAAATTTAAACTAGCGGCGCACCCAATGGTAATCATTGGCCGGCCACCGTCCTTTTCGATGTAGTTGGCGTTCGGGTTATAAGTCCTTCCAGTACCACAATTTCAACACATTCATGCACAAAGGAGCTGAATGTCAGAAGTGATCAGTAGGCACGTTTGACAATTCAAAATTCACCAGGGACGTTTGACATCCTGTATAGTTTCTATTCTCGAAGTAAGAACTCTTTTTAAAATTGGACGGTGCTAGTGGCCGCTAACGTTTTTTTTTTTTTTTTCTTTTACATATTTTTAGTTATTAAAAAATATATAATTTTATTAATAATCAATTTTTAACTATTAAAATAAATAAATAAAATATTTGAACGGTAACTCTAAGAGCAACAAGTTTGAAGGGGCCAAATACCATTTTTCTTTAAAATGTTCAAAAGACAAAAATCTTAAAAAAATATACCAAAACCAAAAATGTAAATAAATCTCTGTCGACCATCTCATGGTTGCTTTTAGCTTTTTCGTTTGTTTTTAATTTAAAAAATAAATTTTAAATTATTTATTAAAACTCATTTAAAAAACTCTTACATCCAAAGTTCACAATGTGTTACACTAATTTACAAAATATTATTGAAACCTCTTCTAAAAAAGTTTCCATTACTATTTATGAAGAGTTCATCACTAGTTCACAAAAATTCACAGCATACAAACATCCAAGTCCGAGTTGAACTAAAAAATAATAATTAATGTACTAAAAGATGACAATTTTGTACATGACTAGTGAGAACAGCAGATGCAAGGCACATGCGCCATTCCTCGTATCCAAGATGGCGAGCACAATAATTACTCTATGGTGCTCGCAGGATGGGAATGCTTTTACTCGCTCAGTTTGTGAGAAACATTCACTACAATAAAAGAGACATTTTCCAACGTTGTAATCCGTCGCAATAGGTCCTCAAAAAGGCCATAAATATACTATTTTGACGATTCTGGTTTCTATGCATATTGGATGCGAAAGAATTGTCGCAACTGCTTGAACTCGGCCGTTTGTGATCATCGTTGGGAAAACATATTTTTTGCAACGTTTTTTACTCCTTGCAAAAACATAGTAAAGTCGTCGCAACTGCCTTTACCACAACATCTTTTTTTTGCTGAAACAAATCATTTGCATCGAGTTATATTGTCGCAATAGCTTAAACAAAAACACTGCAAATAATATCTTTTCCTCGATCGAATCCAAAATCGTCGCAACTTACAATCTTAGCGGCGACCTTATGCCGCCACAAAATGTGTGTTTTTATTGCTGGGAATTGGCTTTCTCAACAACTATTGGACAAACGGCAATGCGTGGGAGTTTGGCAGATTGGTTTTTTGCGGCTGTCAAAAATCACTGCAAATGAGGATTTCTCAACAGACTGAAGCCTGACACAAATGAGATTGTTTGCAGACGTGCCTTTTTCCCGTCGTCCATATGTTGCCGCTATTTCACACTCGTTCCCAGCGAAATCTTTTTTGTGTCGCAATATCTAGGCACATCACTTATCCACTATTGCAGCGAATTATTGTCAACCTATTATGCCTTTTCTAGCGGAAATTCATTCTGACACAAGGCAAGTATATATGATTGCATAGGCAAGTATATATGATTGCATATTTTTCCTTGCATCTAAGTCATATCACCGCTATACCATATTTTAGTATACATTTTTGTACTATATTGTGCCTTACAAACTCTTCTAAATTACTGGAAACATAAATTTGCCTACATTATTTTGTGCTTCTACTTTTTTCTTGTAGAAATTCATGTATTGCATATTATCATGAATATAGCCCAATTAAGTAAATGGAGGGTCTCCATCAGGATTGATAGAACTCACAACTTAACTGATTAGTTTTTGCCAAAATATAAGTAATTGTTTCTGAAAAAATTACTAATCTCAAAGCCTACCTTATATATTTTATAAATAAATTCTTCATAAAAATAAGTTTTTTTTTTCTAAAATAAACAAGCAGATATATAATCACTAATTGTGACAAATGTATACCACCCAAACACCCCTATTAATGCATTGACTATAAAATTCCTTAGACAACATCATCCTCATGCAATTTACAGACTAAAAATTAGAATGAAAAATGCAATCTCATTCCATGGATCTGACAATGCAAAATGATTCTGAATCCCTTGTGCATAGGATCCATTTGAAAATGTACCTATTGCTACCCAAACATCATATTGCCATACAAACTACTCATTTATTCATCAAGGTGTGAAACCAGTGCCATAGTACAAGCAATAATAATTACATGCTGGATGCACAATTTTTGGGCATGCAGCAACTGTCCAGCCTACTAATTACTTTCCATCCCCACAAAGGCCACATGTATTTAAACTACAACACGATGTATATACATTGGTGCATTCATGTAATTCACATGTAGAAAGAGAGGAGAGATTGATTTCTTACACATTATCCCCTAACCGATATATAGATCACTTGTCAGGTACTTAATGAACTGGTCCATGCCCTTTCACTCTGTCATTTTGCTACGCAGCAAAGCCGAACACCTTGATGGCAGGAGTGGGTGGAATGTCTTACGAAAACATTTATAGCCCTCCAACAAAATATCCTAGCATTGTAGCCCAGTTCATAAAAACAATCTCTCACATTAACTCCAACCACCTACATTACAATAATTATCATAACATCATTGGAGGTATACATGATTGGAATATAAAGAATTTTTCTGAATAATGTATGCTAAAATATGCTATCACTTTTTACTTAGAGTTTATATACATATATATAAACTTGGATAACCTACAGTTTGGGTCACTCACTAGCCAATAGTACTATTGCATTTAAGCGTCTCCTATTTCCCCCCTTATATTTGCAATAAATACATAATTCAATTGTTATAGTATGCCAATACCTCAAAAATCATAAACAAAGTCTAACTTCCCTCTGACAAGAATATTTAACCATATTCTTCAGCAAATTCTTGGCTTGAGATCAAAACCGACGAACATGTATGAACGTGAGTTAATAGCCTTGCATTAAGGATGAGAAAAGTGGAATCACAATAGAGAGGGGTCATTTTCTGAATATATTCCTTTCCATATAGCTGTCATCATCCAGCTATATGGAAACCAACCCATAGTGGGCTATTATGCCAATATCTCACTAAGGCCGCCAGGTATATGCTGTTGTACCTAATGTGCATCTATGGTGTGGTTTTGTGTTCCTCTTAATTTTTTAATTATTGAAAATCTTGCAAAGCTGATCCAGATATTACATATAGTTGAAAACTTTCTAGATGTGGACTGACGATTGCAAAGGGGTGTGAATAAATTTTGTGTCCATTGCAATCTGAAATCGTGGTGAAGATCTTTAGTACCCTTAATTTATTAAGATGTCCAATGTCGGCATGATATACATGCCACTTATCAGTTTCATGCTACAGGACAAGGCAATTACAAGTGTTCACACATACTAGTTTAAAAGAAATTAATTTCAGAAGACAAAACAGATCGAAGTACTTTTCCACCCCCGTCTCTAATATGTGTAGCCCTTCCCTCCTATGCATAAGCAGTTATTGTTAGTCCTTAAGCAGGTGCTATCCCATGTTGTAGAAGCCAACATGCATCAGATAGGGATTCTGAAATTATTGCATAAGTTCATGATAAGGATACATGATGGGAAAGGCATGGTTATCACATCTCCTCTTTCATTATCTGTTTGCCATACAAATTTTTCAAACTACAATACAAAGCCTAATTGAGCACTAGTTTACTACCAATTAACAAATATGCTGTACACAGGCCAGTTTTTTTATAGTTATGTACATAACTTTAATTAACATAATGCACAAAAGCAGCCATATCAAGTAAGAATCAACAAATTATAATATATTGAGCATCAGAGCACAGCCATCCCACAACACATTAACTTTTAGGAAAATCAAACCTTGTCAACATTTGTAACTGCCTACCAAACATCTCCAAACTGCCATTACACTTTAATAAACGTTCTGGGATATTGGAACTCACACATTGTCCTATAAGTCATCTGGTTGCACAAAATGCAAGGCGACCAACTCCATCTGCACTTCGTTGTACCTGCATACCAACAATCCTGTCAATGTGCATGGCAATAAGTGTGCCGTGTGAGCAAGTAAATGCAGGAAACCTGACTAAACTTGGATACTTACATATTTCTAGTACACTAGGTCTGCTTCAGAGATATAACCCTTAGTGTTACCCCCATAATATTAAGTTAGGAGCTGAAAACAAGCTACTCTGTTCATAAACCAAGAAATATGACCAGAGAAATATTCATTCCCCAACCTTCCCACACCTGCCCTTTTGGCTTTCACAAAACAGAATTGTTGCTACCCTAAACATAAGGTAGAGATATAAATTTTGTATATATATATATATACACATATCCCCCAACCACCCTCTCTTCCATTCTCAAAAAGCATGCACTATAATAACTACCAAAAAGGCACCCAAAAAAGTCAAAAAAATGCAACTTCAATTCTTGCATGCAGCTTGGGGGTCACCGCATCCCCAAAAGAAAGTCTCCCGCACGCGACTGAAATGATGCCATGAAACTCCTCAACATATTGTTAGTTTCAATTTTTCTCTCCACAACCACTCGCATTTCTTCCCTCACACGGTCTGGTTGACTCTTGTAATCGTCCACATATTTCTTATATCTTTCCACTAACATTGCGTACTATTTATCTCGTTCACAGTCATTTTCTCTCATAGACTCTGGTACCACCATCTCTCCGAGGCCTCGTGCATATCCTGGTCTGTGACCAAGTACCTACTTAAAGGCAGCCTTAGCTGCCTCATCAGTACAATTATCAGGGGCTAAGTCATCCATCTTTCCAGCCATCTCCTTCTGCACACATCTTACATTCAGTTATTTTTTCATGCCATGCAAGAAACAATGACGTACTTATTTTCAGATTGATTATCCAACTATTTGTCTATCTGGGCTGAAAGATACAAGAAGACTTACATAAATATCTTCAGTGGCATCTGTGACAAATTTATCCTTCTTTTTAGACCAGCGGACTTTCTTGTAGAAGTCCACCAAGTTTGCTCCTTCAGATCTCTATTTGTGCAGAAGAATGGCAGTTTAGTTGGATGGTTCAACATGACAATTTGAAACTAAGGAAAACAAATCAACAACAAAATCTACAGTGAAGTCTAAAGTATACAGCCACGGTTAATATTTTTATTTCCCCTAGTAGGATGTGCTTTTGATTTTTATAAGTAACCCAACATGGTGCTTTCTCTATGATTTTAACCCAGTATGCAAAATATCAAAAAAATTAATAATCTAGTGGAAAGTTAACATTTTCATGTTTTTAATCCGTTGCATGCAATGTATTAAGTTAAAAAGTACTGATGACGCATAAGGTACGCACAACTAAACTATTCATTCATCACAATCTACAAATACAGGTTGTCTTCAAGACATAACATACTAGTTACACATTCCTCAATTGATCTCTCCCCCCACATTCCTTTTTGTTTTTTTTTTTTTTGGCTTAAACCCTAACCTAACATGTATATGGCCAGCCAAGAAAAAAATATAAGTATTACACATGCAGATTATCTTATCAGCATGTGTGTCTCTGCTTGATCAAAAATACGATACAATGACCACATAATTAATTCATTTTAAAACAGAATATTAATGTAAAAAATTTTCATGTTGAATGTTAAGGCAAAAACTTATAATTACTACCTCTAATCAACTAGAAATTAACAGAAGGCTATGTGTTTAAAAATAAGTGAGTACAAATTGTGATATAAAGTGTAAGATTACCACAATCCCTATGAAATGAATGGAAGCAAATATCATGAACCCCTATACCTTTTCCTCTAGGATTCTCACAAAAGATTTATGCCCTGCAGTGTGATTAATCTTCAGCTTCTTACGATTCTCCTTATTCATGCTTGATCTGCGTTGTCAAACCTGCCTTAGACCTCAGATCTACTTCTATTGGGAATTTTTGGAGAGGCTTTATTATAAGTAGATTGGTGTATCAGTCATACTCACAAAGATATAAGAGCATTAGTATTCGATTATGTAAATGTAAATATAAAATTTACATAATTTGATATGATTTTATATTTGGCTATTCTACATAGAACTCATTTTCATATTGGATTATCTATATATTAGTCAAAATAATAATAAAATATTATAAATTTAATAATATATTTTTTTTCAATAAAAAAATACTGGTGGGAGGAAATGGAGAGAATAATAAAATAATATTTGTTTTCAATAATAAAATATCTCAAAATAATAATATTATAAAGGCACATGGGTGAAATTGAGAGAATTTGTTGGCGGGAGGAACAAACCGAGGGAAAAAGAGTGTGTTCGGATGAAAGAAATAGTTTTTTAATAGATTTGGTTGAGCTACAGTGAATGTTAAATATAACTAAAAGAGTTGATTTACTGTAGTCAAAAGTCATTTGGTTTATATTTGCATAATTTAATGCAGGCCATTTTTATCTTCTATTAACTAAATTATCCATTTTATTTGTATTTGTATAATTCAATGCCAATGTTCTAAGGTTTTGTGGGATTTAAGGAACTTTATTTTTAAGTCACATGTAAACATAAATACTAGGAAAACCACATAATTAATGAGGGTTAAAACTGGAACCTAATTGTCTCTTCTCATATATAGTCTTGGATGATTTAACACAAAGGTCCAAAATAAAAACCCAATTTAAAAAAAAAAAAAATTTGAAGTAAAAAAAAAAAAAAGGCGGTACTGAAGATATATAATGCATTTTAAAAGAAAAAAGTGTGAAATCTAGCTGCTAGCATTGTAATTCAGAGATGACATGATCACTTATTTAATAAACCCTTAAATTAGAAGCATGTGTACAGTCTTGGAGTGTGTGGCTCGACTCAGAACGTATACAACATATCTCATCTTTTTGTGCATTTATCTTTCCATACACATATAAGAGTAATGCTATACATCACACTCTAATTTTATTTTGATCATATTAAATAGTATGTGGTACATTCATCATTATTAGATAATAAAAAATATACAATAAATGATCATTTATTAATGAATTTATATTACGTTTTACTTAGTAGAATAAAAATGAGATTGGAGTATGATATATAGAATTTTCAATATATATATATCACTATATACACATTGTAGGTCAGATTGTCACTTTAAAGAATCCAATAAGCAACTGTTTTTTTTTTTTTTTTTTTTGTATTATTGTGTTTCTCTATCTGTTTGCATTGTTGTTCCAAATCTGCAACTGTTGCTTGCGTTGGATTCTAGTACCAACTTATGTTGGATTCGACGTTTACATTTATCTGTTTTTGTTCATCTTTTGGTCTAGCCTCTAGCTAGCTAGCTAGGTTTTTTTGTTTTTTTTTTCCTTTTTAATTATAAGGACCCCTAATTTGTGTTTGACATTAGCTAGGCGTGGCTGCTTTCGTCTCCTTTGATTTCTTTCATATATATATATATGTATATGAGAATATCTTCTAACAGGGCACCACCGTTCTACTCTAAAAAACGGCATCCAATACGATTATTACACCTAGGCGCTCCATTTAACTATTGTGTGGTCGCGGTACAGCAGATTCGGCTGAAATGTTTTCCTTCCCCGTGTGCATTTCATTCCTTTCCTGGAACTCTCTCCCTCTCCCTCAAGAACGACTGCTACCGAGCCAAGCCCTAGCCCCTCCTTCCATCCAGTCGACCCACAACTCGTCGAGCCACAATCTGTCGAGCCCTAGCTGTAGCCCATCCTTCCATTCCGTCGAGCCACAACCCCACCCCCTTCTTCCCTCCCGTCGAGCCCTAGCCCTAGCCCCATTCCCTCTTTCTCTCTCTCTCTCTCTCTCTCTCTCTCTCTCTCTCTCCGTAGGTAAATCGGAGGAAAACCCAGAAATGGCATCCCCAGAATCGAATGTTTCTGGGTTTAGTGGATTGCTATCCGAACCGATTTTCGTGGGAAAATGCACGCCAGAATCGATTTTCGTGAGTTTTTGGTCACCGATTTTTGTGGGTTTACTAGCTTGCTTTCGTGTGCGATTTTCATGAGTTGTTTACATTTCCATGAAAATATTTGCTCCAAGTATAATGTTGAGGCTTTGATTTAATCATTTTCATGTTCAGGAATGAATTTTTGCTGATTGTGAATCATTTATTTCGCTGCCCCTTTGAACCTGGTATTGCAGAACAAGTGTGGAGATTTTACATCATATAGTCCTAATTAGTAAGTGTATTCTTCTACGTTTTTCTTACATACTTGTATGTAATATATTTAACACACTTCTATAAATCTATAAGGCTTATCTCCATTTTGCAATTGAACATGTCGTTACTTGGCAAGTTACTGAGGTCAGTTAAATGGCAGAATGCTTGTAACAATTGTATAGGTTTTAAAGTTAAATTCTGCACCACGAATATGCAATTGTATAGGTTTTAAAGTTAAATTCTTGATTTTTGCTGAATCTGTTGTATGGCCTAGTTTTGCTTCTATAGGTTGCCACGAATATGCAATCTATTTTGCTTCTGAGTTTTGCTGAATCTGTTGTATGGACTAGTTTCTGAATCTGTTGCCAAATCTGTCTAGCATAATACTGAATTTGTTTCCGACTTTCACAGTTTTTATTCATGCTTGTATAGTTTCTGTATTTTGGTATTATGTCACAGGAAGTAATAAAAATTATGTATGAGTGACTATACTTGATTTATTGTACTGTTTTTTGTCAGTAACGTGAAAACTCAAGTAATGGTGAAATACGATGACAGCAATACCAGTTCAAGTTCTTGGATGCAGACGCCATTTTGCTATTGTGGGATTCCATCCAAGCTAAGGATTTCAGGCAAGCCTACCAGTTTTGGCAGGCGCTTTTACAACTGTCGAAATTATAAGATCAATAAGCAATGTGAATTTTTTCAATGGATTGATCTTGAAATGGAACTAAACACATGTTGCAAGATGACGTTGGAACTAGCTCAAAGAAGGAACGACATAATAAACCAAGAATGTGTAATGACTGGAGAAGCCAAATTTACCGCTATGGAGAAAAAGTATAAGAAAGTTTTATTATTATCATGGTTATGTTTTGTTGTTATTTGGATTGTAATCATTTTGTATCCTAGTAACAATTGTGTATGTCGGCCAATGTAATGGTACTTATTGGAATGTAATGGTACTTATTGGAATGTAAATGTTATGCTGCTCAATCTGAAATGTATTGCATAATCTGGAATGTAATGAAGCTTTTGGAATGTAATGATACTTTTTGAATGTAATGAAGCTTTTGGAATGTAATTTGGGAAATATATTGTGTAAATATTATGTTGCTCAATCTGAAAATTGTGCATAATCTGAATTGTAAATGATGCTCAATCTGAAAATTGTGCAAGCTCTGAAAATTGTAAGAAACCTAATGATGCTCAATCTGAAATGTATAATCAACTTATGTAAGAACTCTATTTCCATAAACATAACATTTTCAGTCTAAATAGACATAACAATTCCATCTCCAACATTTCCAATGAGAATATCTTTTCCATAACATAGACATAACAAATCTATGTCTATTTTCAGTCTAAATATACATAAAAACTCCATCTCCAATATTTCCACTTTTCCATAACATAGACATAACAAATCCATTACAAATCAGATTAAGAAAGATTCCATAACATCCCCAACTTTAACATGCTCCATAACATTTCCATTAGTTCATAACATTAACATGCTCCATTAATTGAGCCATCACCGCAGTCCTCCACCAGTCCGGAAACTTCACCCAAGCCGTATCTTAACGTTTGAAGCACAATTCAATGATATAAACTGTAACAAAAAAGAAAAAAAAAATTACAACCAAACTTAGAATATTTTAAAAACAACATCATCACGTTTAAAGCACCAACTTAAACTCCGACCAACCTCATGTTTGAAGCGATGGATCCAAACTTTGAGATATATTTCCACTTGTATTTCCAAGATCCCTACATAAAAGATAATAAATCATAAGATAATATAATGGTAGTGATTAAAACACACATGAACCGCATGACTAAATTTCTAAACTTTAGACCAACCTCACTGAAGGAGAGTTGGTCTTAGCATGACCCACAGTTGTTTGAAGCGACAGATCCAAGCTTTGAGTCTTGTTCCCAGTTGTATTTCCAAGATTCCTACATAAAAGATAATAAATCATAACCAATTATTTATGGAGTGATTAAAAGACAAAAAATCAAAACTTTGTAAACAAACCTCACTGAAGGACAGTTGTTCTTAGCATGACCCTCAGTCTTGCAAATGCTACAGCGCCTTTTCTTCGAGGTTTGAGTTTCTTTTGGGTTTTTTGCTCTCAACGATTTTGGTCGGCCTTTCGTTGCCACCCGTGGAGGGTCCTGTAAAATTTGTGTAAAATTTGATACAACTTGTGATCTTAACATTTGTGAATCATTTAGTGACATGTTTCCACTTGCTGCAATTTCTTGTCCTTCAATTTCTTCCATTAAGAGCAACTCCTTATGGACCTTGTCTAAAGCAAGAGAGAGATGGTTACACTTATGTATTGATTGTGATCCAAGTTCTGCAATATCGTAGAATTGCATCATTAACTTGCTTTTTCTCATAATTGGATCATCTTGTGTCAATGGTACTCCATCAGAATTTGGTATGTCAATAAGAGCCCGGCTCTTAGCATTGATGCTCCATCTCTCTAGAATGTAATGATGTGGTAACATATCTAATTTTGATTTTTTCCCAAGGACACATAGAATATGCCTACAAACAATTCCCATAAACTCAAACATATGACATGTACATATTGCTTTCGACTCTCCACTCTCCAAGGTCACATAATAAGTAGGTTTCTCTTTGTCATCCGGTGTGACCCCGTATATCTTACTTTCACCCTTTTTGTCAACTTTGGTTGATTTGTACCGTTGGCTATTGAATAACTCATCTTGAAATATCATAAAAGACTTTCGTGTATAGACTGAGGCCGCATCTACTTCAATTTTCCATAATGTTTTCATAATTGCCCGTGTCGATTTTGTTCGCACGTCCTTCTCTTTCTCCTTGAAATAACGTGCATCTAAGGCTTTCTCGTATTGATGCACAAAGTCACTTACCATCGTGCTCGAACGAACATAATCTTTAAAAAATTTATTCATGCTTTCACTCCTCTGAGTTGTTGACATACCGGCACAAAAGGTGGTTCGCAAGTAGGCCGGAACCCACTTCTCCCGTCGGTTGTAAAGATTTTGCAGCCAATCATTATCTACTAGACCATACTTCGCTAGTATTGAACTCCATTCCTGCTCAAACTCATCAGTCGTTATTGTCTCATGGATACAATGACGAAACTCATATTGAAAGTCCGGAAACTTGTTATATACATGTGCCAAATGTTCTGGAAATTTTTGTAAAATATGCCATAAACACAACCTATGAGTTGTATTTGGGAGTACCTCACCAATTGCCTTCGCCATCGCCTTGTCATCATCAGTAATTATGGTTAAAGGGGCACGCCCAAGCATTGCCTCTTGCCATGTTCTCAATAACCACACATAGGATTCAGATGTTTCATTAACTAACAACGCACAACCAAACATTATAATTTGGTGATGATGGTTAACTCCTGAAAATGGCACAAATGGCATTTTATAAATATTTGTCAAGTACGTCGCATCAAAGGTGACAACATCCCCAAAATATTGATATGCAGCCCTTGATCTTGCATCCGCCCAAAAACAACTGCCCATACATCCATTCTCATCAACTTGCATTGAATACACAAATCCAGGTTCTTTACATTGTCGATCAAGGAAGTAGGCATACAACCTTTGTGCATCTCCTTCTTCAAACAATTTTCGTCTTTTATTTCCCAAATAATTCTCGACGTCCTTACCAATACATCCAATATTAAAATCACCACCCGATTCTTTACTCAACACTGACATTATTTTTCTTGTTGGTACACCTGACTCATTCAAAGTGAGAATGAGTTTTTTTTGGACACGCGTCACTCCTCTATGTCCACGAAGCAAACTAGTACTTCTTGGTGTAAGTAGCTCATGGTTGTGTTCAGCGACGAACTTGAATACTCTCCACTTCTCACCATCCTTTTTTATACACATCGTTGCTTTACACCCAATCTTTGTCTCAGCAGTTTCAGGAATTTTTCTTTCTTTTTGTTTCCGACTTTCACGCCGAAATCCCTCCCTTGAGCAAACATACTCTACTAAAATTACTTTTCTGTCCTCTTTTGATAATCGAGTATGGTTGGTCCTCATTGCAAAACCTTTTCGTCTTGCATACGCCTTGTAAAATGCTTGGGCGTCTTCTACCTCATCGAACTCCTTCCCTACAAACAGCTCAAAATGACCACTACTCAAAAGTGAAGTCGTATTTACTCCATCTTCATCTCTTACATTATCTCCATCTCCCACATTCACTCGATCTTCCACCACTCCCTCTACCACATTCACTCCATCTCCGACATCCACTCCCTCTACCACATTCATTCCATCTCCAACATATGGCACATGTAGCACATTCATATCACATTGCTGTACTCCAATTTCTGCCTCATTACTATCATCTTCAACTTCTCGACAATTTCTACTCATCATTATCTCAGCATCATCACTATCCGAACTTGACAGAAAATCCTTCATTAAAACATAAAACATTGACCCGAGTTAAATGATAGAAGTCAGTCACTCCAATCATGGGATTTTTGTTGTTGTTGGGAAAATTTTTTAAAAAAATTAATATAAAACAGCATGCATGAGATAGAAATAATAAATAAACAGCATGACAACATCAAATGAGAAAATTCAGTTGAAAATTCAAGTCCTACAGAGTTATGATCATCCTTTTAATGGAAAAAGATTAATTGCCAAAACAGTTTCATGGAAAATAAAATACGAGGAAGTCAAAAACAGTTTCTCTCATTAACCCAAAAAGTTATGATCATCCTCTGGAAATGGACAATAACAATTTCTCTCATTAACCGCATGACATTGTTAATATATGGTCTCTCATTGTTTAAACACAGGAATTCAAAGAACAATTTCTCTCATTAACCTCAATCTCAATGCATAACATCAAAATACCACATTGTTGAAACACAGGAAGTCAAAAAAAAAAAAAAAAAACTACTATGCTCTGAAAATACAAACCATCGTGCGACGGCCTGCGACGGGCTGGACAGGTGCGACAGCTTGCGACAGGTGCGACGAGCTGGACAGGTGCGACGGCCTGAGATAGGTGCGACGGCCTGAGACAGGTGTGACAAGCTGGAGGGGTTCCTCGGGCTGGGCTGCGACTAGTGAAGGCTGGAGATCTCCAGCTGGCTGCGACGGCTTGAGATGGGTTGCGATGGATGGGCGGCGGTGTGGAGTGCAGAGGAGGTCTCGCGTGCGTGGTGGGTAGTGGGGACTCGGGGAGGGGAGGGAGTGCAGGGGAAACAAATGTTTTCTGTGGATTTCATTTTACTACCCTATAATGCGGATCATAAAATTAAAGTGAGGGCCGCTGACGTGTGAACATTTCATTTGCTGCCGTTTATAACCTCAGAACGGCTTACCCGTTCCGAAGAGGAACTGTATATATATACATACTAGAAAGGGCACGTATGCCCAGTTGTAAAAACATCTTAAAAATAGATTTTTTTTTATCCATAAAAACATGTAATAAGAAAAAATAAACCAAAAAAATATAGTTATGAAATATAATAGATAGTAATATCCGATTGTTGATGTCGTGTTATGCGGGCATGGGCAAATTTTCATAGTCAGTGCCGCGATGCGAAGAATTTGGGGTCCCTAACAGTGTTTCAATGCGGTGGTACAGTAGCGATTCGTACGTTCACGGTGGTACAGTAGCGATTCGTACGTTCACGGTGATGAGTAGAAAATAAATACAGTAAAAAAGTTGACACTAAAATTTACGTGGCTCGGCAATATACCTACGTCTACGGAGATTTTGGGAGGGAAGTCTCCACTATAATATATCTGTTTACAATCACTCATGGAACCTCATGTCTCACTGTACAGAGAAAGTTGGAGCTCCCGTCAATCATCTATTCTTTATCCTTTGGTGTTCAATTTTAGTTCGTATCAGTATCTTTTCTCTTGATTCTCATTTTTCTATATCTCTCCCTATATATGTCTGGGCCTCCCATTTTATAGTTTTATCGGATCTTCTCACTGTATATGCCAGCCTGCCATGAGTTGGCAGGTCTTCTTTGCGTGCACACCTCTCATTCTTCTCCTGACCTCTGGACATATGCACCTCCATATCTTCCTGGTCTCCCTCTTGTTCCCCTCTGATATTTGCAGCACCATTCTCATTTCTTGTCCCCCCTTTTTGTCCCTAGTGACTGTTTAGTGGGCTAGGCCCAATTTATGAGTCATTGGTATTTTTTCCACAACATATTCCGCTAATTTTTAGCACACTTGTGGGCTGGAAATTGTATGCTTTTTTTATATTGGAATTTTTGTCCTGGGCGGGCCTGTTGAAGATGAATTCCTGTCCTAGATCGTGTAAAGCTCGAGCGCGGAGCTCGACTGGTCTAGTGACTTGTTTGACGAGGATATTGATGAAGATTTCATTGATGGAGATTTGATTCCGCACCATAGCACGAAGCTCGACAGAGTCCCAGTAAATCACTGGTGACACGCTCAGTGGAGTCCCGTGGGAGCACAGTGACCCGCTCGGCGAGGTCCCTTTGGATTACTATGAGAATAGCCAGCAGGCCTGAGCGAGGGCTCGGTTCTCGTGCTTATGATTTCGTGAGCTAGCTGGGGCCAACGCGTTCAATTTTGGTAGGTCGAATGGTTTTTGACCTTTCGCTCTTGGTGGTTCGTTCTCATAATAGAAATAACTTTGTTAGTAGAAACTGAATTTCACAGGAATTTTGTAAGTAACGAACTTGAAGTTGTAGTTAAGGAGAGTTTGTACTTGCACGTCCAATAGAGCAGGAAATCCGAGCCGAGCATAAAGGCAAAAAAAAGTCAAACTGAGCAGAACAGAATTATGCTGTGCAGAGTAAGGGTGCACTGTCTGAACCCAACTAATGTCGTTTGAGTGTCAAGCAAGTTGTGCAGTTTTCTCCAATACATGACAGATGTAACCGTATGATGGTTTCCAAGTAGGTGCTTCGTGTAATGATGTGTATGCTAACGTGTTGTAATTTCTGAACAATAATTTTTCTAAGCTGAAGAATCCCTGCATATATTATCAAGTTGGGGCAGTCCGTGCACGTAGTTGCCGAACTGAGTAGTTTGCGCGTATTGTTGGTCGAACTGAATTGTTTGTGCATGTAGTTTCCAAGCAACGATTTTCCAACATGAATTTCTGAGCTGAGTAGGTAGTTTGCCGAACGGAGGAGCCAATTGAAGGAGCCGAAGCTGAAACTGGACTGGAGACCACGCATGTGGTTTGTCGAACTGAAGGATTTTCCCCTTTTTTTTTTTTCTTTTTTTTTTTTTTGAGTTTTCGAGAGTTTCCGAGCTTTATGTATTTTGAGTTGGTGCTCCACTTTCCAGTGGATTTCCGGGCGAGAATCTGCACTGTTGTTCCACGTTCAAGTGAATATCGTGCATGTCTTCATGGGTTTTTGAAGTGTCATCCCGTATTTGTTGCTTCTCGTGTAGTGGCTTTGAACTGAGGGACAGACCGAGGGAAAAAGAGAGTGTGTTCAGATGAAAGAAATAGTTTTTTAATAGATTTGGTTGAGCTACAGTGAATGTCAAATATAACTAAAAGAGTTGATTTACTGTAGCCAAAAGTCATTTTGGTTTACATTTGCATAATTCAATACAAGCCATTTTTATCTTCTATTAACTAAATTATCCATTTTATTTGCATTTGTATAATTCAATGCCAATGCTCTAAGGTTTTGCAGGATTTAAGAAACTTTATTTTTAAGTCACATGTAAACATAAATACTAGGAAAACCACATAATTAATGAGGGTTAAAACTGGAACCTAATTGTCTCTTCTCATATATAGTCTTGGATGATTTAACACAAAGGTCCAAAATAAAAACCCAATTTTTTTAAAAAAAAATCAAAGTAAAAAAAAAAAAAAAGCAGTACTGAAGATATATAATGCATTTTAAAAGAAAAAAGTGTGAAATCTAGCTGCTAGCATTGTAATTCAGAGATGACATGATCACTTATTTAATAAACGCTTAAATTAGAAGCATGTGTACAGTCTTGGAGTGTGGGGCTAGACTCAGAACGTATACAACATATCTCGTCTTTTTGTGCATTTATCTTTCCATACACATATATGAGTAATATTATACACCACACTCTAATCCTATTTTGATCATATTAAATAGTATGTGGCACATTCATCATCATTAGATGATAAAGAAGCATGCAATAAATGATCATTTATTAGTGATAAATGTACTACATTTTATCTAGTGGAATGAAAGTGAGATTGNTTTTTCTTTTTTTTTAATTTTTTTTAAATTTTTTATTTTTAATTATAAGGACCCCTAATTTGTGTTGACATTAGCTAGGCGTGGCTGCTTTCGTCTCCTTTGATTTCTTTCATATATATGAATCTATCTTTTTTTATATTATTAATGTTATTATTTTTAATAATGATCACGTGGGTTTCTTTTATAGGTACCCTATAATTCAAACTTCCACTAATTTGTACATTTACTTATATATCAAAATTTTAGTTCCTTAAATACATATACATATATATAATTAAGTACTCCGGTATCCTAGCTATTTTTAATAGCATTCAGAAGCAATTTCTCATCAGCTTTTGTTTTTCTTTTTTTTTTAATGAATAGTGTTTGAATTCTTTCTACATTGGATACTAAAGTGTTCGGACAAAGAGTTGGAATTGTTTTGAAAGATTAAACTTTGATTATAAATTAAAGTTGTGGTTGTTTTCTTTATTAATCTTTTCATATTTCTTTCACAAATTTTTTTTTTTGATAAGTTAAAATTTTATTAAATACAATGTAATAGGCAAAGCCCAAGTATATATGAAGTATACAAAAGAAACACTTAGTTATATTCTAATACTAAAAAAATGAAGACAAAAACTCGTTTACAACCCCTCCCTTGAGTACAATAGCAAAGAATTAGCTAAGCAAAATGCTTATAAAAAATTCCAAAACTCATCTACATTGCGTTCCATATCACCAAAGTACCTCTCATTTCTTTCCAGCCAAATACAGTATATAATACACAAATGCATCATTTTCCATGCGGCTGCTACTTGAGAACAAGTATGAGTTTGAAAGCTAGTCTAACTTGCTAGAAGGTCAATCACTTCTTGTAACATAATCGAGCTCAGTCCTTTTTCACAACTTGAAAGTTGGAACATTTGGAAAGTTTGTAACATTTAATTTATTTTGGTTCATTTGTTGGGCATTTTGAAGTTTTTAATTTGGAAGTTTTTAATTTAATTTATTTTGGTGCATTTGAAAATTTGTAATTTGTTGTTGTTGGAAACATTTAATTTGGTTAACACTTAAAAAATGTTGATTTTTTTTTTGTTGTCAAAATTGGAACTTAGAAAATATTTGTTGTAGTAGTGGTAAGTAAATATTATTATGATGAATGTGGATGCTTTTGGATGTGGATGATGAATGGTGGGCGTGGATGTTTATTGTAGTGTTTAGTTGGATGTGGATAATGGATGATTGGAGTATCCGTAACAATAAGACTTTATTTTTAACTTTTAATTTTAATTTTTGGAAGCATGTTAGTATGTTACTTATTTTTATTTAGTTGTATTTTTTGTTATAATCAAAAGTGACTTATTTAGTTTAGATTGTAAATTTTGAAAAAATTAAATTCAAAAGCCCACAATTTTTTTTTTAAGTGAACCAAATATGAAGTTAAAAAAGACAAAAGAAATATCTAAAATCCAATTCCACTCCGACAAGTCAAAATCGAAATCGGAGCGGATGATGTACATCTCAAAATTAAAGTCGGAGTCAAAGGTTGGGCCTTCCGACTCTAATTTCGATTTCGACTTGGTCGATGTTCAACCCTAACGTATTCTATCCAATTGCTTGTTGTAATGCCACGTTTTATTCTCAATATTATTATATTAAATTAAAATAATGATGCATTAAATTTCTAATAATTATTTCAGTGATTTCTTATATATATTACTTAAATCTACATCCTTTAAAAAATTGTATTGTATCATTAAATGTGAAGAGAAAATTTATTTAAAAGTTTTTTTTTTTTTAACACCTGGACCACGTTGATGTATAAACTTTCTACATTAATGATGTAAAAATATATTATAATGTAGTCCAATGGTATAATATCCATATGTAGGAAAACTCATGGCTTAGTTTGAATAGTGAATTGAGATGAGATAAATTGATATAATTTATAAATAATAATAAGATATTTGAGTTGATATTAGACGATATGAGTTAAATAATTTAAGTTAAAATGTTTGATGAGATTTTGAGAAATGAGATAAAAAAGAAAAGTTAAATAAATATTATAAAATTAAAATATTGTTGAATATAATTTTTTGAATATGATTTTTATTTTAAAATTTGAAAAGTTGAATTATTTTTATATTTTGTTTGTAAAAATTATAATAATTAAATAATGATTAGATAAGAGAATAATGTTGAATATAGTCGTAGAGTACGCAAATATTACATAATTCTTTTGAAAAAAATATAATTTATTATTAAAAAATTAATTTCTTTTATTATGTAAGTATTGTATTTACCCATATTTTTTAAAAAGATTACGCGACTATTGCAAATTTTACAATTATAAATATTATAATAAAAAATTAAGTAAATAAATATAAGACTTCATGTAATAAAAAATTAATTTTTAATAATCTACCAATTCTCTTCTTCAAAAGAAAGTTACCTTATACCAGGCCCCGGTCTTTGCTAATTTTACTTGCAAAAATGCCTTATGCCTTCGTCTCCTCCGTCTTCGCTCTTCAATCACCCCAACCCTAAATTTTGCTGCCGGTGCCCGTAGCCACTCGCCCACTCACACTCAGCCGATCAGACCTCAGCTACTCTGCCTCACTCCGGCGCTTCCAGCGGCCAGACGCACACTGCTCAGCAGCAGCTTACTCCGCTTCAAGGCTTCCACCCACCCAGCCACCGTCCACGACTTCACGGTAAACCGATTTCCTCTCTCTCTCTCTCTGTGTATTCTGTAACCCGGTATCACGTGTTATATCCAAAACTAGTATTTATGGATAGTTTAATTTGGAAAGGAAGGTTTAGATTTGAGCTGTCAAGAGGCTCTTCCTCCTCTTGAAATCACCATCTGGGCCTCTTTGCTATTTCTAGGGTTACAGTATCAAAGACAGGGGAGCGTGAAATGGCAAATCAAGGTGCGAAGAAACGCAAGGAAGAGAACGCTCGCCACATGGCGAACCTCCGCCGCATCATCATTGCCTGCAATGTATTTTTCTTTCTTGGTCAATTGCTCTGCTTTGTTTTCTTATTTTCCTAGTAGCTATTTGCGTATGTTGGTTTTCGTGGGTTTGTTCTGATCTATGTGCAGGTTATCTATGTGCTGGTGAGGATGGTGGTTTTCCATTCAAGTTTCACCTGGAAGCATTGGATTGGTCTGATTCTCACGTCTGTGGCTTATCTGATTCCCTACCAACAACTTGCCAGAATGGCTCAGCCCGCTTATGCTGATGATGGCGAGCTTTTAGATGGTGGTTTTGATATGACTACTGGTGGAGTTTGTGGGTACGCCTCCTTATGTTTGCTTTTCTTCTTTATTACATACCTATGCATGCTTGCATTGAATCTGCAAGAAGTTTTCTTTCCTTAAGATAATATAGATGTCACCCTGTTTACAAAATTAAAACTAACTTGAGAGAATTATTAGTTGCTGAGGCTCAAGATGGCATTGATATTATGATATCAGATATCTGGTAGAACATGTGCAATGGTGACAACATAGATCTGAGCAGACAACGATTTGAGGCTAGCTGCTCTTTGATGACTCTTTGCAGGAGTGGCACCGCATTGAAAGGCATCTCAGATAATTAATTGATATTATTAGTGTAACTTTTATATGTTTGTATCCGAGGCTGATATGATCAGATGACACTTCTCAAACCAGATACGTTCATATAATACTTCTCCTTGATACAATTAGACCAGCCTTGAGTGTTAGACCATAAACCTTCCAAGTTTACGGTAGAGAGGAAAGATATCCATACACATTATATAACAACAAAATTGACACAAAGTTGAAGAATTGATGTTTGTGAAAATATCCCTGCCATTCCCTATCCTACCTTTTCAAGAATTATCTTTGGTGTTGGTGTATCCATGTTATGTTGTGTTTTAAATGTATCCGTTATCTATATCCTAGCTTCTTGAAACCGTTTGTGGTTTATTCTTAATCCTTAGACTTTGGCCTGAAGCACGTGCTGGTT
>QEOT01002201.1:57891-72930 GCA_003123785.1 Pterocarya stenoptera | reverse complement strand
AGGTTATCTATGTGCTGGTGAGGATGGTGGTTTTCCATTCAAGTTTCACCTGGAAGCATTGGATTGGTCTGATTCTCACGTCTGTGGCTTATCTGATTCCCTACCAACAACTTGCCAGAATGGCTCAGCCCGCTTATGCTGATGATGGCGAGCTTTTAGATGGTGGTTTTGATATGACTACTGGTGGAGTTTGTGGGTACGCCTCCTTATGTTTGCTTTTCTTCTTTATTACATACCTATGCATGCTTGCATTGAATCTGCAAGAAGTTTTCTTTCCTTAAGATAATATAGATGTCACCCTGTTTACAAAATTAAAACTAACTTGAGAGAATTATTAGTTGCTGAGGCTCAAGATGGCATTGATATTATGATATCAGATATCTGGTAGAACATGTGCAATGGTGACAACATAGATCTGAGCAGACAACGATTTGAGGCTAGCTGCTCTTTGATGACTCTTTGCAGGAGTGGCACCGCATTGAAAGGCATCTCAGATAATTAATTGATATTATTAGTGTAACTTTTATATGTTTGTATCCGAGGCTGATATGATCAGATGACACTTCTCAAACCAGATACGTTCATATAATACTTCTCCTTGATACAATTAGACCAGCCTTGAGTGTTAGACCATAAACCTTCCAAGTTTACGGTAGAGAGGAAAGATATCCATACACATTATATAACAACAAAATTGACACAAAGTTGAAGAATTGATGTTTGTGAAAATATCCCTGCCATTCCCTATCCTACCTTTTCAAGAATTATCTTTGGTGTTGGTGTATCCATGTTATGTTGTGTTTTAAATGTATCCGTTATCTATATCCTAGCTTCTTGAAACCGTTTGTGGTTTATTCTTAATCCTTAGACTTTGGCCTGAAGCACGTGCTGGTTGTTTGATATGAGAGGTTTGATTTTTGAAATTAGTTTCAAGTCATGTTTTGCATATTAGATGGTCAAATGCTATTACATTGACATAATAAATTTTTTGTAATTAGGCTCAATAAGACTTGCTATATTTTTTTCTTCTACCACCCCCTTCCTATAAATGTTTTTTAAATACCAATTAAGAATGAAAAATTTGACATGAAATTTAGGAATGGAAATTTTGACTTATAGTTGGTCATGTCTTGCAGCTATTTACATGATGTAATTTACATTACAAGCTTCGTACAAGTGATGTCTATCATCTCTGGAAAATTTTGGTACACTTACTTGGTGGTAAGATCTGTCTGTTTAATTTTTCACTAAGCATGCAGTCTCACATTTCTTTTCTTGTAATCAACTTGCATTCGCACATGCTCATGCTCATGTTTTAGGAATGGACAAGGTCCATTTTGGTTCTGATTCTGCATTTTCTTGGCGAAGGAGCTAGGATTTTCTTTTATAAGAAAAGTAGCAATGATATCATGGTGCAGTCACTGTATATCTCTGAATGGCATAATTTGTGGGTCCTCAAGGTCAAACTTAATTAACCCATGCAATATCACTTTTTCGGGGGTTGGTTTTATTTTGGGAGAAGAGTTGAGGAGTCAAATGAGTCATAAAATGAATGCAAAAGTGGCCTAGTACTAGGAAATTCTTGGCCACTTGTATAATTGGATCTTTTGCATGAAACAGGAATTTCTTTGTTTTCAAACAAGTTTTTTTATTGCTGATAACTATTTGGCAGCTATCACATATTAGCAACTGGTTTGTGCGGTTAATGGGGGCCATTATATCTTTCTGTTTAATGTTGAACTCAATTTAATTGATGGAATAGATTACATCTTGACGACCCTGACTTGGGACATCATTGCATGTATTGTAGCACTGCAATATTCGAGATATTATTATTATTATTATTATTATTATCATCAATTTTATAAGTGTAGTTAAATGTGTTTAAGCCTCCGCCGCCCTCGATCTCCTCTTGGATGACCTCTCAACTGGTGAATGTTACGCAGTCCATAATTGACGGAATTAAAACACGTTGAGCATGTTTAATTCTCTCTCTCCTTCTGCAATCTTCTCAAAACCGCAGCAACCTTCTTGTCACAGCAAGCCACAATTCTGTAGCATTCTTACCTCACACCCAGATCAACACGAATCACCACTGGTGAAACATAATATAGACTGAGACACCCAACTCACCATTCAGCCCCCAGGAACCACCCATCTTGCTGGAAACCGTCAAGGACATGGGAAGACGCTGACCGGTAAGTTTCCCGTTCCTCCATGAGGGGATCGACCCCATATATCTCTTTTGTCGCTTTCTCTCCCTATAACGTTTTACCAATTAATTTGTGGGTGTGGTATGTTGTGTTCCACCATCGACCACCACAGGGGGAGTTGGAAGTTCTCGGACAGCCACAGAAACTGCTGTCGAACACCTCCCGTCACCTTGCTCCTCTCCGGTAAGCCCACGTCCGCTTCTCTCCCCTTTTATTTTGTGCTGGTTTTTATATTTGATTGGTATTAATTAGGACTTGCTTTACATTGGGCTTGATTTTATGTTGAGCTTACTTTGTTGTGGGCTTTGTTTTAAGTCTCAGAATTTATATAGATAGCACTTATGGGGTTAGTCTATATTATTAAGTATTAATTTTTACAACTAGATTATAGTAGTAAATCATAAGAGTTTATATATATATTTTATTTCAAACACTATTATTCTACTAAGTTATAATTTGAAAATGAAGATATGTTGAGTATTTAAATAATATTAATTTTGTATAAAACAGAATAATTATGAAATTATTTTCCCTAGTATGTATTTAATTAAATAGAATATTATAACACGCTTTTCTAGAAAATTCAATGACGTATAGTACTTCGTATAGGTGATGAGCTACAAAACGAGATTTTGAGATCAGCGCTACAAGGTAAGTAGGTTGATCATAAAAATTAAGATTAGCACAAGTAGTTAGTTTAGATAGATTAATTATTAAAGTCAGATCTTTGGAAGCCAATTTTCATGTATCACACATGACATGAAATATATAAGCATGCCATTCATCATAAAACAAGATGACGTTTAATTCCAGTTTTGTTATTATAGCTAGTTATGTTATTATGTATGTCATGCATCTCATGTTGCAGAAGACACTTAGGATAGGTTTGGGGGCAAAGACGATGAGATTTCTCATCTTCATCTTATCTCATTATTACACTTTTTCAAATTCTCATATAAAATATAATAAACAATTTAACGTTTTCAAATCTCAATATAACTTTATCAAATTCTAATTCAATTTTTTTAAATCTCAAAACTAAAAAATAATATTTTAAATTTTAAAACAAAACACAAAATTCTCATCACACGTCCCAAACCTATCCTTAAACTTTCATATGATAAAGTGAACAAGATCAAGATTAATAAGATGGCCATAAAAATGCATGGTACCAATGTAGTCATGGGTAGATGTGCAAGCCATAAGCCTAAGTGTGAGTGGTCCACATTATTTTATGATTAATGGCAAATCTCATGTCACAAAAGACATGTAAACTTTCATATGATAAAGTGATCATTAATAAGAGGCCATAGAAATGCATGGTACCAATGCAGTCATGGGTGGATGTACAAGCTACAAAACTGAGTGTGGGTGGTCCACCATAGTATGTTATGATACGATTGGTGGGTTCCCCTTGTGGACACAGGATGTGGAACCGGTGCACAACCTTGTACGCATGGTTAAGGTATATTGGCCGGTCAAAAGTTAAGATAAAAGAAGATAGTCTAAGTCATGCATGCCATAAGCATATGTATGAATATTCAGGATTTTAATTCTCTCAAGCTTTAGTTTGTATTTAGGTGTATTCTCTTGTATTCTTCTTATGTACTAAGGCTATGTCTATTTACTTGGAATAAAATCTTTTATTATCTAAAAAAAAAAAAAAAAAATCTCTCAAGCATGAAATTTTTTATGAAAAACACAATGTTTACTATGTCTACGTTATGGTGGGTTTTTTTACTGCTTTTTCGACTCGTTTTAGTTTTGTTTTATGTTTTTAACCACCTTGGTGAGAAAGACAATTAGGATGAGTAGGTTGGCCAGGCTTTGATGGAGCAGTCTGATTAATTTAGTTCCAAGCGTTTTAATTGATTTTACATTATGAAAATCATTTTCCCAATTTAGTTGGTGGGAAAATTTTGATTATGTTTTTATTTAAGACAATTTATTTTAGTAACTTTTTTATGAGATTTTTTTGATAAGTATCTTTTATGAGATTAACAATAGTTTTATTATTTATGCATCTCTTGCTTGACTTTATTTATGTAAGTACGTGATATTTCTAGCCTAAGGGAAGGGAGTGTTAGGAATGTCATGTACTTACGTAAATAAGTCAGGTAAGAGCTTGTACAATTAATAAAACAATTATTTATTTCTTTAACGTAATTATTAAGAAAACCATGCCTTTCATAAAAACATAATCAAACTTTTCAAACAAATTAGATTGGAAAAACTGTTGTCACAATGTAAAATTAAACTAAGACGTCTGGGACTAAATTTCATTAGACTGTCCCATCCAAGCCTAGCCCACTTGCTCATCTTCATTGTCTTCCTCACCTAGGTGGTTAAAAACATTAAAAAAAATAATAATAAAAATAAAAATAAATTGAGTCAAAGACTTGGTAAGAAACCCATCATAACATACATATAAGATTTTTCATAAAATTTTGCATGCTTGAGAGAATGAAAATCTTGATTATTCAAACATTACGCTTATGACATGTATGACTCAAATGTGTCATCTTCTTTTATCTTATCTTGAATGGACAAACATTATGTTTAGTGAAAAATGAACATATCATCATAACATACTGTGGTGGACTATGCTTAGGTCCCTGGCTTGCACATCCACCCATGACTGCAGTGGTACCATGCATTTCTATGCTCATCTTATCAATCTTGATCTTTATCTTACACTCTATCATATGAAAGCTTACGTGTCTTCTGCGACATGAGATGTATGATATACATAATAACATAACTGGCTATAATAACAAAACTGGAAGTGAACGTAATCATGTTTTATGATGAATAGCATGCTTAAATATTTCATGTCATGAGTAGTACATGAAAATTGGTGTCCAAAGAACTAACTTTAATAATAAATCTATCTAAACTAAATAATTTGTGTTAATCCTAATTTTTATGATCAAACTACTTACCATAGCGTAGATTCCGAAATCTCAACTCATAGCTGACGCCTATATGAAGTATTGCACGTCACTAAATTTTCTAAATATTATGACATGCCTATAGCGTGTCATAATATTCTATTTAATTAAATATACTATAGAAATAATTTAATAATTATTCAGTTTTATTTTTTTTTATAAGTAATCAAGATATTGTATTCATATAAATAGGCAGAGCCCAGGTACACAGGAAGTATACATGAAAAATGCCTAGCTAGATGTTACAATAGAAAGAAGAAGATCATGGACCCTAGGTCCATTACATACTATAGCCCCCGCCCATAAGAACAAAGACTTAAAAAAGAAAACTTTAAGCTCCTCCAAAGTTCTCTCTTGATCATCAAAACATCTAGCATTTCTTTCACTCCAAATACACCAACATATGCATATTGGTACCAATCTCCAAATTGCCACTACATGAGAATCTCTGTATAGTCACCTCCAGCTTGTGAGGAAATCCACCAATCTACCAGGCATAACCCAAGACAATCCGACTCTTGAGAAAAAAATATTCAGTTTTATACAAACTAATAAATACTAATATTATATAAATACTCATAACATGTCTTCATTTTTAAATTATTTCTGTAGAATAATTAGATTTTATCCAAGTCTGTCAAAAATAAGCAGTGGAGATTTGGTTCAATAGTGAGACTTGATCATATTTAAAAATCAAATTCTTGTGGTTTATTACTGTAGTCTAATAATATAATTTATACTCCATAAGAAAATATAAGTTACTGAAACGAAGTGTCATCCACATAAATGGGCCCAAAATAACAAACCGAAGGTAAAAACGAGCCCAAGGTGCGTACTGACATGACTTATACTTTGTTGGCATTACTGTAATTAAAACCTTCAATAGCTGTACGCGTATTATGCTTTATGGAAGGGTGGTTAAATGGCATTTTTGTGATAAACTTTTAGGTCTGTACGTGCTTTACGGAAAGGGCTAAAAACTTATTAAAGAAGCAGGAGTTCACCTCAGAGAGAAGGAAATGTGCAACAGAGACTCAACGAGAGAGGAAGGATGCGACGGAGCAGCTATTCAGCCAGAAATACAAAAGGAGTCTCTCGTGGATGAACAAGACAGCCAGAAACAACCAGGATGATGGGAGGTGTTCTTCCAGCTGTTTCTGGCTGTCCTGTTGGTTTTCCGACTCTCCCTGTGGCGGTTGTCGGTGGGCACAAACTTGCTATGTAGAGAGAGAGTAAAGGAGGAGAAAGGGAAATCTGGTGAGAAAAGCTTACCTTAGCGGTGCGATGGTGGCTGATCTGGTAATTTTTGGGGTTGAATAAGGTGATTGAAGGCAGTGGGTGTCTCGGTTTTTGCTGGCTTGCTTGGGCGGTGCTAGGGTGGTTTGTGGTGGTCTGGGTGTGAGGGAAGTGGAGGTGGCTACTGGGATGGTGAATGATGGTGGCTTGCTGTGAGGATAGAATGCTACGGTTTTGGAGAAATTGAGACGGAGGGTGTTCAACGTACTCAATTGGAGTTGGTTACTGACTGTTGTAATGCTAAGCTGCTGAAGGGTCACCCAAGAGGAGAGAGAGAATGATGGAAGTTTAGGGCATTGCGCAGCTGTTTATGATAATATTTAAATAAATAAATAAACCAAAAATTATTTTATGTTCTAATTTAGGATCCGTATGTTACATGTATACATCTGTATGGATGTCTCTAACGATCAATCTATGTTCACCCTGTTTGTAGAAGATACGAGCTTAAGCATCAAATCCTAGAATTGATAGTTCCAATAATATGATAAAGTCGATGCAGTGGTTGTTACTAGACATGAGGTGGCTTGGGCTTTTGCTGATCAACATTTTCTTCCCCATTTTGAGAGGTTTTTCCCTATGGTTTAGATAATCTAATGAAACGTGCAGTGCAAATTCGTAGGTACAAGACTTAATATTTGAATTGTTTTGCCTGGCTTTCATGTTTGATATGGTATTTTGATCAAATATAGACTATTGACGGTATTGAGGCTCTTCCGGCGAAAGGGAAGTAACTATGTTCTGGATATTTATAAGACTTCAATACATGTAGAAGATTTTTTACAGACTGGAGAAGTTTTGTTAAACTTCTATTTCTGTAGTAGAAAATGCTTTATATGTAATACAGCTATCTTCTGAATATCTTGTTTAGGACACACAAAGTTGGTTGGTGTTGTAACAAGTTGTTTTTTGTTGCTTTCCAGATACCGGCATTTGGAGCATATAAGTCTTTTGGTTTCATTAGGGGATTTTTGCCGCAAGGTTCAGAGGTATCCTGTCTTTCCCAGACTTTGTTTCCTTATTTTAAAGCTATGGATAGCATCTATGTGCCCAATACCATTTGCTATATGCTTGTGTGTGAAATAGGGAGATGCGGAGGATGAAAAGTCTCGCAAGAAGAGAGAGAAGATGGAGAAGAAGATGTCTAGGGGCAAGTTTGTCAAGACACGAACTAGGTAGTTTACTTTTGAAATGTATTTATTTAGTTCTTGGGGAAGTCATTGCACGTATACATCTGTATGCCTTATAAATTTAGTCTGGTCTTCCTATGAAGACAAGGCTGCACACAAATTTAATTTCCCCCATCGAACTATATTCCTCTACAGGGGGAAAATAATGTAATCTTTGTTTATTTTGCTTTAGAAATTCTGTTAAAGAAATCACCATACCTAGAACTTGCTCTCTGCCCGCAGCTCCTCTATCGGTAATGGGTAAAATTGTCCTTTACCCTTGCGAGAAGGTGGATGTTGCCGGGTAGGTCGGGATACGGCCCCCATTGCTCAGCCCTAAGCTTGTTTAAGTTTGTAGGCTGGTTAAACAAGCTCCCTTGCACAACCTAACAACTTTCAAAATAGAGTGCTCCTCGTCATTACAAAGTTGTCGTGGGTACTAAGCTTTTGAGAAATTTCCTCTATGCCTAAGAACAATGCTCGAGGTAATTAATCTCCCAGATGCTTCCATTCATAATCAAGTATACTCTAAACCAGCTGTACCAAATAAACTGTTCCTTTTCATCACAAAGATTCCTTTTATTGAAGCTGCTTGGTTCCAATGTTTCGAACAAACTATTTCCCATTTCACCTCTTACCTCGATGTGGTTTAGAGAGCTACCCTTGCACTAGAATGATCTCAGGACTTGCTCAACCTCATTTAGCAAAGCTGTGTGGAGGCTAGAGAGATATGAGTAGAAGGTTTGAATGATAAAAAGGATTTGCTTTGCAAGTTGGAGTTGACTTGTATAAGATAAAAAATAAAGTTGAAAGTTGTCTGAATTTTCGCTCTGGCAACAATTCTCTCCCACCAACCTTCTATAATTATAATCCTCCTCCTTCAACCTGAAAGATGTAACAAACCTGAAAGAATTAGCAAGTGACCTTTCTCTGTAGCAAGGGATCTCAAGGATTTGCAATTTTATGGTTGGTGGTAGCTGCAAATGAAATTGAGTTCCCACATCTCCATGCCTGTCTTTACAGAAGATCAAAAGATCATTTGCTAAATAAAGTGTGAAACCAAATTCATTCTGGTTTCAACATCTCCTATCAAACTTAAAGTGGCTGTTTCGAACTACTAAGATAATAATTTTAAATAAAGCTTTTGTCAGTACAACATACATGTAGGGGTAATCGGTTCGGTTTTGGACATATNGGTAATGGGTAAAATTGTCCTTTACCCTTGCGAGAAGGTGGATGTTGCCGGGTAGGTCGGGATACGGCCCCCATTGCTCAGCCCTAAGCTTGTTTAAGTTTGTAGGCTGGTTAAACAAGCTCCCTTGCACAACCTAACAACTTTCAAAATAGAGTGCTCCTCGTCATTACAAAGTTGTCGTGGGTACTAAGCTTTTGAGAAATTTCCTCTATGCCTAAGAACAATGCTCGAGGTAATTAATCTCCCAGATGCTTCCATTCATAATCAAGTATACTCTAAACCAGCTGTACCAAATAAACTGTTCCTTTTCATCACAAAGATTCCTTTTATTGAAGCTGCTTGGTTCCAATGTTTCGAACAAACTATTTCCCATTTCACCTCTTACCTCGATGTGGTTTAGAGAGCTACCCTTGCACTAGAATGATCTCAGGACTTGCTCAACCTCATTTAGCAAAGCTGTGTGGAGGCTAGAGAGATATGAGTAGAAGGTTTGAATGATAAAAAGGATTTGCTTTGCAAGTTGGAGTTGACTTGTATAAGATAAAAAATAAAGTTGAAAGTTGTCTGAATTTTCGCTCTGGCAACAATTCTCTCCCACCAACCTTCTATAATTATAATCCTCCTCCTTCAACCTGAAAGATGTAACAAACCTGAAAGAATTAGCAAGTGACCTTTCTCTGTAGCAAGGGATCTCAAGGATTTGCAATTTTATGGTTGGTGGTAGCTGCAAATGAAATTGAGTTCCCACATCTCCATGCCTGTCTTTACAGAAGATCAAAAGATCATTTGCTAAATAAAGTGTGAAACCAAATTCATTCTGGTTTCAACATCTCCTATCAAACTTAAAGTGGCTGTTTCGAACTACTAAGATAATAATTTTAAATAAAGCTTTTGTCAGTACAACATACATGTAGGGGTAATCGGTTCGGTTTTGGACATATTTTAAAACTGAATTGGTATATATCGATTTTGAGATTTGAAAAACCGATACCGTACCGGTTACATTTCTAAATCGGTACTTTCAGTTTTACTGGTTCGGTCCAGTTTTTTCGGTATATTATATAGTAAATATATTATAGTATATAATAATATAGTGATAATATATTGTAGTATATTATAATATATATTATAATTGTATTATAGACTATATTGATAATATATAGTTATTTATATAGGATTTTAAAATCTAATATTATAATAATTAGTAATTTATCATATAATGCAAAATTACTTTATATATAATTATATATAATATAAAAAAATCATATAAAAAATATTTATAAAATATAAAAAATCAATATATATATATAAACTGGTCTGGTTCGGTGTTAGAAAAAAAAAATAGAATTGAACCGGTTTTGAAAAAAATAGAACCAGTACCAGACCGGACCAAATCCGATACCGAATCAAACTCACCGGTTCGTTTCGGTCCGGTCCGATTTACTAGTTCACCAAATTTTTTTTTATTTTTTTATTTTTTCACTCCCATGACTATTTTTTGCACTACAAATAGTTTAAAAATTGTCAGAATAGGGCTTTTTCAACTTGATTGGACATAGTTTTGGGATAAGAATATGCGAATATATTATTTATTACGTGTTGAAAAAATAAAGGTGACATTTTTCAAATGGACAAAAGCCAAGATAATGAATTTGCCATTCCTCAACAAGATCAATCACGATCTTCTTAGTTTAACAACAGAGCACTTTGATTTGCCGTAACGGAGAAAATCAAGAATATATATCTGGAATATTTTAGGTCGATAATTCTGGACATTGTAAATCAAGAATATATATAAATATATATTTATACACACACTAGTAAAGGCTCAGCGTGCGAGGCACGTTTACCTAGTTTGAAGGGAAAACAATTATCACAAGAGCCATGCTATGCATCAGCCCCTGTTCATGGCTGATGTATAGCACACTAACATGTTTCTCATTAGTTTTTTCTCATAACCATTGATTTGAATTCATGTAAGTGGTTTGGATGATGACACATAGAGTGTGTGCTGGCTGCTCTCCAACAGGGGGCTGATGCAAAGATTAATTCTTATCACAATATAAAAGTTAGTTGTAGAAAGCAGATGATGGCACAAAATGATAAAAAAATGTATTCATTACCTACAACATAAAGGTTTTGGTATTAAAGTTGTAATAACTTAAAAACATTGGAAATTACTTCATTTTAGGCAGTTCTCCATGCACTCTATGCAACAGTTATCAATTCATATTCAATTATGTTTTTGCTTATTACTTTAAAAATACAATCACGAGATTCTAATCTCTAAAAAATCTTACATGCTACAATAACAGGAATTTTTGGCAAATACAATTCTAAAAAATAACAGTCAGTTCTATGGGGACACAATCTCAACAATTTTGCTATACAACACTCTATATCCATTTTTATATAAGGAGCCTGGCCAAGATCATTCAAGTTGGCCAAAAATGTTTTGGAATGGATAGAAGATTTGCCAATACATTGAAATGATAACCAAACCTGACAGCTTTTATGGTATCCAACGTGCAGAAAAGCAATTAAGCAGATAGTAATTAAAAGACTTTAGTTTTGTGGTGACACGAGTGATACATATATATCATTCAAAAAGAACAAAGAAGAATAAGGAGTTGTTATCTGAAGACCATGTCCATGCATAAATATATATGAGAGTATCGTTAGGGGTAGAGAGGGATAAATTATTAATTTACACAAATACATGTATGCACACGTGATAATATCACATGAGGTCGATTGAAGCGTGCCATTAATTTATAATATTATTTCTTTATATAAACTATATATTTCTTTTATAAATAAGGTGGAACTTCATCATTTATCTTTCTGTGTTATCTGTTTAAGAATAATGATTCTAGATGATCAATAATATCCTTTCAAGTTATGTGTTTATCTTTTGAGTTATATGTTTATCTTAGAGCATTCTCATTAGATTCCCCATATGAGTTCTATCCCTATAATTTAGAGAAAAATTTAAGGTATTGAAGAAAAACCTCTCTCCATCCCAATCCTCATTTTGCGGTTTAAGTTTACGTTGTGTACAGTCGTTCCCCATATATAGAGAGCGACTGTACATCTCATTGCATTCAAGAGGCCTTCCCTCCCGCATCTTCTTCTCTCTCGATGTTGACCCCTCCCTCGAAACACCAACGATCATAACCCCTCTCCATCAGCAAATTTTGTCTGTTCGATTTCAGTTTTTTCAAAATTTTATAACTTTGATTTCGCAACACCAAATTTCGTAGCCTCTCTATCTCATTTTCGAAAATTTTTTCTTTGTCATACATCTCTTCTTCTCTGTTTCTCTCTTCCCATTTTTCTTCTTCCCGATGCCATGATCAAGGTAAGTATGCGATGAAGAGCCTACAACTCTCCCTCTGCATCGGCGATCTCTTTGCTGTTTGGCTGTCGAGAAAGTTGAGATGCTTTCAGATTGATTCATTTATTTTTTATTTTTTATTTGTCACTCTCGTTTAGTCATCCTCATTTTGGGCTTTGTTTGAGGAAATCGTTTCTCATTTTGACCTTGCTTTGCCATTGATTTGTCTATATTTTGGTTGGCTGTGTTGAGTGCTTGACTGCCGAGAAAGTGATGATATTTTATAGATGTTTTTTTTTTAAAAAAAATTACTCTGTATAGAATCATTGATGGCTTAGGATTGTGGATTTTTGAGGATGATCTAGGTTGGGTGTTTGGTTGTGTTCCTCAATGGCTGTGTTGGCTGCAGAGAAATTGATGAGCAATTTCACACTAATTTTTTTAAATTTAATTATATTTATCTCATTTCTTTCCAATCGATATTCTTGATTGATCCATTCATTTAGGCTTGGGATTGTGAATTTTTGTTTATGATGATCTGCATTGGGTTTTTTACTGTGTTCCTTAATGATTGTGTTGACTGTTTGGCTGCCGAGAATGTGATGAGCAATTTCACACAATTTTTTTTTTTTAAAAATCTGTTTCTCTCATTGCTGTCCAACCGTTTTTCTTGAGGAGAATTTAGTGCAGTTTGTGGTTATGGAATTTGTAGGGTTTTTGGTTAAAAGAAAATATTTGGTGGAGTTTGTGGTTTTAGAATTTGTGGGGTTATTGGTTTTGAAGACAATTATAGGTGGAGTTCGTGGTTATGGAATTTGTGGGGCTTTTGGTTTTGAGGAGAATTTGGTGGAGTTTGCGGTTATGGAATTTGTGGGGTTTTTAGTTTTGAAGACAATTTGGTGGAGTTTGTAGTTATGAAATGGGCGAATCATTGTTTGTGGTTATCCATTCATTAAGTTTTTCTGTATGTGTTGGGTGAATTTATTACTTCCCAACATTGCTTTTTTGATATCCAAAAAATGTATAATCAATTTCTTAAACCAATTAAGTTTCATTGCTCTTTTCATGGATAATTTGTTCTTTGTTGTTGGGTTAATTTGCAGTGTTTCGTATCTCTCGGGGGAGGGGGGCTGCTATTAGGCTGTGATGATGGTGTTATAGTGTGGGTTAATTCACAAGTGTTAATAGAGCCCATCGATATGGCGGGTCAATCCATGAAAATTTGCTTTATATCCCAACAGAAATAATTTAACAGCCTCTCACACAATCACGCATTTAAGATAAAAACTCGGGCAAAAGATCAAAATTACAAATAAAAGGAAGAGGCTTGGAGGAGAAAAATCTTCTTCACGCTTTTTTCACCAAAAAGAAAAAGAAAAAGAAAACAGAGAGTTGTTGGGAGAAAGAGAAGAGAAAAGGGCGAGGTGAAGTTTGGGTTAAAAAAAAAAAAAGATGGAACAGAAGTAATTTATATTTAGAGTAGCATGATTCCTTTTAATAATATCTTTTTATCATCCCATAACGTAATATTAAATGAGTAAAAAACATTTGTTATATTTCAAATAGTTGCCGATCATTTTGTACCTCATTAAAGAATGTTGAGAGAATGATAATAAAAAAGATGAATCAAATTTCTCGCATTTAAATGTACAATAGAGTGGGTCATAATGCTTCCTCAAAATGTAGAAATGGGGATTAAGGAGTCACAAACATTTTCTTTTTTTATCATTGATGTAAAGTGTTGCCTGAATTTTTCATAATAAATTAGAGGGGCTCTTAAAGAGAAAGGTGGGGAAGGCAGAGTTCGAAATGTTCTACAAATTTGAAGTTTCCATATTTTCTATGTCAACTCTTTCTAGAACTCTTCGTATATAATTTAATGTAATAGAATGTTGCATTACATTGATCACAAAGCTCTTAACAAGTTCTTGTTCGCATTGTAATATTCGTGTTTACAACGGTAACTTCATCGATTGAAGGCGATTACATTCAGGTGCCACCACCACTCAGTAGAAGAACATGATAAGGAATGACTAGGGGGAAAGACGAGGAAAAGAATGAAACATAAAACTCCATGCCAACTCTCTTGATCAAAATTCTCTCCGACTCAAAATTCAGTTTATGGTTTTAAATACAAGCAATAAGGCATCATTAGAACAAGCTTTAAGATATAACCCAAAAAAAATGTATTTCCAAGAGCTGAGGTAAACATACTTTACCACAATCCCAACCACATACAGGTGCCAGTTATAAGAGTTCAACAATGATCAGGCCAAGCTGCAGCTTCCAAGGATCGAGAGGTCAGAGAAGAGACGCCTGCAGTTTGATTTTTAGGACCAGCAACGCGTAATCATATGTATTATGTCTAATTCAATTGTCAATAAAGTAAGGATTTTAAGTTTCATACCATGCTTGTAAACTATAAACCCCGGCGATACTCTAGTTGCTTGGTATTCTCTAGCAATATCTGCCAACCAAACAGAATATTCAACAAACTCGTCATGATTTTACTTATGGAACAACTTTTTTTTTTCTGTTGTACTTATAGAACAAATGACGCAAGCGCCTATTTGGAGATGTCATTGAGCATCTTTTATAAACAGAGGCCACCCGATAAAATAGAACTAAATCTAAAAATGAAAAGGCCAGCATTATCCTAGGCTAGAAGTAAAATGCTCTTACTTCCCGAATGTAATTTGCTACTGCTTTGCAGCCTTCAATTGCAAGTTGCATGACATTTTCAAAAAGGTCTATTGATAACTTAGAATCCATCTGCTTCAGAAAATATAACAAATGAGTGCTCCACAAATAAGTTTTTTATGCTGCAAAATCAATAACAAAATTATTTATGGAAAATGCACAATATCAATTGAACCTT
>QEOT01002201.1:42884-57472 GCA_003123785.1 Pterocarya stenoptera | reverse complement strand
GGGGGGGGGGGGGTTGTGGGGGAGAGAGAGAGAGAGTTGATTTCTTTATAAGTGAGTCTATGTCAAACCTATAAGAGATATAGAGAATAATAAACAAGAACAGATGTTCAAATATAACCTGAAGAAGAGTCACTTTGTCCAACTTAGGTAGAAACCCTACAGTGACATCAGGACCTCCAGCACTATCTTCTACGTAGTTCAAATCTGTTCACATAACAATTTTCTAAACATGAATTCATTTGGACAAGCTAAAATGAAGATGTGCCAATGAGGTATGTAAATTTACCAAGCAGAGGAGTGCTATTAAGGTACCCAGCACTACATGAAGTAACAAGATCTCGCAAAGGAATCCCAGCATCTGCAAGGGCCAAAGTTGCAGCATTGATACATGCAGATCTAGTCCCTGCAGAAAATGAATTCCCAATTCAAGAACAGAACTCAACATAACATGCTAGTTTGATTTGATTATGTATTCAACTAGTATTTCCATTCACAGGTTCTACAACTGTCAAATACTTAATGTGAGTCCTTATATTATTTCCTTTTTACATACATTAAGTGTCTACATGTTTCCAACTGAATGGCAGCATCACTGATTCACCCCTAACCAAACATTGCTTAAGAATAACAACATGCAAAACATATAAGCACGTATCTTACAAATAAAACGTGAGCCAGATTCTGCATGTATAATCTTAAATAATAATTTCCCTATGACCCTCTGTTGCCTAAAATAGAAATAATAATAATAATAATAATAATAATAAGCCACTCATACAAAATCCCCAATCTACTATCACACAAACATTGTGGGAGAAGGGAGCATCAACCCATGAAATAATTTTTAAACGAATTGATGCCCATCCAGGTGTAATAATTGAGCATTGATTCAATTGAGTCTCAACCTACCTCCATCAGCTTGGAGAACTTGGACAAAAATATCTATCTGCAAGATAAGTAAACATGGCTTCAGAAAAAGAACGAAGCAACACACACTTGTGTAGGAAAGGTTTTAAGATGTTGTAATATAACCTGAGACCGAGGCATCAAATGTGTCATAATGCAAGCTTCCATGGTCTGGCGAATAACCAGAGATATCTCTGTGGATCGTCTAAGTGCAAAAAAACTTTTATCAACAAGCAAGCAAAAGCTAATACACCTTTGATTAGGTGATGCAGCACGTACAATCCTTAGAACCAACCACAGATATTTCAGTTTCCACAATAAAGAGGATCTAACAATTGTTCCTAAAATAATTTTTTGGAATTATATCAAACTCACGAAAAAGTTTACAAGTCATAACGTTACAAGGTTACAAAAGGAGATGTAAGTCTTCTATTTTAATATAGTTACTGTAAAACAGGTGCACAAAGAAAACAGATCAACTGGAAGCCTAGCATCATATCCGAAACCTTTAATTCCTGTTAGAATAGAGAAGCTAAAGTCAATACACTAGTCTGACCAAGATATGTGCCTGCAGGCTGCCACTAAGTTAAAGCATCATAACCCTAAACATATATTAGAAGCAAATGCAGCATATAAGACTTTGTCCCTCCTCCTGTAAGATAAACAACTTAGCCAAGTATTGCAACTGAAGCCAAAAGTAGACATCCTCTTTCATAATGAAACTACTACATAGCTTAATAACTCACTTCTACAGACAAATCATTGAAATCACATCTCATTCAAACTTGTCATACTATGAATGCCACTTCAGCACGATTTTGGTTCATCAATTAACAACAGTTAAGATATTTCAACAGGACAAAAGTTAAAACTGCATTCCTACAAAGGATGTACAAAAACCGATCAAACTGGCCAGGACTGACGTGAACCAGCCGTCGGAGTACGGAACCGGCCGAAACTGGCAGAGAACCGACGGTAGAACTAAGTTGAAACCAACGTCAGCCGGTTCGTTTCCGGTTTGAACTAGGTTCAAACCGCTGAACCGGCCAATTATATATATTTATATATATCTTAGGTAAAACAATGCCGTAACGACATCGTTTAACACGTATTGTTTAGAAAAAAAATTAGAATGAGATGACGCCAAACGGTGTCGTTTCAATTTAGGATTTAATACCCCCCTTCCCTTCTTCTTCTCCCAATTCTCACTCTCTCTCCTCTCAAGCGGCGGCGCATCTCTGTCTCTGTCTCTCTCTCATCACGCCGAACCATCTCTGAGTTTCGAACCATTCGCGACGCTGAAACAGTTAACTTTCTGTCTCATCGCGACGCCGAAGGGATGCTGATGACCGACCAATTTTCTCCCCCTTTACCGGACGGTTTCAGCCGGCTTTATCCATGTATATAAGTTGTTGGTTTGGTTTTGGTTTTGGACCGAAACAGTCGGTTTTCACCCCTAATTTCTACACTATTAAGTAGGTGATACCTGCAATCATACGGCTTTGTACACAGAGAAGACAAAAGATTAAATCAAGGCAACAAATAGAAATTAGGCAACCGATGATTTTAAGATGATCACCTGTCACCCTTTGGTTTTCTCATTCGATCCCCAGTACTAAAATTAGCCATGCTATACTCGCAGCGCACCTGCACCATTGAAAAAGAAGAAGAAGATTAATAACTGAACACATTTAATACTAAAAATTAAAAGAAAAATACGTATAACAGACTGTTACCAGCGCCTTGTCACTAATTTGTTGACTCCTATTTTGGACCTGCAAACGAGCATTTGTCGTTAAAAGTCATTGTATGGCAATAACTTGAAAAAGAACTCATCTTGCAAAATAAACAGCCTAAAACAGGACCGAATGCTATGGGGTACCTCTCTAGGGCCATATACTGCTGCAATGACTTTGGTGTTACCCATCTCAAACACAGCAGACCTATAATTCATTCAAAGAATTGAGAAAAAAAGGGTAGAGTATGGGTAGAAAGGGAAAAAAAAATTCAATCAAGGGTTAAGTACCCGTCAGCTTTAGCAACTGCACCAATCTCTGCTCGAATTTGTCTCATCTGAAATAAGTACAAGAAACAAATAAAAGAGCTGAATAACGAAAATAGTAAACGAGGATAATCGGGTATAAAAGAGAATGCAACTCCATGAGATTGGTGAAGACAACAATAACATTCGGAAAATATGGAATGCTCATTCTCAACGGCAAGGTAAAATAGGATAAGCGAGAGATAATACTTCCATGGGACGGCGACCATCCAAGCGAAGTCCTTCGGGGTTCACGTACTCCATCTCTGCCGAACTCGAGCTGCAACGCAAAATAACAGCTACTGTTACCAAGACAGAAGTATCGTGGGCAAGCACTTTCTGTAGTCCTTATGGGCCTATGGCAGTGGCCTGGGTCAGGACTTTTCACCCGAGTTTCAACCTGTACCCGGTATCGTCGTCTGGAATCCGGGATTCAAATCCAGTCAGAAATCCGGCCCGTTAACCCACGTTACGACCAGATCAGAATCCGAGCAAAAGGAAAAGTCTTCTTGCAAGCGAGTTCGTGAACCAACTGCATACCGATACTAATATGTAAGGCATTTATTTAATAAAACAATGTGAATTGAAGAAGAAAATAATTTTTCTGAAATAGAAAATCTTCTTATATTCTCTCAAAATTTTTCTTCTTTAATTTTTTTTTTCAATAAAAGAAGTCATGTCAATGTTGGTATGTAGTTTGGTGTGCCAAACCACTTATAGCTAACAAGACTCAATTTTAAAATCTGGAAATTCAGGTTCAGGCTTTCATTTTTTTTTTCAAAAATCTATATGTTATTAATTTATTTTTTAAAAAAACATAATTTTCTTTTATCTAAACGCCTCCTATATTTTATTACAATTTTTTAATATAGACTTTTTATATAAGTTTTTTTTAAAAATTAATTAATATTGAAAAGCATAATACTAATGTATCGAACATTGTCTATAATAAAAAAAATATATTAAAATAAAAAACTAAATTTTATGTAAAAATAAATAAACCTAGAAACAACAAATTACCTTTTTAATTAAATGCATATAAAAAAAATCCAATATTTTTTTTAGTTAAGGCTGAAGAATTTTTTTTATATAAATTCGGGTGCCGGGTTTTAAATGCAGAACCCAACTAGGCTCAGACTAGGTAGGTTTGGATTTTGAAATGTAGGTCTTCGCCTAGGTTCTAGACCGGATCTAAAAAAAATAAAAAAATTCAGGTAGAAAAAAAATTCGGCCTAGATGAACAGTCTTAGAGGACACTCCCCTACTCCTCCTTGCTCAATCTCTTAGGATATGTTTGGAAAACATGTTTCACCTAAAATTTTTATCTTCATCTCATCTCATCTTTACACTTTTTCAAATCCCCATACAAAATATAATAAATAATTCAACTTTTTCAAATCCCAATATAACTTTTTCAAATTCTAATTCAATTTTTTCAAATCTCAAAATTAAAAAATAATATTTTAAACTTTAAAACAAAACACAAAATTCTCATCTCATCCTCCAAACATAATCTTAGTGTTGGCTGATTTGGGAGATAGAGACAATTGTGACGGTGTCGTTTGGCTTTCTAATCAGTCCTTTTTAACTTGGATGTTGCTATTATACCGAGTGTGCCCTATAGTGCATTTGTACTTTTTATTTTATTTTAATTTAATTTTAAATATTTTTTTAAATATCATTAAACATTTGTAAAATAAAATAAAAACACAAATTTATTCATAATTACTTCTTTAAACGTTAAAAAAATTAAAATAGACGAGCGGTCAGATTGAGGGACAAACTCAAGTACCATAGTATCAGTTTTCTTTTCAACTTTTATTTTCGAAGCTCGGGCTAAAACAAAGACTCAACAAAGTTTACAATTTATGTGAACTCCATCATGGGAAGACAAGCACATGGCCACATTCAGAATGTAATTACGACACGAGTCCTGCTATGTACAGTCCCGAATGGGGACTCTCCTTGCAGTCCTTGTGCATGCGGACCTGATTCTCAAGTGAATGACCATACTGCCCATGAAAGCCATCTTCTGTCAAAGAGAAACACAAAACCAACAAACTTCCCTCTGAAAAACTAAAATCTCAAAAAAAAAAAAAAAAATCCCTATTGCCTTCAATCTATAGGACGGAGTTGCAAGGTTTTTCTTTCTCCACCACTGTCGACATCTCATATTTCCTGTGTCTAACGGAGTCCCATGTTTTTCTCTTCAATCCATTCCCGTGTTTCCATGTTCGACCCACTTCAGTCTCCTCACAACGTTTTGAGCTCTGAGATTTATCTTGTTTATCATAGTGAAAAAATAAATAAATAGATTACAACAAATTGAGTAGGTTTTTTTGCTTGCTCTAAATATCAGGACTTTTAAAGCACAAAACTCTGTTTGTCTTTTCTTTACCAAAATTTCCCATAAAGCAAAAGAAATGGAACTGGCAAGAACTATTATTTATTTTACCTATCTTGACAGTATAATGAGAGCGCCCTTTGCCAAAGATCTGACAAAAAACACCACCAACTTCATATAATCCAATTCAAAAAGTAATATATTCACATTACAACGATAGGGTATCAAGTATCCTTGTAACCAACAAGCCTTTTGACAATGATCAAACTCAATTGTCCCATCAAATTCCACTAAAGAACCCTGAACATCACCCTCGAGAAAAACAAAATGTTCAGATTACACAGGCCGAAAACACTTACTAAATCATGTACAAAAAGGAAGTCAGAACTAGTATGTGTTATATAAGATGAAGAGTTTCAATACATAGTGCTCATATATCATACAAGGCCTATGGGGTTGTGATTAGAAAGCAAAGTGGTTCTGATTCCAGTTTACCTGTCTCACTAAATAAGACGTTATACTATTATGCGCTAGAACTCAACAAGAAACGATCAAATCTTTAAATCCAACATAGAACTACTACATTCATAAAGAGATCCTATAAAAATAAATCTGTAAATTGATATTACTTCGTATGATACATTGGATTTACTCTATAATAAAAGAAACTTTATAATCTAACGTACCACCTTAAACCACATCAATTTGTGGTTTTACTTTTGTAGGATCTCTTTGTGGCTAAATCATTTCCATTTCTACCAATAGAAACAAAAACCCCTAATTTAACATCCAAGACAACAAAGAAGAGAATGCGAATAAAAAAATTGCAAGGATGCCCATTTCAAATGGAACAAACCATTAAAGAAAAAACTAATCAATAAGAATCAAAGCTCACAGATAACCCTGGATCCCTCAGACCCCATTTGACCAGGCTAGGGTTTATGAATCGTGGAGTGAGAGAAACACAGAAGTTCTAGAGAGAGAAAAAAAGTTGGAGATTGAAGACTAATTCTAATTGTTGAGGTAAAAATACCAAGCCCACAATAGCATTTCAGGCTTAGTCCATTGGGTGTCCCTCTTCCAAAGTATGAGGGAAAGGAAATGTAGAAAGGGAATAGACAAGGTAAAGTGTTAGGGTCAAAGAAATGAAGTCAGACACACAAAACCAAAGGGAGATAGTGATATGACATAAAGTCGACATTCCTTACCAACCAATGCCTCCATAAAAAAAGCTTTCCTACCCGATAAAAGGGGATGGACGATCTAAGATCTGGGATTGAATGAGAGGGGAAAAGAGGGAGAGGCTCTCGGGTGACTATGGCTGGATCACCAAGAGGGCTTCTTCAACCTCATCACAAGAGACTCTAAGGATATTATCTACTCTGGGTTAAAGGGGTCACAGAGCCCTATTATACAGTGAATTATGAGGGACTGCAAAAGACTCCCATTATAGTGGATTTGCCCTCTAGGCGACCTGTGGATGTAGGCTCTATGCCGAACTACATAAATTCGTGTGTCTCCTCCTCTCTTTACATTTCTTGTATTTATTTTATGTTCACTACTATTGATGTACATACGGGTACCATATTACAACCCCAAACTGTCATTGTGGGCTCCAAGCCATATCCTTGAGGCTCAAATTGCGTTATCGTGGGTTGAGGATGACTCTTTCTCTCATTTCAGCATGTTGGGTATTTTTTGTCCCTAACATTTGGCGCCATCTGTAGAATTTGACTTATTCTCTACACTGGAAGTGGGATAAGGATGATTTTTCGGCTTGCGAAATCATCTCCGAAGAAATAGATAAAATTCCACTCAAGTTCGTGTTTTCAATTTTTCGTCTCTTATTTTTTATTTCTTTACTAATGCTAAAAAAAAAAAAAAAAATCGAAGGCAAGATCTATTTCCTTTCTTGGAGTGATTGAGACATGCTTGCCTTATGAAACCCTTTCCTTTTAGGAGTTTAAGTCAACTTGCCTTATCTCTTCTTGCATGATGTCTTGACTTTACATCTTCCCTTATTATTAATAATAGGTTTTCAATGGAATGGACTAAGCCGACTTTATCCCTAACATCAACAGTCCTTGAATATTCTAGTATTTTGACCAATCCTAACTCGCCACCTACAACCTTGTCTCAAAATCCACTTAGCCTAACTAATCACATTTCAAGCATAAGAAGGATGATTACCCACTGATGAATAAAGAAAAGAAGAATGCGGAAAATACTTTAATTTGAAGACCTTGTAAAATAAAGATTTAGTGTTTTGAAGCAATCTTCAGCTCTGTTTTGCTAACAAGGCTACGTTGAAAGCCTCCAAACGATGAAATCCCACCCCCTTCATCAAACTTTGATTTGTACATTTTATTCCAGCTCATTCAATGTATTTTCCTTTTATGTGATTTCTGACCCCACCAAAATTGTACCATTAACTTTTCCAGATCTTTACACAAAGCTGATGGTAGTTTAAAGCAACTCATAGAATATGCTGTAATGTATGGTGCTACAGCTTTGATCAAAATCTCCTTCCCTGCTCATGCCAGATTCTTCTCTTTCCAGTTTTGTAATTTCTTTCAAACTCAATCCTTGGTACCATTGTTGAAAACACGTCTATTAAAGTGACCAATAAAAGATGGTAAACGCATATACTTATCATGTGCAACAGCTCTCTCCACACTCCACGGGCCTCAAATACTTTTTTTCACCTCTACAAAAGTATTTTAACTAAAACAAATTGAAGTTTTGGCCATATTAACTTGCTATCCAGATGCCACCTCATATTGTCCCAACAAAGATTGAATTTGAATGTTATCTTCAAGGGTAGCTTGACAAAATAAAATACAATCAACAGAAAAAAAAAAAAAAAAAACAAATTACCCATGCGTGGGCAACCTCTACACAGTTGAATCACTTTCAAGCAACCATCTATTTGTCTTCTTTAGCAAAGACACTAAAGCTTCCATACAAAGTAGAAAAATATAAGGAGAATAGTGATCCCCTGGCCTTAAACCCTCAGGAGGAATAGTAGGTCTGGGAACACCAGTCACTAAAATGGAATAAGAGATAGTGGAAATATATATTTGCATTAAAGATATCCACTTGTCAATAAAACCATTTGCCTCATAACACTTTGAAAGAAATACCATTCCACTCTATCATATACTTTGCTCATATCAACTTTAATATACATGAACCATTTTTTCCCCTAAGTTTTGTGGTGTAAAAAATTAATCAGCTCAGAAGCAACAAAGACATTATTTGTAATTTGTCTTCTCGATACAAAAGTACTTTGGTTCTCCGGAATGAGAAGAGGCAAGATTTTCTTTAGTCTATTTGCTAGCACTTTAGAAACTAATTTGTAAATCACATTGCATAGACTAGTAGGCCTATAATCTCCTTAGTAGGATTCTTCAATTTAGAAATAAAAGCAATAAAAGTATGATTGAGTTTAGTAGGTAAATTACCCGTACTTAGAATTTTAAGAACAACTATTATAACACCTTCAACCACCAGATGCCAATATTTTTTAAAGAAGAAAGGAGACATACCATCAGGTCCTGGAGATTTATGAGGTTGCATCTGACTTAAGGCAAACCAGACTTCATCTCGATGAAAACCTAAATCTAAAGAAGAATTCATTTCTACCGTCACCCGTTGCTATATAAGAAGTACCAAATGCTCCCCAAAACTTTGATTAACGAAATAAAAGACCTCATTAAAATGCTTCAAGATATTAGGTTGCATCTCCTCACCCTTAGACCATCTTCCGTCAGCACTAAGTATGCTACTAATCCTATTTTTCCGACATCATTATGAAGCGTTAGAATGAAAGTACTTTGTATTTAGTCAATGAACCACTATTTCCACAATATCTCTTCCATTTCCAACAACTCATTAATCTACTCTTTAAGTACCTGTATTTGTTATGCATTTACCTCAAAAGATAAAACTGACAATTCATATATATCTCATAAGGCATGTTTAAGGGATGAGATGAGACGGTTTGTGTTTCCAAACAAGCCCTTATGGCAGGTTTGGGAGGTGAGACAAAGCACAAAATTCTCATCTCATCTTATTATTATGCATTTTTCAAATCCCCGTACAAAATATAATAAACAATTCAACTTTTTCAAATCCCAAAATAATTATAATATTAAAAACTAATATTTTAAACTTTGAGATGAGATCAAGAATTCTCATCTCACCCCCCAAACCCGCCCTTAATCTTCCTTGCTTTTCAGGAAGTTGAGCCTGAAGATTCCCAAAAGACTTTTTATTCCACAATAGGATATTCCTAGCACACTATGGAGGAAATGATAGAAGATACAACATAATTGCCCTTAGAAAATCCAATCTTTTTTTTAATAACATCCTCACAATGAGAAGATCTAGTCCACATAGCTTCAAACCCAAATGGCTTTGGACCGAGAGTAACATTAGACATCCAACCATTTAACGCCAAACCAATTGGTAATTGGTCTGAGTAAAAAATGGAAGATGTTGCATAGTAGCATGGGAAAACAACTCCATCCATTTTGTAGTAGCCAGAAAATGATCTAACCGCTCATAAATTATATCCTTACCATCACGCTGATTACACCAAGTATATGGGAAACCCAAAAAGCCCAAATCCATAAAATGAAAATTATCAATAAATGAAAATTATCAATAAATTCATGAAAAGCCAAAATCTGGTTAACATGACGAGGACGAGCCTTAATTTTTTAGTATTGACAAGTATTTCATTCAAATCACCAGAACATAACTATGCCATACAATCAGGACAACGTAAGAGACTGAGCATATTCCAAACATAACCTCTCTAAGATACCCCTGGGTGTCCATACACACCAGTAAGTTGCCATTTAAGATTAAGTGTAGAATCAACAGTCCTAGTATCAATATGAAATTGGAAAAAATTACATAGAACGAAATTGACCTCAGATTTCCAAAATATACCCAAACCACCACTTCTACCATCACTATCAACACCAATAAAACCATAAAAAATGCAAATTATACTTCAAAATTTCCAATTGACACAACTAATTTTGTTTTTTGCAGGAACATGACGTCTAGAACTTCTCTCCAAAATAGCAATCGAACGAACCATGGGTTCCCAAGCCTACGGGTGTTCCAACTGATGAACTTCATGGTGACCAGCGGGGCTGGCAAGTAGCCGCCACCGATATTTGCAACGTGGGAGCACTTTCTCCATGAACATCCTTCTTCCTACGCTTTCGAGATGGTTTAGCACCACTAGAATGGTCAGACAGCTTCAAACATGGTCAGCCCCTCACCCAATTTCGGTAAAATCAAAACCCCATTCCCATTGCATGGACGTTGTCGCTCAGAAGGACGATCACCAAGGGAAGACCTCGCAGAGAACTCTTGATCTAGAATAGAAGCATGAGTTACTGGCTTTGAATCTGGGCCAATATCTAAGCACACCGACGACCTATCAGTGCCCAAAAGGTCGGGCCGCAATACAGATCCAAAGTCCAAAGGCTCAATAGATAACTGTTGTAGGCCCATATCCGAAATTGAAAATGTTGTAAATTAACCTTCTCAATTGCTTCGACTTTCTGTGTTTCTGGTAGCAACCGTTTCGACAATCGTGAATGGCCAAAATTTGAAGATGTCCCCACCGCCGGCTTTTTGCAAAACATCATTATCTCGATGAGTTTGTAGAGTAGATTCATGTAAATGTAGGATGGAGTTCTTCTGCATAGGGGATGAGTACACTTTTGGCCGCTGTAATTTCGATGCTCAAATATGATGACCACCCTCTGACTCCCTAGTTTGTTTTTTTTGACAGGCAATCTTTTTCATTATGCCCTAGACAACCACATCAGTAACAGATTTAGGAAGTTTTTCATACTTAAAACTCACCCAAATGGGATCCCGACCACCAACATTTATCTGTTTACCAAGCAGAAGGCTTCCCATCACATTAAGCTTCACTCGAATATGAAGATATTCACCCTAGCAAATATCATATTGCAAAACATCCACAAATTCCACTTCACCAATAGATTGGCCAATTAAACGACCTATTGTGCCCAACTTACTTTGAAAAGGGTAGGTCAGAGATACGAATACAGAATAGAGCATGGGCCATTTAGATTTTTTATGGTTGCAACTCACCATCAAATTCTTTAAAACAACCAAATTCTTATCAAATGACCAAGGACTGTGACGTCAAACTTTCTCCTTATCCTCTCTGTGGCAGTGAAAAATAACCATAAATACATCATAATCCACATTCTTAAAAGACACTTTGCTAACCGGTTTCCCCAAATTAATCACCAAAGACTTGAGGGCATCTTTATTCTAATATACTTATCCGTCAATAACTTAAGGAAGAGACAAGTTTCCCCTTTACAAGACGCTGTTGTAATCCAAGTATCCTCAATAGTGACTTCCTGCAATTCACTGCCGGAAAAGGGTGAGATTCCTCTACCTTTTCGTAATATCATCCTCCATATATTACCAACCAGGACAAGAAAACAAGAGACCCAGTACAATCCAGAGAGTACGGATGAAATCGAGAAAAAATAATGCCAACACTAGTTGGAAACCAGATCTTATACAAGACGAGGGAACTGATCTCATCCAGAGAAACCGTTCAAGGGAGAGAGTGCAGCTATCTTTTCCCAGCTAGTTAGAATTAAAAAGATTTTTTAGATGGGATTTCGGTTTGTAATGCTCGAGTCCATGTATAAACAGTGGTCCATGTACATGCATACGTGAACAGATGATCCTGAAGATTAGTGACGAATTCGATTGGTTTTGCACTTTTGTGTGCTTTGGAAACCACCTTTCCCCCACTTGAATTGGACTTCCGCATGAGAAACTGTGTATTCGAAAAAAAAGGATGGTGTAAAATATATCGACGGTGTAAATTCTTTTATTTTTTATTTTTTGTTTCTCTTTTTTAAAGCATTTTTTATATATTTAAAAAAATACAAAAAATTTAAAAAATATAATACTAAAAAAGTAAACAAAAACAAATCTTAAAAAAACAAATTAATAGAAACAAATGATAGGAGTAACAAATTTTTTATGTACATATCATAATGGATTTTGCTACATAATTTCTATCACATTTCACACTTCATATTTTTTTTAAACTTTTTAATTTTTTAATATTTAAAAATTTTTTTTTTGAATTTATTCTTTTTAAATTATTTCAAATTTTTTATTCACTATTCAAATAAAAAAATTTGATAAAATTAAAAAATTAAAAAAATTAAAAAAAATTATAAAATATAGAGTATGGATAAATAATAAGAAAATCTGAAGATTTTTTTTAATCATAATACCGAAACAGTGTGGGAGGAGAACTCGCATGAAATGGATGCCACATCAGCGAAAAGAATCTTGACTATTATATATAGAAATAGATAATATCAGTTTTTGAGGGCTTTGGGCTATCAATTTGTTTTCACGTTGGGCCCATTGTTGACTAGACCCGTATTGGTCAATCCTTTCATTTTTTTTCTCCAATTTATTGTAGCACCTTTCATTTTAATAATGCAGAATTCCACAACATTATCATCTCAACCCACTGTTAACACGCTTAAAATATTAGGCGCTTTTTAATTTTTAACCTTAATCTGATATCATTGACATAGTATATCCTACAATTACAAAAGATTAACAAAAGAAAACATATTTATAGAGTTCTAAGGTTTATAAAGCCTCTTTTAGTTACGCAATTCAGATAAAATGGAATATTTTGTTAAAAGTTGAATAAAATATTATTAGAATATAATTTTTTAATATAATTTTTATTTTGAGATTTAAAAAATTTGAATTGTTTATTATATTTTGTATGAGAGTTTGAAAAAATTATAATGATTAAATGAGATAAGATGATTTTGTATTTCCAAACCGAGCCTAAATCTTGTATAATCCTTAAAAAAAACCGACAAATCTAAAATCTACATAAAAAAATAAATTTTTAATACTAGACGTCACTTTTTTCAAAGAAAATATTTGTATATTCTAAAATTGTATATAACATTATAATTAAAATAATAACTTTATTTGATTTTTTTCTTTAAGATAAAAATAAAAAGTACTGCTACTGGATCATCTAAAATTTACTGTTAAAATGGCCAAAATAATGCAAAAAATTATATTCAAACCAAAAAGGCCTCCAAAAATATAAAAAGAAGAAAAATATAGCTTTAAATTTCCTCTATCCGTTTAGTGTTTGTATTTTTAGTTTTTTAATAAATCACGTAGCAACCATATGATGCAGCGTGAAGAGACTATCTACGCCATAAATTCCAAATAGCCAAATAGTATTTTTTAAAAATAAACATTGTAACATAATGTTTAGGCATTTAAATGAAATGAGGGTATAAAGAATATTTTTTTCTTGTTAGTTAGGGATGTAACGGGTCTGGTTTGATTATGTTTTGAACATATTTTAGAATCGAATCGGTATATACCAGTTTTAAGATATGAAAAACCGATACCGTATTAGTTACACTCTTAAACCGATACTTTCGGTTTTACTGATTTCGGTCTGATTTTTTCGGTATATTATATATAATATATCATATATAGTATATTATAGTATATAATAATATAGTGATAATATATTGTAGTATATTATAATATATAATATATACTGATATATTATATTATATTATAATATATAATGATATATTATTAGTATAATTATTCATACAATAGATTATAGTGACATAAGATTTTAAAATATAATATTATATTAATTACTAATACAAAATTATTAAATAAAATTATTATATATATTACATATAAAAATTAAATATAATATAAAAAATTATAGAAAAAATATTTTATATAATATAAAAAATTAACAAATATATATCTATATAAATCGGTCCGATCAAGTGTCAGAAAAAAGAAAACTGAAGTTGGACTCATTTAAAAATACATAAAACCAATATTAGATGGAACCAAATTCGAAATCGGATCAAGTTCACTAATTCGATCCGGTTTATTGATTCATCCATTTTTTTTTTCATTCCTACTATTGGCATATTTATGTTATAGGGTGGGGCTACTCTGTCGCTCCGTCCTTATCTTTGGGTGTACTGTCTAGTAAATTTTTTTTTTTAATATATTTAAAAATTTTTAAAAAATAAAAAAATACATTAATATATTTAAAATTACTTTTTTAATTACTAAGTAAAAAAAAAAAAATTATTTTGCCAAACGATTAAAGGTGTAAAAAATGGATGCCCATACAGTTTTTTCCTTATGCTGTATTACCGGTAAATAGAATTGTTTTTTATT
>QEOT01002201.1:7541-31142 GCA_003123785.1 Pterocarya stenoptera | reverse complement strand
ATGGTGATTTCCGTACATTGTGCATCCGAAATTACAATAAAAGGCAACAATGGTAAAGGGTGGTGACATTGATCCACAAGGGGGCAAGAGGCTCCTAAAAAAAAAATTAAAAAAATATATATCAAGTATTTTTGAAATATTTTAAAAAGATCTTCAATCTAAACACGCCCATATAATCTTGTGGTCGATCTAGTCTATTTTCTCGTACTAGCCCCCCGCATTTTGCTCCTTCAAAATTACTCTTGCAATTGTATTTTTTTTTCTTTTTTATTTTAAATACTTTTTAATCATCAAGAAAATAAAATAAAATAAAATACATGAACGTTCAAAATGGAAGACAAAACTAGGAGAGGACTTGATATTTTTCAAAAAATAATGTGGATGGTCTAAAAAAAACAGTCCATGAATTTGAGTTATTTTATGTGGAGAATTTTCATAAGAACAAGCAATAAGATTGATCGCATTGAAAACCCTACCAACACCAAACAAACAAAACAAAAAACAAAAAAGTCACTTCATTGGTGGATAGACATGAACCAAGATGATTGACAATCACAAATATGTTGTTCACCTATCTAAGATTCTAATTACTATCTTTGAATACCATCTCCCGATACTCTGTTTTCATCAACATTTTTTTTAAGACGTTTAACCTTTAAATATAGAAAAGTTTTTTTTTTGCTGTGTTAATGTATTTCTATTAATGAAATTAGTCTATTATTTGTTATTAACGTGCTTAAAAATAATTTTCTTAAAAAAATTTGCTACTATTGCTTTGGATAAAAACTTGTAGACAATACCAGAAAAAAAACAATTTCAACTTAAAATATAATAATTTGCATAAAAAGAGGGAATATAACCCAGATGCTCTATACGGAAAAGGTAAAGAAGATTGAGCAAATTAATTTGAATTAAAAAAAATGAAAATGACGTATGCTTTGATTTCTTGTTGACACGATTTTTTAGAGCTATAGATTCGATTTGTTTTTTACAATTTTACTTTTAATTTAGGCTTTTAATTTTTGTTTGTTCCCACAATCTGAAGCAAACGCTTACGTACTGATGTTTGATTCACAATACTTCAAACATGAGATAAAATAACTTTAACATCGCTTCTATACCTCTTTCGGAAAAGTTAGAGACTTCCAATGACCTCTTCATTCTATACTTTAAAATACATAATCAAAATTTATTTTTTCTATTTTACATACTGACTTTTACAATATATCATACATCAGTTTCTCTATTTTGTTTTTATATCATTTAAATATTATATTTTTTAATATTTTTTATTCATTTCAAATATTTTATCTAACTATCAATAATATCTTCAAATGATATTTGTAATATCTCTCCATATATAATATCAAATAATTATGTTCTATTTTAAATTAATCCAAATTTATAAACTAAACCAAATATAAATTAATTCAAAAAATAAATAAAAAACATGAGAGAGAAACTAATTTAGAACTTTTGAAGAGATGAGGAAAATCAAATAGCATGAGAGAGAAGCTAATTTAAAATGTTTAAAGGATGAATAGTTTCCTCCACATCTAGCATGTTATTGTAGCAAAATATAAAATAAAGGATGAAATACAAGATCTATTAGAGAAAATTTTTAAGAAAATTTCTTTATATTTTAAAAAAATATATATTATAAAGGATTCATTGTGAGTGCTCTTAAAATTGAAAAACTCCAGTAACAACGTTAAAAGTATTCTCAATTTTAGAGCCTTGCACATCAAGGATGGTAGTTGAGTCGAGGCAATATCTAGATTGCCGAGCTCAGTTTGATTAAAAAAAACTCAAACTCGAATTTAAAATTTTTATCTAATTTTTTTTTTTAACTCAATTTAGTAAGATAACTTTTCAACTCAAGTTCGAGCACGAGCTCGATCAAAAAACAAGAACAAATAGAGTTGAGCCAAGTCTAGCAGAGCGAGAGTTGCTTATTTTTTAATTTTTGAATAAAATTTAATATTTAAGAAATTAGATAAATAAAAAGTAAAAAATCTAAATTTAATGGAATTCTTATAACTAACCACTAAACCCTTTATTGAATTAAAAAATTGTAAAATTTTATATATAATTAATATGAACTAATTGATATTTATCCATAATAACCATATATTATATGGCTACATAAATTACTAATACATATAGATAATATGATAGTATATATCATTTCATATATTATTCATACAAACTAGTATACGAAATTATTAAATCTTACCAACTAACTATTGTACAAATTATAAAATAACTATGAAATATATTCAATATATAGACACAAGTGACTAGGCATGAGTAATTAGGTTACATACTATTTATTTATTTATTCTTGAATGAATTGAATAATTAAAAATACAAAATTACAAAAGCTCATTAAATTTAATGAAATTTTTACAACTAATATATAAACCCTAGGGGTATATTATTCATACAAACTAGTATACGAAATTATTAAATCTTACCAACTAACTATTGTACAAATTATAAAATAACTATGAAATATATTCAATATATAGACACAAGTAACTAGGCATGAGTAATTAGGTTACATACTATATATTTATTTATTCTTGAATGAATTGAATAATTAAAAATACAAAATTACAAAAGCTCATTAAATTTAATGAAATTTTTCCAACTAATGTATAAACCCTAGGGGTACTACCCACACCTCCAGGGTGGACAGCCCCCGACCCTGCATAGGCGAGAGGGCAAATTGGGGCCCCGTAGGGGGCGCCTCCGTCCAGATGCTGGGGGCAAATTGGCCCTGCAAGCTGTCCTCCCCTTGTGGGCTTCAATGGGCCTGTTGTGCCCAGAACATATTTCTGGGCTATTTTTTGGCCCATAACCTGTTTTTTGAGCCCATTTTGGCCCAAAACTTGTTTTAACGTTTCACTTTAATTGAAATTGTATAAAAGATAAAAATAAATGTTATCTCTAAATATAAATAAATCTAATAAAATTGCTAACTAATACTTCTAACCTATTACAAGTAGTATAAACTATTACACATTAATATAAAACTATTACAAATTAATCTAAAAATATTACAAATTGTCAAATAGCTTGAATGAATAACGATATTATTACACCAATTAAAATAAATTTTAAAAAATGAAAATAAAGGTAATAAAACGTAGAAAGCATTTGAATTTTGTCCAAGTGACATCATAAAACCTAAAAGAAAGAAAAAAAGAGAATATGAATAATATGATGTCTCAAAAAGAAAAGAACTCCAATTAGGAAAAAAAATAAAATTCTTAGCATATGTACAAACTACAAATAATTAATTAACAAAGCTAACAAACTAATGATGGTGTATCAAAGTCAAAGTGCAGCCTATGTAGATTGAGATAGAGCCTATTTTTTCAAAGTTGTCTTTACAACAATTGAACTTGAAATTAAGTTTGTCAAATAAATATAATACAATCTATTAAAAGCAAAAATAAAAACAAAATCATGAATTAAACGCCATTTACCACTTTTAGGTTGATCAACATCATCCTCCTCGTAGCTCTCCGCAAAGTCTACCACCTCCCAAACTTGAATTGACTTCCCTTTGATCCAATTCTAAGTGCTTATCAAAACCTTCATAATGCTAGGAGATAATGAACTTCGAAATGGATTAAATATGCACATCTGATGCTAAATGCAAACTCTGAGGCTACGATAGAAATATGGATGACCAAAATATTGCAGGCTATCTCTCCAAGGATGAGATACTTGATGGCATTTACCTTCCACCAAACTAAGACATCAAATTCTTCCACATATGGGTGTAATTCTGCCACCAAGTATCTTTCCAAGTTTGATTGGTCACTAAATCCTTCTGAAGGTTGTCGGTATCGCCAGCTCTCATACCTCACTTATGCGTTTTCGGCCTATCGACTTTAGGCAGAGGCAATGTCGTGAATGATGGAACCTCTATATTAACCCTCTGAATGCAATGAACTCATCATATAGGGAGTCCTTAACTTATAGCACAAGTTGATCTGTCCATCCATTTTCGCTAGTGCTTTCCAAGCCATACACCATTCCATCAATTTTGTATCATGGGTTAAGAACAATAGTCATATATGGAAAAACGTTGATTTTGCTTAAATTTCTCCAATATTTCTCATACTTGAGCCCCATGCTCAATGTCATAATTCATAAAGTAGAATCAACACTTTAGCACATTTTATCCAATTGCTCTTTCACTTGACAAACTTGTGATAATATTTATTGGATGTTACATATAAAGACCAAAAAATGGTGCATGTCACCACATAAAAAAGCTCCAAAAATTCTATAAAAACCCAAATATTTTGCCAATCATAATCATTGGGCTGCCCTAATCTCTCTTTGTCCTCATCAAAGTGGCAAACATATTATATATCCTCATCACCCATGGCATCAAATGTCTTTCTATACTGTTCGATCGTTTCTAACATCAAGAAGGTTGAGTTTTAACTTGTAGGAACATCAAGACATAACATCTTCTTACATTTAATGCCCACAATGTGATGCATTCAGCTTCCGCTTGGGATTTGACGGAGCTTGAATTGTCAAGACATACAACACAAGGTTACATACCCCCTCTCCCTCTCCCTAGTTCATGATAGTTAAAGATGTAGTACACCTAGCATGCATGTAATAATATGCAATATTCACAGCAGATAATTTTTTTCTTTGAGTAATACTATGTTCCATAAGTAATATATATATCCCAAAACATTAACATACTTCATTAAATTCATATGATAATTGATATCCAAAAGTTACTGCACTTTTCCAAAAGGTATGTAATATAAGTACTGGAGATAGCACTCCATAAATACAGTCTAAAAATGAAATCTATTCTACTAAATTGATGAGCTGCTCATACAGCTTGACTGTGATTTCCAAAATCGCGTCCAAAAAGCAGATAACCGTAGTGATCAGTTCTTTGTTGTCTCTCTGTGGACTAGTCAACCTTGTCCAATCCTCTGGGTGCTAGTTCTTGATATCCTTACACATTATCTACAATTCTTATGGGAATGATAGTTAGAACTATCAAGTGATATTTGTCTATCAGGTGAGGATGAGAGAATCGAGCATGCATGACATTTAAAATGACATAAATGCATCGTGACATGAATATAAATATGCATGACATGACTTAAAAAATAGCATGACATGTGCTAGACTTGAAAAATAATGTGACTGAAATATCGAAATGACATGACTTGACTTGAACTGAAGCTGACATGAACTTGAAAACTTGTTTAGCATATACATGGTTGATTAAACATGAACATGTGGATGTAACACAAGTCTTCTTAAGTTGTGTGCTCCTACTAGTAATGCATTACATCACAGGCATCTGCGCCAGCTATTAGTATATCAATATAACTAAATTAAAACTGATAAATGTGTTGTTGGAACCATCGGTGTTGGATGCTTAAATTTGCTCTGATAACTAGTTATTTAGATCTCTTTCAAAGCCTGTTGATCTTTACCTTGTCAACTTTAGAAATTTCACACCAGTTAAAATACTTTAACGTGGACAACAAAGTTCCACTAGGATGATACCCCATCCTAATACTTGGGGTCATAATAAAAATAAAAGACTTCACTAACTAAAAAATATTTTTCGTGACATACTCTATGCATATGACATGGCATGGCGTGTAATAATTGAACATGTGATAGATAATATGACGTAAAAAAGCATGTAACAGATAAGCATGTACTTATAATAAATGACTAAGCATGACATATTAAACATTTATAATAATCATAAGTGATAAGAATATGAAAATGTTGAGCTTATCACCGCACATACAATGGAGTCCCCTTGGTGCCAAAACTAGCCGAGTGGATGGCTTAGGGGTGGCTAGGCTTTTTGTCTTTCATTAAGTAACTCTTGGGGGCTAAACTTGAGTGGTGTGTCTGCCCTTGTCTTGGTCTTGGGAGGGGGAAGAAAATTCCTCAAGAAGCCTCCCTTGTTGGTGGTTTTCAGTGGACCAAAGATGGGCCTTACTAATGGGCTTCATTTTGGGGTTTCATTGGGCCTCCTTTGGGTTTTGGTTGGGATCAAGCCCAAATTTGATTTTCTTGACCCAATGTGATTACCAAGATGTAACATAGTGGTTAAGGGTATATGAGTGAAACAATGAATGATGAAGTGATTAATCCAAGGGATTAAACACTTAATAAAAAACTGAGCCATATAGTATTGAAATCAAGGGTTAAGGTGTAACACCCCACCTAAAAAGCTCCTTAGGCCTTGACCTTAGTAATCTTAATCCTATTCAATTAGGAGTTGAGCTATTCGAGAATAAGAATAATTTTGGATATTTGAGTTGGCAAGAAGACCTTATACTTTGAGTTTAGAATAATTATTAGAAGATTCTAGTGCAATATTGGAACTTGATATTATTTGGAGAATTTTTAGTGCTTATTTAATTTTGAGGATTAATGCCAAGAGGCCCATAAGGGAATGACACATGGCATATGGATGGTTGCCACATTAATGTGCTAAGCAATTTGGATTAAATATTTGATGGAATTGGAGAAGGCTCAAAGAGTGGTTTACTAAGAGCCCAAGCTTTTTGGATATAAAAGCTTATGAAAGATAATAAGGTGTTAGGCCCAACTTATTAAGCATGAAAGATTAGAGAAGCAAGCCCGTTAGTTAATTTAGTGAGGCTTTTAGGACCTTAGAGCATTCATGGGCCTAGCCTTAAAACATGCCCTTAGGAATTCAAGACTAGCTTTGGCCCAAGCATGAGGAAGGCATAAGGACTTTGGGCCAAGCTTGGTATAAATTTGAGTCTTTGACCTATGGCCCAATTAGCCCAAGTTAAATCTTTTTAAGCCCATCTTAATGGATCTTAAGATTTCTTTTTTACCCGAAAATATTTGGTAATAAGGCCCCTCATTCAAGCCCAAGAGCCGTGAGCCATGCATACACGCATTTGGCCCAAAGCATGTTTGAGTTTATTTCACTATTCATCTTAAAAGTCCAATATACCATACCATTGGTTTCCTTAAACCCAAATCATACACTTAGTACCCAAATTAAGTTTTGAAAATTAGCTAAGGCCATTAACCATCATACTTGAGGTTAGTGAACTTTAAGCCATGCTTTGAAGCTTAGTTGTGTTTAATCTTTTCTTAAACATTTTAATTCAAATTTTCTCGAGTTAATACTCCATTAAACCATGGTTAGGCTTGTTAATACCCTAGCTAAACCACTCCACATGTCATTAAGAAAAATGACATAACAAGACCAAACCTTGCATCAATCGATTTTGAGTATTATCCTTTGTAATGCTTGGAGTGTTTTGCCCTTGGGTCCATTATTTTTGTAGTTTTTCCTCAAGGGTAATATGACCCTTAAACACCTCATGAGACCTTTACAAACCTAATTTGAGCCTTGGACGAATTTAGTTGCATCAAACCAACTCAAAACACTAAATCGATTGCACCTAGGAAGCTACTTGATTGCAAGCTATTTTGGTTGAGTTTCAACAACCCATCTGCCATGGTTAAAGCCACCATCCCATGCCACCTCCTTCTCCACCTAATACTCAAGGGGTCCCATGACCATCATGAGAGTTGTAACTTAGTTTTTCCCACCCAAAACTATCCAAAATCGAAACTCAACAAAAAGCTACCAAATGGGAGCAATGTGAACCCGCTCGTTGCAATGGGAGATTTCATGACTTTTTTGTCAACCAAATTATGTCCCACAACCTGACCACCATTGTAGTCATAGTATGGAAGAAATCATGGTGATTTCATGCCACTATTCCCCCTCCACAAGAAGACACAAACCAATGAAGACAATCTGAAAATTTCAGCAAACACATCTATTGCATCACCTTATTTCGAGCTGCACCTTCATGATCAACTGGCAACCAACTCTCCACCTTCTACCACCAGAAAAAGTCTTCAAGAAGTGATCTTGCTCCTGCATAAATCAACCATGATGATGGTTCAAAGAGATTAGTCAAGACAATAATCAAAAGCTGCCAAAGGAAAAATCAGTTGAACCCGTTAGCCCCCTTAGGTGGTATTGATGATTTTTCTCCCCTCTCCTCTGCCCCATGACCTGGCCAGCTCCCATAGAGTAATGTAGCAACCATAGAGGTGAAATCATGGTAGTTGAGGGTACAATTTCATTCTGCACAAGTGACACAAAGTGATGAAAGCAAATATGAAAATTTCAGATTCATACTCCATCTTCCATCAATCCCTTTGTCCAAAGCAAACGTCTCCTTCCCCTTGGCTGGCTATAAAAGGCCCCCTCACCCTCTCATTTCCTCCACATCTCAGTTTCAAGTTTCCTCTTGAGCCTTTAAGAGCTCTCTTAGAGATCAAAAAAGTGAAACCGAGTGAGTTCTTGAGTGTTCTTGTGTAAGGCTGTCTTGAGTGCTTGGAAGGCCACAAAATTTCTACGACATTATTTATTAATTACTCTGAAAGTTTGTAAGTTAGCCTCTAACTTACATCTTGACAGATTATTTATGATTTATTAATAAATGTTAGCCTCTAACTTACACCTTGACAGATTATTTATGATTTATTAATAAATGTCTCATTCATGTTTCAATTATCACATTGAGCATAAAATATCATGTTATATGATACACTAAGTGTATGACATGTGATATTTCTATCATTTTAGCATATTGTATCTATAAATTTCATTTCACATAAAAAACTTGTTATATATGCACATGTCATGAAACACATTTTTAACTTAGCATGAAAATAATTTTTATCACAACCCCAAAGGTTATGATGGGAAATTATCCTAATAAAACTCATCTGTCCACTCTGGAGTGTTTAAAAATGGAGTGGTAACCCCTAGATTGACAAAAAACAGTCAAGGGGCTTCGAATGAGTTCTATTTACAGAATGTCGGAGCGAAATCAATATGTTATGACACCTAACGCTAGTGCGTGTACACGTTATAATGTTATATTATATACCAATGCATTGAGAACGATGTCTACAGACAATGACGTAGTGACAACATGAGTTGTGCTACGGTCACTGTTCATGGTGCATATGGGGAACCATGTTGCTACAAAATGTATGTTAATGATGGCTTTATTAAACGATGAAATGTTATGATCTTTTGAAAGTAATGAAGTATAAAATGTTCTCTTTCGAATGTCATGTTTTTTGAATGAGAAAGTGAAAATGTTCTCTGAAAGTGAAAGTGCATCAAGATTTTTTTAAAAATGTTGAGGAATCTAGATGGGAGACACATGCATATTTTTCTGCATTTCATGCATATTCTTCATACATAATTTATTTCTGTGCAAGTTGGTTGTTTAACTTACTGAGATCTCGAGTAAATCTCACCCATTGTGGGACCACTATCATTCCCTCTAAAATGATAGAAGTTGTAACATGACTGGTAGAGGATGAACGTGATGGATCACTAGATGCAGATGGTTGAAGAGGAGCTGGACTTTGAACAAAGACTAAAAATAATTTTCATGCTCATAAACATTGACTCTTCATACTTCAGAGCTTATGAAATAGTTGATCTAACCATGGAACTTGGATTAAGTATTTTGTATTAAGGAAATGTTATCCTTAAGTTTAAACTTATGATGGTTATTAATGCTATTGGGATGTTTTTAGTCCATTCTGGTGTGAGTTATATAACTAATCACCCTTATTCCGCTATAATTATTGCATACTGTTAGTTGCACTTATAGGATGCATTGCAAACTATCATATACGAGGGTATGTAACCTTGTGTTACAAATTCCAACGCTCTAAGTCTCTATTCCATCCCAAACAGAGGTTGTGGGCTTCACATAGGGTTTAAGCCATCATGAAGGTTTTAGGATTTTGATTGAAATCCAATGGTTTTTTGGGGTTTGATTAGGGTTGAAACCCTCTTTTAGTTGATTAAAAAGTGTTTCAGGTGCTCAGAATAGTGTTTGCATAAGTAACAAATGTCCTACTACTATTCCAATGAGTGACTAGGAATGTGCCAAGTGTCTATCCAAAGAGTAATCCTAGTAATTCTAAGTTGATTTGGACATTCCACAAAGTAATTTGACAATCGTTTGAACTGGATGTCACTTGGCAATATCTCGGGTATTTCTTTCACTCGAAAAACTGTAAAAATTATTATTATACCATAAAATCCTAAATAATTAGATGAGTCTAGTAATGTAATTTGTTTTGAAAAAATCAACTTCTAAGTGCCTTGATTAAATAAAAATGCACTCTCGGTTACTATTCATCTGGGAAAAGGAAAATGTAACATTAAATTGCAAAATCCTAAATATTCATCCGAGACTAATGGTACAATTTGTTTTGACAACTTATACTGCTAAGTGCCTTAAATAAATAAAAAGACAAATTTGTCACATATCGGATCGGGATCCGACTATGCTGACAAATTAAAACCTAATTGGTTGCTCGGTTTATGAAAGTTTTTTGAGATTTCTTGACGTTTCTAAGGTCTAAAGAATTTCATCTACTGAATTTCTTGCAAGTCATTACACACAAAACGAACAAAGATCTTGATATTCTCAAACCTAGTCAGTGAAAATCTCACAAATCTCACCGTAATTCTTACTCTTGCAACCTACTCATGAATATCTTTCAAACTTTTCAGGACTTGTTTGTTTTCAAAGATGAGATAAGATGAAATGAGATTTTTTTAAAAATGTGTGAATAATGTTGAGATATATTGAGTATAGATGAGATAAGATAAAATTGTGTTTGTTTATAGAGATAAGAAGAGATTAGTTTGACTTTTTTTTAAAAATATTTATAGTGGTGAGACCCACAACTAGTAAGATGTTTTAAGAGTTTTTTTTCGGCGTTTTCCTGTACGCTGTGCTGCGTTTTGCCTAATTTTTTCCTTTTTTTTCTTGCATGTTTTTTAATACTGGTGGGAGGGACCCACTTTTAATTATATTAGTTTTTTATAATAAAATATAAACAAAAGGGTGGAAGGCCGTGCATAAACAGTAAAACCAAATGAAAACCAGTTTTCGGCATGTTTCTAGACAGTAAACCAAGTTAGATGGCAGTCAGCTTTCTTGTATGAAATATTATCGTTAGCTCAGCTTTTTTTCAGTATAGGACAGTTTATAAACAGTAAATAAGTTAATGAGAGATGAGATGAGATAAGATGAGATAAAAAATGTATTTATTTTTAGGGATAGTCTATCCTTACAAAACTTAGAAAAGTTTTCAGAGTTTTGTGTTTCATCCCTATAAGCAAACGAGGCCTCGCTTGTTTTTAGAGGTGAGATGAGTTGAGATTGAAGTTAAAAAGTTAAATAAAGTATTATTAGAATATATTTTTAATATTATTTTTGTTTTGAAATTTGAAAAAGTTGAATTGTTTATTTTATTTTGTATTGGGATTTTAAAAAGTTCTAATAATTATCTAGGATAAGATGAGATGAATTTGAAAAAGTTGAATTATTTATTTTATTTTGTATTGGAATTTGGAAAAGTGTATGATGAAATTGAAATGAGATGAGATGTTTTCTGAAAACAAACAAGGCCTAGTCGCAATAAGATTGAAGGTACGTGCACAACATCAACCATGTAAAACTCACCACTTAATATAGACATATTTTCCTCTATGACCTTATTCTTCATATACTCAAGTGCAGTGTCGTTAGATGAGGCATTCTCAACCATTATTATCACCACCCGCTCCAAACTCCATATTTTTACGGCGAACTCCACCGCCTTCCCAATGGTGTAACCTCTATGATTGGCTATTAAATAAAACTTAAAAATCTTTTGTGTACTGTCAATCACTATCCACAAAATGAGTAGTCAAACACATGTACTTCAAGTTTTGGGCCGATGTCCACGTATCAGTAGTAAGACAAACTCTTTGACTATTTAATAAATTTCTTAACAAATTATTATCTAGGACGTATAATTTAAAAATGCTTTTCACCATCGTGTGGTGAAAATGAATGTTAAACCTAGGGTCCAAATTCTCTTAGCAAAGGTTTGGAACCCTTCACCCTCCACAAACTGAAAGAGTAGCTCGTCTATTACGATCATATGGGCTAAATGAGTTATACACCTTTCTGGGTCACTTTTTTAATGTACACCCCCCACTATCCTATCCGCCATCTTTTTATGTCCCATATCCAATGAAGATTGATTCTTTTAAAGTAACTAACGTCTTATCAGACCCTTCTTGCATTGTTCTTCTAAATGAATTTTCAACTGGGATGCACTTTGTTGTATATAGTGACATCCATAAACGACACCATAATGATTACACTTTGCTTATGGATTCTTGTGGACTCCACCTTCTAACTTGGTAAAATGTTCCCACACAATGGATTTGAACTAGTGCCAGTGGGGGAAGGGGTAAGGTAGGAATAGGGAGCTAGCACTAGTGCTAGTATTCAAACTTGACGCAAAATCACCACTATCCATGAATTAGACAAAACATCAAACACCTGACATGATGTAAAAATCACATAAAAATCAAAATCATACAACAATCACACAAACTATTTTGGAATTTTACTTTTGAAACCCCAAACTATTTTGGGGTGGTTCCACTTTTGAAACCCCAAACTTGATTAGGGTTTCAAAATTGCAACCACAAAATAAAATAGGTTAGGGGTTTCATAATGAACCCCTAACCTAATTTAGGATTTTATATTAAACTAATTTAAGATTTCGGATTAACCTAATTTAAGATTTCAACCCAAAATCCTAAATTAGGTTAGGGGTTTAGATTGAACCTTTACATAATTTAAGATTTCGGATTAACCTAATTTAAGATTTCAACCCAAAATCTTAAATTAGGTTAAGGGTTTAGATTGAACCTTTACATTATTTAAGGTCTCGCATTTGACACCATAAAATCATCTAGTGGTTCGAAGTTCAGGGTTTTGGATTTAACCACTAAATTTCTCCCAAAACAAATTGTCAAAACATCAAACACGAAAAATCAAACACCAATCAAATTCCATGGCATCCAAAACACAACCCCATCCTCCATTTAAACAATCAATATTCCATTGAAACAATCCCAACAAATTCACAAACGGATTTCAGAACTTTTAAGAACATTGAGTTTCGATTTTGAGATACTTACAACTACAAGTTGAGATGGAGAGCACAAGGGTTTCAGAGACAACGAGTGAGAAATACAAGAGAAAGGTTGAGTCTGAGAGGGAGGGGTGACAGGTCTGAGAGTGAGAGTGGGAGTGAGAGTGAGAGAGGTGAGATATTAGAGGGAATTAACTCTTTTGGATACGACGTCGTTTCATTACAAACCTTATTTTCTCAATATATATATATATTGGACTGGACGAACGGGGCAAAACCTACGTGGGCCCAGGCTCAGCCCGACACCCGTAGCTCAGATGTTTGAGAATGCAGGCGGTTGTCCGGATGCACACTGTGTAGGTAGATGCCCCCCACTTGCCCCAGACAGGGGCTAGATGAGTGGGTTAGGTAGGTGATATATAGGGGCCTGCCCTTCCACCCCTAAATTAAACCCTTCATTAAATTATAAGATTATGAGAATTTTATAAATATATTCTTATATGATTTGTACATTGTAGTATATGAAACTACTAAGTCCTACATACTAAGTATTATACATATTATAAAAATAGTTGCTATAATTTGATCACTTAAGTGCTTATTTAACTAATGTATAACTATGGGCTATATTCAATATATATGCATAAATGACTAGGCATAAGTACATGGGTTATATGTAGATACTGAATTATAAAGATTACTATACTTGTAGTATTAAATTTAATATGCATAGAAGCATATCTACATATATAAGAATTAATATGTAGGAATAAATTATATATATAGTCAACGATGCATGAATGAGCTCTAATCAAGTCAAGAGAAAGAGTCGAGTCAGGCATAAACGAGTGGATCTTAAAGAGCCTTAATGGAGAATGTGTCATATACTAATTGATCGAGTTTATGCTTTTGCGGTATAACTTTTTTTCTTCACACATCAAGCTTGGTTCAAGTTTCGCCGAGTGATTATCTGCCAAATAGTCGTACGAACTTGTTCATTTACAACCCTACTCCTCGTGTTCTTAATCTTCTCTCCCTCCACACCTCTCTTGCACTCCAAATGCATCCACAACCACAAAAGCCTAGCTTATTCACCGTCATGATGAGCAGGCCCACAAGCATGAGAATAAAATATGATAAATATTAGGGATCATTAGATATGCTAAATTTATTAATGTTGATTGCAGTTGTGCTTGGTCCACATATATAGCAAGTTAAGGATTTTTAGTTACCACTTGAAAAAATTTCATGATGAGACTCCGGCTGAAGAGTTGATGTCAACTGTGAGATAATTATTAGTAAAATTTGTATGAAGAGTATAGTACGACATTCGATTCTACCGTGACTAGCTGAGATCTACTGTTTCCAAAATAAAGGTGGATTAATATTTATTAGATGGTTGTGAGACCTGGACCCCCCTTTTTTGACTTATTGATTAGGTGAAAACTTAATGAGGCTAACTATCATATCGTTATGAAGATTGCACTAGAACTGTTGGTCATGCTTGTTTCTACGGTTGCATCCGAGTTAGGACTACAAGACGTTGCATGCTTGATCCTTTTTGGAATTCATTGGTTCTGAGCCATTGAGCCCCTTATATGTGCTCAAAGTTGGTTGAAACATCCATTGACACCAATTGATATTCAAGAATCCATGGATAATGTGGAGAGCTTCTTAATGGAATTGGGTGATGTTTTGATACTCATTCAATATTCATTTTCATTTATAATTTAATTTTAATATTTTTTTATCATCAAAACTCACTAACAATTGATGTTTTATTCTTATATATATTTCTATATAGAATTGGGTGCACATGCAAATAAATATCACAACCATTGAAGAGTGAAGTATCAAGAGTGAAGAATAAAGAATATTTATTTATCTAGTGTTTTCTAATTGTAAAACTTTTTTTGGCAAGGTAACGTCTTTCTTGACGGCAAGTATAGAAAATATGAGACTTAAAACAATTAAATTTTGTTTCCCATCGACTTTTATTTCATACATTGTATCGCTTCAATTTGGAGTGTTTGTCTTGACAACCATCCCCTCCTATTATTGTGTTTATAATTTTATTTTGCCTAATATTATTGGTGACAGAAGGCAAAAGTTTGCCTTCACTTGAGTTCCTCGTTTAAGCAAAACCGATTTTAGTTTTTTCTTTCACGCATTCCACCAAACAAGTTGGGACATTTGAGACCATCTTACCTTTACGTAACCTTAGGCTTATGATACTTGAAAAAAACATACAATATTATTTTTTGAATAAAAATTCTTAATCGAATTTTAGGATTCAAAACATAAATGATATAGATACATAAAATAGATCTCATAATATTTATTAAGTAGAATAATTCTTCTCATCAGTTATTATTCACTACCCCACACCTTATGAAAAGAAAATAGTGGCTGATGTAAATATAGCAAAAACCCAATACCATAGAATCTATTTCATATGCATTCCTCTCTTTTACTTTAAACCCTAAAATTCAAAAAAGCATCTTGAAAAACAAATTAAACACATGTACCCTAAGCCAAGAATACATAATGATAAGTCTCCTCTATAGTTTCTCTCTAGAGAAAAGAGGTGGTGTTTAGAGTTTCAACGTGAAGTTTGATATTCTGAAATGGAAAAACTTTAGGAGATTTGGGAGAATTTCCAGTTGAACGAGGAAGAAGGGATGGCTATTGACATTAAGGGGGAGGGGATACCAGAGGTCCTACGAAAGGGTGATCGAAGTTTGATTAGCAAGATATAGTCAGATCGACAGATTGCGAAGAATATAGTTGACACTACTATAGGTAAGATTTGGAGGCTTAGGAAACCTGCTACTTTTACAGACATGGGGAGGAACTTTTTTATTATCACTTATTTTAACCATGCAGATAAGAATCGTGTGGAGAGTGGTAGGCCATGGTTCTTTGATGGTCACATGTTTGTGATGAATGCATTTGATGGTTATACTCTGAGAAGTGTGATTTTTATGTAATTTGTATTACTATTTTATTTATAAAAGGTGTCATTTTTCCTTCAATACTATTGATTTTATTTTATTTCTATATATTTTTATTTATTTTCTTGGATTTGAAGGAATGAGATGATTTAGTGCAAAATGAGAGTATTTTGGTACAAAAGAAGAGATTACGGATCCAGACCAATGAGAGGTAGCGAGATTTGAAGAGAGCTAATGAGATTTAGGCGAGAAGCCTTGTCCCGTGGGCAGCAAAGAAAATTTTCTCTCCCAGAGGCGAGAAAACTTACTTCTAGGTATGTGAGGAAACTCACGACCAGAAGGTGTGACTAGAAGGTACGAAGATTTGGTGACAAGGCTCTAGGCGGTTAGACTGGGCGACTAGTCTAAACAACCAACTTAAAAGACCAACCTGAATGACATCGTGGGCAACAACTAGAAAAGGTGAAAGGAGTCTTTCATTCCGGTCAGGAGTTTCACTAGGTAGGCAAGGAGAGGGCTGTGTGATCTTTGTGACCTCCACGCCCGTTCATTTGTGCACATGGCATCTACTCAGTGGGATAATTCCACTCGATAGGAATCAATCTACTGTTGACCACCAAATCCGAGTTCTGCAATGAATCTGTTGGCGACCAAATCCTTCTGAACCCCATAATTCAAGCCGCATATCACTAAATCTTCCATTTTAGATAATCTCATTATTATTGGGATAGTTCTTTTTATGTTAACATTTATCTATAGAAACTAATTTCCATATCTTTAGGCTAGATTGTAGTTGCAGTTATCTTGTTTCCAGATTTGAATTTCAACATCTATTTAATCTCGACTTGTGGGATGAATAGAGGAGAGTTTTGAATCAGAGTTGAGAGTTTTTATGTTTTAGAGTCTGAATCTGAGTTTAGAGTTCCAGAATTTATTCTTTTAAGTATTTTTTCGAGAAGACGAAACTGGAAGGCAGAGGCGAGAGCCTCATGCTTCATGAACCGACTTCAACGAAAAATACTAGTTTTATTCTTTTTCTTTTCAATTCTATTATGAACTAATTCTATTTTCTAGAGTTTTGATGTAGCCTAACATTGAACACACAGTTTATATTCCAAGTTATTTTATTTTCAATATATCCATGATTGAGTATTTATTCCTTGTTCTTAATGATTACAATTTTCTAGCTAACTATTGTTTGATCTTTTGGATTGCAATGAGACCGAGAGCAGATTTGTGATTAAAGCTCCAGGATTAAACCCCATTAGTTGAGCGAAAGTAGAGATGCTTTACTGCGACTAGTGGGATTTTAAAAAATAATCCAAAAAACTTAATGAGTCTCAAATTAGTTAAATTCACATAGAGCTATGCTATTATTAGTTGGAGATATTTTTGGTATTGTTCGAGAGAAAATATTGAATAGTTAAAGGATTTTTATCATCAACTTGGGATAATTGAGATTCTATAACAAGAAATAATAAATTGTGTGGGATTTGCTAGGTGAAGTCAGGTGCTCTAGATCTATTCTTATTATTTTTACAATCTTAATTTTAATGTTCTTTTCTTTAGTTTAATTTAGATAAATCATTCTTCAAATTTTGATTTTTCAAATAGTAATTAATTTAGTCAATTTCAATACTCAAAAGCATAATTATTTCCTGTGAGTTCGATATCTGTTTTCTTTAAAACACTTTACTACTTGTTACGAGTTGTGCACTTGCAGATATATTTTTATGTGAACAAGTTTTTTGCACCATTGCCGGGGAATGGTTATTTGTTATTGATATTGATACCAGCTAGATTTGTACTAATTTGGATTTTATTTATTTTTATTTTATTTAAAAAAAGAAAAAGAAAAGAGAACAAGGCGTACAATAAAGAGAAGAAGAAAGAGTTCGCCGCCTCCAAGTTTAATATGGCCAACCAGGAGTACAAGGCGTTCAGATATTATGCTATTACCACATTGGCGGGGTAGATGGCAAATCTATGACAACAAATAGGTAAGATGATTGTTAATGCTATTCAAACAAATGTTGTTTATGATCATTGCGCAGTAAATCATTCAAGTGTAGATTGCCAAGTGGGTAATCCTTTCGCCCAACCGAGTTATGAACAAGCCCATTACGTGTCTGATTTTCAACGTCAAAATAATCCTTATTCAAACACATTCAATCTCAGATGGATAAATCACCCTAACTTTTCATAAAGCAATAATCAAGGACTGATTAGACCAACCCAACAGTTTCTACAGTGAGAGAAGAAGTTGACACTTGAGGATATGATCATGCAGTACATGCAAAAGAATGATATGGTGACCCAAAACAACTCGGCTTCAATTCGCAATCTTGAGGTACAAATCGGTCAGTTCTCAAACATGCTTACCAAGAGGACAACAAGAACTTTACCGAGCAACACTATGACCAATCCAAAGGAACATGCCAAAGCCATAACATTGAGAAGTGGGTGAACATATGACTAGTCGGTATATACTGAGCGAGATGCAAAAGCTGCTAAAAATGTGGAATCTGGGAAGAAGGAAACCGAGTACAAGGTGAAAGAAACTAATCGAGCTGTGACCGACCAGCAATCTGAAATGACTAAGGAGAATAAAGGGGCTGCAAAACCCAAGAAATCTAGGGAGTTTATATCTTAAACTTATTTTCCTTCAATTTATGATCCACCAATTCATTTTCCACAGAGATTAAGAAAAAATAAGATTGATAATTAGTTCTTTCTACAGTTGGCAACCAAGGAGAGTAGTGCAATTGTACAAAAGAAACTGCCGCCTAAGGAACTAGGTCTTGGAGAAGCAAAACCGACCATCATCTCTCTACAGTTGGCGACTAAGGAGAGCAGTGCAATTGTACAAAAGAAGCTGCCGCCTAAGGAACTAGGTCTTAGAGAAGCAAAGCTGACCACCATCTCTCTACATTTGGCGGATAAATCCATTAAATACCCGAGAGGACTCATTGAGGACGTACTGGAGAAAGTTGATAAGTTCATCTGTCCGACCGACTTCATTGTACTCGATATGGAGGAGGACGAGGAGATCCCTTTGATACTAGGCTGACCTTTCCTTGCAATTGGGAATTGATGTCCAAAAAGGGAAACTCATTTTGAGGGTCGGCGAGGAGCAGGTCACTTATGACGTATCTAAATCAATAGAATTTCCTTCTAAGGTACATTCTTGTTTTCAAATAAGTGATCGAGACGTGGTCATGGCCGACAAGACTTATGGAGTTGAATTCCCAAAGCTACCATGTAAGGAACCACCCAAGTTTGAACTCAAACTGCTTCATCAAATTGAAGGAATGAAAAGGCTGAGAAGATCTCCAACGGGAACACGGCTGCATCTTCAAGGAAAATATTCAATTGGAAAACCAGAAAAAAAAAAAAAAAATAGGGGAGCATCTTTTACTTCTCTAATTCTTTGCTTTAATTTTTCTTCATTTTTTCCCATTGAAGACAATGTGATATTTAAGTTTGGGATAAAATGATATTATTTTCTTTATTTAAAAAAAAAAATAATAATAATAAAAAATAATAATAATCCTAATAATAATAATTATAATGATGATAAAAACAATATGGTTTGATGAAGAAATAGCCTATGATAAGAATGTGAATGAAATTAATTATAATTTTTAGGAAAAATTCTCATTACTTAAGTCTAGTTGTTAAATCTTTACTTGATCCTACTTAATTTGATATTTTCTACGTTCAATGAATGCTTCTTATGATCATTAATTATTTTGAGTACCTAGAGAAGTTTTATGTGAATTTTGTGAATTTATATGGTCTCAACTTATTCTAGAGCTTGTCTGATTACACTCGAGGCAGAATCCTAGACAAAATATTACTGAGGAAATGATTAAGGCATTCTTTGGACTAATTTAGTCTTTCAAGCTTATATGTTTATTATCATTATCTCTAGCCGCACCTTTGAGTTTTATTGAAATATATTTTGGCCTTATATTTTTCTTTGTTGTAAATCTCATATTCCCTACCCTAATTGAGTTTAAACACTAATATCCTTACCTTTCAGAGGAACTAAGTTTCCACAAAATCACAGACTCACAAGAACATAAAAGGCAAGAGAGGTAGAAGATCTACAAGTAAAGTAATTATAACAATATTATCAAAATCATAAGTTTGGAGATGTGAAAATTCAACTCGTCTACTGTGTGGCCAACAAGAAAAGGCCGACGAGAGTTATCCACAAAGGCAGTAAAAAATGTATGGAATGTTTTTTTTAAAAAAAAAAAAAAAATCCAATTTGCTGAAAAGAGGGATAAAGAGAGAGATACTTAAAATGCAATAAAGAGAGGTATGTTGAGAGATTTACAATGATTGAGAAGATTTGTTTGTGTTAGAAGTGAGAATGCTCCATTTATTCTGTTGATGTTCAAACTTAAGTTCTCTTGCTTTGTTTGAATCTTACATTTTCTTTGTATCCCTCACCCTAGCCTTACATTACAAGCTTAATAAAGATTTATTGATCCCTGATGATAGTATCTGTTCTGCATTAGTGGAGAGTGATTTGAAAAGCAAGCCTATGGAGTTATTAGAGATCTATTACTGATTTACTTGTTTGCATAAAACTATCTTGGGAGCTAATGATGAAGTGAGAATGATGGGTATGCATAAATGTCTGGATGGATAATGCAGTGGAATTGAGTTTTGAATTAACTTTTGGACTTGATTGATCTTGAATGATTTTTTTGAATTATAGACTTTAGACAATCTTTGAGGCAATAAATTTTATGAATAAAAAAAATGCATGTTTTAATTGTCTTTCTTTCTTATTTGCTCGAGTGCTAGCAAAGATTAAGTTTGGGAGTATCTGATAAGTATGATTTTTATGTGATTTTTATTACTCTTTTATTTATAAAAAATGTCATTTTCCATTCAATATTATTCATTTCATTTTATTTATACATATTTTTATATATTTTCTTGGATTTGATGGAATGAGAAGATTTAGTGCAAAAAGAAAGCATTTTGGTACAAAAGAAGAGACTACGGATCCAGACTAATGAGAGGCAACGAGATCTAAAGAGAAGTGATGAGATTTGGGTGAGGAGCCATGTCCCGTGGGCAGCAAAGAGATTTCTCTCATCCAAAGGCGAGAAGACTTACTTCTCGGTAGGCAAGGAAACTCGTGACCAGAAGGCGCGACTAGAAGGTGCGAAGATTTGGTGACATGGCTCTAGGCGGTTAGACTGGGCGACTAGTCTAAACGACCAACTTAAAAGACCAACCTAAATGACATCATGGGCATCAACTAGAAAAGGCAAGATGAGTATTTCATCTTGGTTGGGAGTCTTTCCACTCGGTAGGCGAGGAGAGGACCTTGTGGTCTTTATGACCTCCATGCCCGTTCATTTGTGACATTCATGCCAGTTATATTCAGAGCACACGGCATCTACTCGGTGGGATAATTCCTCCCGACCGGGATCAATCTGCTGTTGATCACGAAATCCGAGTTTCACAATGAATTTGTTGACGACCAAATCCTTCTGAATCTCATAATTCAAGCCACATATTACTGAATCTTTCATTTTAGATAATCCCATTATTCTTGGGATAATTTTTTTTATGTTAACATTTATATTTAGAAACTAATTTCTAGATCTTTAGGCTAGATTGTAGCTGCAGTTATCTTATTTCCATATTTGAATTTCAACATCTATTTAATTTCGACTCGTGAGATGAATAAAGGAGAAATCTGAATTGAAGTCAAGAGTTTTTATGTTTTAAAGTCTGAGTTTGAGTTTAGAGTTTCAAAATTTATTCTTTAAGTGTTCTTTCGAGAAGGCGGAACTGAAGGGCAGAGGCGAGAGCTGCATGCGTCATCAACCGACTTCAATAAAGAACACTAGTTTTATTCTTTTTCTTTTCAATTCCATTATGAACTATTCTATTTTCTAGAGCTTTGATGTAGCCTAATATTGAAGACACAATTTATATTCTAAATTATTTTATTTTCAATATTTTCATGATTGAGTGTTTATTCCATGTTTTTAATGCTTACAATTTTCTAGCTAACTATTGTTCGATCTTTTGGATTGCAATGAGACCGAGAGGTAATTTGTGATTAAAGCTCTAGTATTAAATACCATTAGTTGAGTGAAAGCATAAATGGTTTACCACGACTAGTGTGATTTAAAAAAAATAAAATAAATTTAATGAGTCTCCAATTAGTCAAATTTATATAGAAATATGGAGTTATTAGTTGGAAATATTTTTTTGTATTACTCGAGAGAAAATATTGAATAGTTAAGGAATTTTTATCATCAACTTAGAATAATTGGAATTCTATTAGAAGGAAGAATAAATTATGTGGGATTTGATAGGTGAAGTCAAATGCTCTAGATCTATTATTATTATTTTTAAAATTTTAATTTTAATGTTCTTTTCTTTAGCTTAATTTAGATAAACCATTCTTCAAATTTTTTCAAATAGTAATTAATTTAGTCAATTTCAATACTCAATAGCATAATTATTCCATGTGGATTTGATATCCGTTTTCTTTAAAACACTTTACTACTTGTTACGATTCTGTGCACTTGCAGATATATTTTTATACGAACATACCCCTTTTAGCAAGATGTCCTTCGATGAGGTATCATTGTGGGTCCAGTTCCATAATCTGCCTTTGGCAGGAATGTCGAGGGAGTGTGGGGTAAAATTGGGAAGTTCATTAGGTGTAGTGGAAGAGGTGGAGGTGGATGCGGATGATGTGGGGTAGGGTATGTTCCTTTGAGTAAAAATCTTATTGGTTTGAAAAAACCTCTAGCTAGGGGGTGCACTGTCTTGTTGGAAGGGGTGAGAACCTGAGTTCCAATCAAGTATGAGAAACTGTTGCGTTTCTGTCTATACTGTGGAAGAATTATTCAAGAGGGAGTAGGATGCCAAATAACTGATTCTATGGTGGCTAACAACAAGCAGTTTGGAAGCTAGCTTTGTGCAAAATTAGGAGGAAGCAAAGTTTGTGTTTCTGCGTAGACAGAAAATAACTCGATGATGAAGAGTAACCCATCAGGGATGGGGAAGCACGTGGTGGTGGAGGGTGGAGACCAGGTTGCACTTAATTCAAATTTTACCGGCAAGACTTTTAACCATTTAGGAATGGGCGAGATCTTAGGCGACGTTGAGGGAGGGGATCAGGAGGATAATCCTCTAAATTCAAAAGGGGATAATCAAACTTCAGGTCTTAATGACAAAAATCCGGAATCAAAGGAAAGTTGTGCACATTGTGTTCCTGCTACGACTACTTAGGAGGGTGGCGGCTCTAACGAAAATTTAAATCTAAACGCAGAGACTATTTTTGTGGGCCTGGTGAATGAGCGGTCTCCTCTAGTCCAAGACAATACTGCATGTGAGGCATATCCACTTTCCCTAATGCCACAAAGGAGGTCCACTCAAAACACTTGAAAAAACATGCTCGTACTCCAGGTAAGAGTCATGTTAATCAGTATATGAGTTTATGCAAAAAACATCCATTAGAAGGAGGTAGTAGTGTTTCTCTACCACATAAAGAGAGTAAGAGGAGCAAGTTGATTTTTTTTTTTTGGGGGGGGGG
>QEOT01002200.1:67721-87442 GCA_003123785.1 Pterocarya stenoptera | reverse complement strand
TTTTTTTTTTTTTTGAAATAGATAAGAGAACAGCTTGTTCTTGGGTTTTAGCTGGGTTTTTCTTTCATTTACATTTTAGCTGGGTTGTTGCTAGGTTGCTCTTTTCTCTTTTGTTTATATGTGAAAAATGGCTTTGTTTATTAGCTTTGTACAGGGACCATTTACAACAAAATTTGATATCTTTGCTTGGGGTGTATTTTTTAAGCTTGAGTCTGTTAGTTGTAAAGGTATCACGTCCGTCGGTGGATGAAAAATAAAAAGAAAAAGTAGGTGGATCCCATCTATTTGTTCATTTGCTGCTATAAATTTGGTAGTTTAAGTCCCCAAGTAAATGTGAGCCTCCATTAGCGATATTTTCCGAGTGACCACCAGATCATTTCCATTTCTCTTGAAAAAAGCATGAGGTTTCTCGTCCACCACAAATTAGATCAGCTGGAGTAACACCAGGTTCTTGGTTTCCTTTCTCAAGAAAAGTAATTTTCGTACCTTTCTTTCAACTAGGTTTGAGAAGGATGAGAGAAGACAGAGATGAGAGAAAACATAGAGATGCGGGGGAAACCTCATGCCACGTAGGCCGCAATGGAGATACAAGGCGGTTGCGTTTAGAATTTTCCTTTTCCTTTGGCTATATTCCCAGTGTTCATGAATGAGGATATAGATAGATGGGAATCCATCTTTGGGATATGGATGCGATCCTGTCAGCAAGTGGATGTTGCTGGTTTCGTTGGCCTGACTTGGAATCCAAGGGGCCTGCCAAATTCTGTTGACCTTTTATAAATCTAACATTACAAAAAAGAAAAAAGAATTTCACTTTCCAAATTCCCGCCCCCGAATTACATCTCATTATTCAATAACACCCGAAACTATACAAATCTTTAATTTAAGACCCCAAAATCTCAATTTCCTTCCATTTGAATTATCTTGCAAAATCTTAAAAAATTTCTGAAATATCGAAATATTCTAAAATAGTAAAATTAGAGTACTGATGTCTTACAGCAGAATAAAAAGATAATAATAATAAATAAGTAAAGGACAATTAAAAATGCAATTAATTAAGGGCCTTCGTGAGTGGCCCAGCAGCTTGTAGGATGATCCGCAGTGATAGGCCCCCATTGTGAAGGAGTGGATTATGATTGAAAGTTACTGTATCATGTTAATCATGGTTTAATATATATATCTAACCTTAATTATAATATATATATATAATCTAGATCATGTACTACCATTAATATTAATATCATAATATATTGTAAAAATTATCTTCCACTAATATGTTGACTGTCAAGAATATCGTCTATATACATACATATATACATTATAGGAAAACTGATCTGCAAGAAAGTCCAAGAACTCATATGAAGAAGAAACTGAATTTTCTGTATTATCAAAAGTGAAAGTAAAGTACAGAGTAGTAGTTCATAGCTAGATATATACAAGAGAAGAGTGGGCATGTGCAACACACCTGCAATAAACTAAATTTACAACTGAAATAACTGTTTACAAACTGACTACTAACTAACTATTTACAAGTACTAATTATTTACATACTTCAACATACATGTATACATAAATTAGCAGCTTTTCTTCAAATTAACTCTCGTTGTTCTATTATATATATATTCAAGGTTATACGCAGTAATATTACTAATAATTCTCGATCCTCTCGTTCATCTCAATCCAATTAACAGTATTACTCTTCCATGATCAACTCTTTGCGGTGCGGTTTTCATAAATGTCACGATCATCACCACACGTATATGTATATACACATATATTATATTACATGACTTTATGTAAAAGATAGAATTAGTCTAATTATATGAGGGTACTCTCATCTCGTCACAATATATAAATATATATATATAAATATATTGTGAAAAGTGACCGGCATGCATGCGCTATATATATTATACATTACTTTATAATGTTTATGAGCGAAATGGTTATTGGGATTAATGGGCAATGATTAAGCAAGCATGCAGAAATGTCCGAAGCCATGAGGTGTCTAGCTTGCTTGACAGGTAAGGTCCAACTAGCACCTCATGATCATCTCATACGTAAAATCATTGCAATCGATCCAACGTTGTTTAAAAATACCAACAACAACAACATGAGCAACTGGAACCGGCGCCATTTGTGCAAGCAAGCTGCATGCCCTATACTATAATACACATATAAATAAGATTAGAGAAGATGGAGTACTACTTCATTAATTTGCAACCGTACGTTTTGTATAAAATCAACATGATCAGTAGGATCCAGCTGGAATGAATTATGATTTCATATATATATATATAGCTGCATGCTAATTCAAGCTGCTGCACCTATATATATATATATGTTTGCTAATTAATCATGCACGCACTCTCGATCCTAATTCTATATACATACGTATACGCATCAATTTTCAACATTAACTCGCCATACATACATACATATATTTATATATCATAAATATTGGTCATTAATTTGATGCTTTTCGATTATTTAATTTCCCTACATAAATAAAATAAAATTCCTCATTATTAGTGCCAGAAGGCACTCGAGTATATATCATGCACGAACGAGTTAATCATGCTATATGAATTATTAAATAAAATAGCTTAACAATATATAAGACATTAAATTTTAATTCTACAAATTTAAGGTTGAATTAAGGTCATGATAAATAAATTTAAAAAAAAAAAAAAAACTTTTAACGTCGTGCAGAAAAGGCATCGATGAGAGCTGATCTGGCTGATGCTGAGGCCAGGTACGATCATGCAGATATTGGAGCAGAAGCAGAGTACTGAGAGTGAAGTAAGTACTTTTAGGTGAAATTAATATTTTGGAAAGTTGCCGTAGATCAAGCTTGCAGTAGTAAAGAATCTTAAAAGGGCATGCATGCAGGGAGGCACCACATTTTGGCTTTCTGATTTCATGCATGCATTTCGTCATACTCACCGTCATTCATACTCATGCTTAAGAATCTTAGAGCATTAGTACTGAAATAGCTGGCTCTTTAGTTGAAATTTGATTGGAAATTTTCCTTTTTTTTCATTTTACTAAGTCACTTTTTATAGATATCAAATAACAAATTCTCTAAATCTATATTCATTTCCTTAAAATATTCATATTTAATTTAATTTTTTTAATTTTTAATTTTTTTTTTCTCATGGTAATTAGAATTAGGATTGTTCAAACAAGCTGGGTAAAACCCGGCCCGGCCCGGAACCCGGATTCCAGTTACGGATTACAGCCCAGATTTGATATGGGTCGAAACTCGGATTGCAAAACCCAGACCTATCCGGTTCGGGTAGGGTTATGTAACCCGGGTACCGGGTTTAAAACCCGGTACCCGGATTGACAAAACTTACCTGTGTTTTAAAGCCATTTCGTTCTGAAATACTCGTTTCCGCTGCTCCTCTCTCCCTATCTCTCCCCTAAGCCCCATTCGAGTTTTGAAGAGAAACTCCCAGTGTGCGACTCCCAGTGCTCGTTGAGGACTGTGCACAGTCGGTGAAAGAAGTCACTCAAAACCTTTTGATGGTGCACCCGACTCCTTTCTTTTTTCTGTTTTTTTTTTCCCGCACTTGTTGTCTCTGTGTATTCTGCACTAGGAGTCGCGCAAGAGGAGATACCGAAAGAGAGAGAGACGTCTGCTAGAGGAAGAAGAATTGGAGCCGAGATTTCGTGCTGCCGTGTGGGATTGACGGGCATCACAGCACCGGCAATGGAGCTAGAGCGACAACAGTAAGAGTAGAGGATGCACGACTTTGAGGTAAGGCGTTCGGCTTGCTTTTTTTTTTTTTTTCTTGGGTGACGGGTAGTGGTGCTCGACACAAGGGGAGAGAATGCCGAGAGAGGGAAATCAGAGGGGGAAAACCAGATGAAGAGGTGGAGGTAGCGTAGGTTACTGGTCAGTGGCGTGTGGCGGCGATGAAAAGCAAGGGACGAAATGGAGATGGACTTCGTGGGTTGCCGAAAACGATGAATAAAAAAAAAATCGGGTAAAACCCAGAACCTGGATTTTCGAGTTTCAAAAATCTGGATCCACCCGGGTTCCGGCCCGGATCTGACCCGAGACAACCTGGTTCGAGTTCTAGCCTGGATTTGAAATCTGGGTTCCTGTCCGGATATATCCAGAGTCCCAGGTCGGAACCAGGATGAACACCCCTAGTTAAAAAATTTATTTCCTATTTATCCTCATGATAATTTATTCCATATCAAAATTCACACATTAGACTCTTCAAAATAGCACCTTCTGTTTAACTTACGATTAAGATGAATAATTGAGAAAAAAAATAAAACGAAGCAAGTAACTCTAATGAAAAATAGAGCTATCAAGTGAGAAAAAAAATTAAAAAAACTTATAAAACTTAAGCGAATTAATATTGGAGAAAAAGTTAGGGAAAAAGTCTGCAGATGCTGATTTACCAGGTATTTGAAGTTTGTATTGGAGAAGAAATCGAAATGGTGGCCTTTTCTATTTTTTCATTAAGCTCCAAAAGAGATAATGGCGTGTGAAATGCAAAATGAAAAATCTTATGCAAACATTGATGTAAATGTTGGTGGTAGAACCCAAAAATAAAATAATAATAGAAAAGTGAATAGCTAGCTAATGAAAATTTGGCCAGACGAAATAACAATAGGTAAATTTAACTAATAGAAAAAGTGAGTGCAACCACCATCGTGATACAAGGGATTCCAAAACCAAGACCCCAACTAAAGGCTGTCTTGTATAAAGTTCAAGATGGCAAGTGTTACCAACAAATGAAGAATAAGCTTTTGATTCACTTTGAGCTCTTCGATCAGGATTTAATTCATCCATCAAATTGATCGTCCCCAAATGCCTGAACGCAAGGTTAAAAATCACAACGGCGAGGAGTTCCTATAAAATAATTGGACCCAAAGTTATAATAAACTGAAAAGCTTTTAGATTGTGTAGTCATTTGTGTAAAGTGATCACACGTGAAATGGCGGAGGACAAGCTAGCATGCTACCAAGCTCGTATCTATTCATCTACGTAGGCTGCCATTTGGGATCTTATTAGAGTTTGGCTTTTAACTCTGTGCAAATTGATATTGTTGAGTATTGTAGAAACTAGTCCACCGATCGAGCGAAGTCAGGCAGAGAGGTATGCTCGAACACCGCTTGACAGACAGCTCGAGCAGAGGCAAGTCAGTGAGGTATGCTCGACAGACCGCTTGATAGACAGCTCGAGCGAAGTCAGGCAGAGAGGTTCGTTCAGAGATCCACTTGACTCATGGCTCGAGCTATTGCGAGAAACAGGTTCGCTCGACGCGTGCTCGACATGCCGCTCGAACGAACATTGCTAATTTTGAAATTATTAGGGTTTTCGCTGCATGACATATAAATATGTTTTCTTCTTACTTGTGGCTGTACAATGAGTGAATAGTAGTCGTCCAAACTATTGTATTGTGATTCCTCAAGAAATAAAATCCTTTACAGCTCCCGTGAACATAGGTAATTTACCGAACCACGTAAATCATTGTGTCGTGTGATTGCTTCTTGTGATTGTCTGATTTTACGTTCTTGTCATCAAGAGCCAATGTTAGGGTCTGAGGAAAAACGATGGCTAGACCAGACGTGAAAGTATCAGGGATTGAGAAGTTCAATGGCACGTGATTATGGATACTAGAGGATGCAAATAGAGGATTACTTTTATGGGCAAAAACTTCACCTTCCACTGTTGGGACGAATCCGGACAGCATGTCAGTGGCTGATTGGAACCTGTTGGATCGACAGGTTCTGGGGGTTATTTGACTGACCTTGTCAAGATCCGTTGCTCACAACGTCATCAAGGAGAAGAAGACTGCGGATCTCATGGCGGCTTTGTCAGGTATGTATGAAAATTCATCAGAGAATAACAAGATACATTTGATGAAAAAGTGATTCAATTTGAGGATGACAGATGATACGTCTGTTGCACAACATCTAAATAATTTTAATACTATCACAAATCAATTATCGTCTGTTGAAATTGAATTTGATGATGAGATATGTGCATCGATAATTTTGGCATCATTGCTAAATAGTTGGGAAGCCATGAGAATGGCTGTTAGTAATTCTGCCGGTAAATCAAAGTTGAATTATGATGATATTCTTGATTTGATTTTGGCTGAGGAGGTGCACAAGAGAGATTCAGGTGAGACCTCGGGTTCGAGTTTAGCATTGAATGTTAACTCTAGGGGGAGAGCACAAAACAGAAACTCAAACAAAGGCAGATCAAAATCAAGAGGCAAGAGTAAGTCAAGGCTTGGTCAGCAGGCAGTTTAGTAGAATTGTGGCAAGGTTGGCCACATAAAGAAGAACTGCAGAAACCCCATGAAGACCGAGAATGATAGTGCTAATGTCGTAACTGAAGAAGTACATGATGCACTATTGCTTGCAGTTCATAGCCCAGTTGAAGACTGGGTACTGGACTTGGAGGCTTCTTTCTATACATCTTCCCATCGGGAGTTAATGCAAAACTATGTTGCAGGTGATTTTGGAAAAGTGTACCTGGCTGATGGGGAGGCTTTAAACATGGTGGGGATGAGAGATGTTGATATTGCACTCCCTAACAAGAACAAATAGACCTTACAGAAGGTCAGACACATTCCTGAGTTGAAGAAGAATCTCATTTATGTTGGGCAGCTTGATGATTGTGGCTATTCAGTGGTATTCTCAAATGGCACCTGGAAGGTCACCAAAGGGGCATTGATATTGGCTAGGGGTAAGAAAACTGGTACATTCTAGTTTGGATAACACTATTGCTACTACTGTTGCAGAGAGCATAGCAGATTTGTGGCATTGCAAACTTGGCCATATGAGTTAAAAGGGCAAGAAAGAACTTCTGTCTAGGAGCAAGCTACCAAAATTGAAGTCAATTGATTTCAGTATATGTGAGAGTTGCATTATGGGGAAACAGAAGAAAGTCAGTTTCTTGAAAATTGGTAGAACACTGAAGACAGGAAAGCTTGATCTTGTGCACACAGATGTGTGAGGACCTTCCCCAGTGGCATCCCTTGGAGGTTTTCGTTATTATGTCACGTTCATTGATGATCACAGCAGGAAGGTATGGGTTTATTTTTTGAAGTATAAATCTGATGTATTTAATGTGTTTAAAATTTGGAAGGCCATGGTAGAGACAGATACAGACTTAAAGTTGAAATGCTTGAGGTCTGATAATGGTAGTGAGTACATTGATGGTGGGTTCAAGGAGTACTGTGTGATTCAGGGTATCAGAATGGAAAAGACCATTCCTAGGACACTACAGCAAAATGGAGTTGCTGAACGCATGAACAGAACCATTAATGAACGTGCTAGAAGCATGAGGCTGCACGCTGGGTTACCACTTACTTTCTGGACAGATGCAGTCAGTATTGCCGTCTACTTGATAAACAGATGGTCATCAGTTCCGTTGGATTGTGGACTGCCTAAGGAGGCTTAGGGTGGGAAAGAAGTCAAATTTTTTCATCTTAAAACTTTTGGATGTCTTTCTTATGTTCTTATTGATTCTGATACTCGTAGTAAACTTGAGGTTAAGTCAAGGAAATGTTATTTAATTGGCTATAGAGACGATGTATTTGGCTATCGTTTCTGGGATGGTCAAGGTCGAAAAATTATAAGAAGTAGGAATGTGAATTTCAATGAGAAGATTGTGTACAAGAACAAGACTAGTACAGTTGCTGAAGAAATTCCTCAGGAGTCTGGTTTTTGAGACTGGATAACCTACCAGAGGTCATAGTGCAGTGCAGAGATGTGAGTGACGGGGAAAGTGGGCCTAGTACACCCACTCTTATTATTCCGCAATTAGATCCAGAGCCATCCACTCCTACAGCTGCAGTTCGCAGATCAGTTAGGACTATTCATCATTCACAGCGTTTATCACCTACTTTGAATTATATTATGTTGACAGATGGTGGAGAACCGCAGAACTATCAGGAAACTTTGCAAAATAAACATTCTAGCAAGTGGAAGCTGGCCATGAAAGATGAGATGGATTCCTTGTTAGGGAATCAGATATGGGAGCTGACAAAACTTCCATCAAAGAACAAGGCATTGCACAACAAGTGGGTGTATCTAGTGAAGATTGAGCATGATGGCAATAAGAGGTACAAGGCCAGACTTGTTGTAAAAGGCTTTCAACAGAAGCAGGGTATTGATTACTTTGAAATCTTTTTTCATGTGGTAAATATCACAACTATCAGGTTAGTGTTGGCTATGGGTGTTACTGAAAATCTATTTCTTGAGCAACGAGATGTGAAGACAGCTTTTCTTCATGGAGACCTTGAAGAAGATATCTACATGCAGCAACCTGAGGGGTTTGTAGTACAGGGAAAGGAAGGTTCAGTTTGCAAACTGAAGAAGAGTTTGTATGGCCTGAAGCAAGCTCCTAGACAGTGGTACAAGAAGTTTGACAGTTTTATGTGTAGTGCAGGGTACATCAGATGTCAGGCAGATCACTGCTGCTATGTCAGGCAGTTTGATAATTCCTATATTATCTTGTTGTTGTATATAGATGACATGTTTATTGCAGGGACTAGTATTGATGAGATCAATAATTTGAAAAAGCAGACGTCAAAGCACTTTGCTATGAAGGATTTGGAAGCTGCAAAGAAAATCCTTGGCATGAGAACTATCAGAGACAGAGTCAGAAGCATATTGAAACTCTCTCAGGCTGAGTATGTGAAAAAGGTACTCAGCAGGTTTAATATGGACAAGGCCAAACCAGTTGGCACACCTTTGGGCATTCACTTCAGAATTAGTAAGGATTAGTCACCAAAGTAAGAAGAGGAATAGGACTACATGAGTAAGGTTCCTTATGCCTCAGCTATTGGTTTACTTATGTATGCTATGGTTTGCACTAGACCAAATATTGCCTATGCAGTAGGAGTTGTGAGTAGATACATGAGTAACCAGGGAAGACAATATTGGGAAGCAGTGAAGTGGATTTTGAGGCACCTAAAAGATTCCTCAGAAACGTGCTTGTGTTTCTCAGGAGATGGCTTAGAGGTGCAGGGCTATGTTGATGCTGATTTAACTGGAAATGTTGACAGCAGAAAGAGTACCACAAGGTTTGTTTACGCCCTGGGTGATACTGCAGTTTCATAAGGTTCTAATCTACAGAAGACAGTTTCTTTGTCGACGACAGAAGCTGAGTGCATTGTAGTTTCAGAAGCTGCTAAGGAGATGATTTGGCTACAGAGCTTCTTGGAGGAATTGGGTAAAAAGAATCAGAATGGCACTCTCTACAGTGACAGTCAGAATGCCATATTCCTTGCCATGAACACAAAGTTTCATTCTAGGACTAAGCACATTCAGATTAGGTATCACTTTATACAGTCATTGCTGGATGACGGACAATTGTTACTTGAGAAAATTTGTGGAAGTAAGAACTTTGCAGATTTGTTGACAAAGGGTGTTACACTTGAAAAACTAAAATTGTGCGCAACTTCAGTTGGTCTTCTAGCATGAAGACAGGGGTAGTGAGTTGTAGAGGTGGAGGTTATCATGTTTGAGACAGAGGGTGATACTATGGGTGTACCAGTCTCCAAGTGGGAAAATTGTTGAGTATTGTAGAAATTGGTCCACCGCTCTAGCAGAGTCTCTAGTCGCTCGAGCGAAGTCAGGCAGAAAGGTCCAGTCAAACGCCGCTCGACAGACAGCTTGAGCAGAGGCAAGCCAGTGAGGTACGCTCGACAGACAGCTCGAGCGAAGTCAGGCAAAGAGATCCGCTCGACTCATGGCTCGAGCTATTGTGGGAAACAGGTTCTCTCGACGCGCGCTCGGCATGCCGCTCGAGCGACCATCACTAATTCTGAAATTATTAGGGTTTCTGCAGCATGACATATAAATATGTTTTGTTTTGAATTGTAGCCATACAGTGAGTGAATAGTAGTCGCCCAAACTATTGTATTGTGATTCTTCAAGAAATAAAATCCTCTACAACTCCCGTGAACATAGACAATTTATCAAACCACGTAAATTATTGTGTCGTGTGTGATTGCTTCTGGTGATTGTTTGATTTTACGTTATTGTTATCGTTTTTCACAACAGATGCATGGTAAGTTAGCTCAAAATACTTTTTCCTTCATTTTCTGAGAATAGCTAAATAAAAATAAAAGAGCAGAAGAAGAAGAAAGTGAAAGAGAAAGACGGACCAGGATGTGGATGAGAGATAAAAAGACAATGGTGCGGTTGAGATCGAGAAAGGAGTCGGTCGGCCATAAACGCAACCCAAGAGCGGAAGCAACGATCACCCCATTCCCGACCAGATGTTGACGTTCTGTGCCATAGTTGGCCGTTGACTGCCTTAGGGGCCCTGTCAAATACGTTAACTGAATCCCCCCTACGGCACACACATTCTCAACTAAATCCCTCCTCCGATCAGTGTACAAATTTCATGCATATGGGAGGGAGATTAGCTAGAAATAAAGTCTACTAATCTATATGGCTATAAACGGATGGCTGTAATATTTTAGGGGATCGAAGATATTTTAATTGTAATTTGAGAGCAGTGAGTTTATATATATTTTACCCAATTTTTAATATAAAGAATAATGATTCAGTGCAAGTCTCCCATCCCATATATATGCTGCATCAATAACGAGATAATAAGCTAACACTGCAATTTTTTTTGCTGCATATTACCCCCACCTACATTACATATTTGCTTACTACTCGCAACCAATTGAAATGGAAGTATAATGAAGGTATCTAAATTGTTATTCGCCTATTATAAATGTAAGATCTTGAAAAATACAAGAAGGCAGCCAGTGCAGCCCCATCGATTCCTGCCAGTAGCCAATAAAAGTAATCAAGATGTGCCCGATTAAGATTATCAGCAAACCAACTATCTTGGCCATCCCCACCAGTTGCTTTGTCGATAACAGATACAAGAAAGCTGCTCAAAAAGCTCCCCACGCCGAAAATACTGAGGTAGAGGCCGAGACCCACACTCCTTAATTCCATTGGGACCTGGTCGTAGAAGAACTCTTGCAGACCAACCATGGTGAAAACATCAGCAGTTCCAGACAATACATACTGAGGAACCAACCACCACACACTCATTGAAGCAGTAGCATCAGGCATGTTAACCAGCCCGTATTCTTGAGCAGTTTTTAGCCTCTTCTTTTCAACTAGAGCAGCAACTACCATGCAAATGATAGAGAAAATCATCCCAGTTCCAATTCTCTGTAACATTGTGATGCCGGCAGGTTTCCCCGTGAACGCTCTTGCTATAGGAACAAAGATGCGGTCATATATGGGAATCAAAATAATAATGGACAGCCCGACAAAACACTGTAGTGAAGCGGCCGGTATCTCAAAGCCGGGGAAAATTGTTCTGTCCATGGTAGCCCCTTGCTTGGTAAAGAAAGTTGAGATCTGAGCAAAAACAATGGCATATCCCAAGCTTGTAACCCATATTGGAGCGATCCTAAGAATTGCCTTTGCTTCTTCAACCTCACTGAAAGTACAAACCTCGCCTTCTTCATTTGAACCATGTGGGGGCAGAAGGGCTTTGTTGAGGAACCTGCCACAATGGAGGATCCAAATGGCTATGTAACTTACACAGTAAATAAGCGCCTTTTTTTTGGGGAAAGGGGAAGAGGGGGGGTGGCATGATCAGCAACAAAAGGTTACATCTTTCAGTGCACACAAGTTCGTAATAGACCGAATAGCTTTAATGGGACAAGAAAATAACTTACAGACTATTTCCAAAATGTTTTGAAACTGTAATGGACCAGGCAAGTCTACTGAAATAAAAGTACTATTGGAGATCTTGTACGTAAGTAACTATTTCATTGGAGCTATCTTGCGACTTTCGGATATTCCTCATAAAATACAAGCGTAAGATGAAATGCATTGGTCTTACCTGCACTGTCCAGAGCTACGATGAGGCAGAATTCCAAGTGCTTCCTCTTCAATGGTTATTGCCGAAGTGGAAGTCCGCCAATTTCTAACTGCATTTACAAACACACGACCAATCCTCAAAAATGGGTTTTTTTCGTGCCCTTTAACACTATACCGATAAGTCCTGGTACCAAGCAAGAAAATACCCAGTGCAACCATCATCACAATACAAGGGATTCCAAAACCCAAGCTCCAACTAAGATTGTCTTGTATATAGCTCAAGACCAAAACTGTTACAGCAGCAGCCCCACATACACCAAAGTACCACCAATTGAAGAATGAGCTTTTGGCTTTGCACTCCTCTGGATCTTGTCCATCAAACTGATCTGCTCCAAAAGCCTGGACACAAGGCTTGTGCCCGCCTTGCCCAATTGCTACTAGATACAGAGAGAAGAAAAAAAGGATTGTTTGGAGCTCCTGCAAAGACTCTAATGTAGTTTTGGTGCATACATAGTCAGAAGTGCTTGTAGAAGAAAGCATAGCCGACACAGACAACAAGCCTAGTCCCTGTGATTCATCCCAATCCATGTCAAAGATGATAAGCAGTAAAAACATCCAAAACACGGATGCTGAAACAAGACATTCTTCCTAAAACTTCGATAGATATCCAGTTTGAGCTCAAGTGTGTTATTCATTTGTAGTGTTATATGTTGAAGTGAACCGCGTGCAAAACAGATTCCACGCATAACGATGCGGCCAATGACCCATGTTTGGGTTAAAGGCGGTGCCTAAATGTGAAACAACAGTACTTGATCTCACTAGAACCAGTTAGTAGACTTATACTTTGCAAGTGTTGAGTTTCAAGTATAAGAAAAGCAACTTTTGGAGTACCTTCACAATCACCTGCAATGAAATTCCCATAAACAAGAAAATGACTTATTATTGTAAGGGAAATTTCATATTACGGTTCCAATAACATTTTTTCAATTCCACCCCAACCTATCAAAACCAACAATTTGTTTTTCCAACTGCAATTTTTATTTTTTCAATTTTTACTCCAATCATCCATCTGAGGGTTAATTTTAACGGAACCATAATATCATTTCACTATAAATTGTATATTAGCTGAGTGACCTAATTTAATATGGAAATTAAAAAAACCATTATAATAATTAAAAAATCAGGCCATCCCTTACCACTCATGGGTGACCGATCAAGGAGCCAGGGGGTTGTTAGCGAGGGCCATCTATCGTGGGTGGCATTATTGTTTTTGTTTTTGTTTTTTTTAATTTTTAATTTTTTTTGTTTTTATTAAATATCAGAGAAGATATATTAGAAAACTCACTAAAAATTTTAATATTTCATCAGAGTGGACGGGTCAAATAGATGGAGGGTGCAAATGGAAAGAAATTAATAGTTTGAGGGATGAGTTATTGGTTTTGATAGTTTGAGGTGTACTAAGGGTGTAAATAAGATGATCAAATCCGAGTTTTTTTTTTTTTTGGGGTATAGTTGGTCGCGCGCGTGTGTATGATCAGGTGGCGATCCAAAACAGGCACGGGTGTATACTCTTGAACAGAAATTTGAATGTATACCTTTTGATGCTTCTTTTTCTCCCCAAGTTGTGAATTGTGGTCTGTGGATTAGCATACACCAGGAGTTGTGAGATGATACACGTGCATGTTTTGGGCGAAAACGCTAAAAAGAAAAACCGTAGGCATTATTCTGAGCTTAAGGATCAGGTTGAGCCCAAATAAAACCCATTGGCTTTAAAAGAGAAAAACTTCAGAATTATATTTTTCTACGAAGAAATTGTTAAGCAATCAAGCCAGGAGAGAGAGAGATACCAAGATGTAGATGAGAGAAGCAAGGACAATAGTGCGGTAGCGCCCCAAAAAAGAATCGGCCACAAATGCGCCCAATAAAGGCAACAGTTGCGACGTTCCGGACCAGGCGTTCACGTTCTCGGCGGCAGTGGCCGTGGACTGCCCCAGCGGCCCCGTCAAATAGGTTATCAGGTTGCAGCTTATCCCATAATATGCGAACCTCTCCGCTACCTCCACACCTACGACAAATCCACGGTGACAAAAAAAAAAAAAAAATCGATTAAAATCCATGATCTAGATAATTCTCATTTGGTCAAGTCGATCCCGCGGAGGATGAGAGTAGTCTAGTCTTACCTATGATGAAAGATGCGCCTCTCCAGCGCCCGGAGTCATATCGAAGGACCGGACGGCCTTTGAAGTCAACGGCACCATCGACGGTGTGTAATAGCGGTGGCGTGTCAACTGTAGGAATGGCCATTTCTACAAACCAAACGGGATCCACCAACAGTACTCAAGAGTCGATAGTCCACATGCAACGCAGCTACCAACGTTACAGCATTGGCATTCGATTCATGAGAGATCTTTAAAATTGAGTTAAATAAATCCAAAATCATTCTACCCATAAAATATGAAATTGTGGAAAATATTAAAGTAGTTGGTTATCATATTTTAGAATAAAATATTATTTTTAAAAATAAATAATACATTTTTAAATATTTAAATATAAAAAAATATTATTAATTTAAATAATAAGATGAGATGAAATAATAAATCTATCTCAAAATTTGATATTTTTTTTAATTAATTATTATTATATCACAAGAGACGTGACCACACACGAGACGAGTAGTCAAATTACAAATACAATTACAATTGAATATTGGCCACGCTTTGTGTTCGTACCAGGAATAAATAAATAAATAATAATCTAATTTGAATGATAATATCATTTTTGTCCCAACCACATCTATGTCATTGCCGGTATTCTACATAAATAGTACAAATAGTACCTTTTTCAGAATTTTGATTTTTTCATAAATAATAAATCATCAACATAGTACAGTTGAATCACAACATGCCATGTGTTTCAGCTTTTGCATACCGGTTTCAGTGTCTTGTGCTGCAGTCTTATGGGAGAGAAACTGCATTTTTATTTATTTATTTTCCTTCTACGACCATATATTATATATATCCGTCTGCCAGTGCTCAGTTTAGTTACACCCAAAATAATAATAATAATAATAATAATAATAATAATGATAATAATTATTATTATGATAAGAATTATAATTGCACAGTTCTTACATTCTGCTGCTGCTCGACCCACTGTAAATGTAAGATTTTGAAAAAAACATAAAGGCAGTAAATGCAGCTGCACTGAGTCCAGCAAGTAACCAATAAAAGTAATCGAGATGCGCCCGGTTAAGATTATCAGCGAACCAACTAGCTTGCCCATCAATGCCGCCAGTTGCTGCCTCAATGACAGAGACAAGAAAGCTGCTTAAAAAGCTGCCCACGCCAAGAATACTTATGTAGGGGGCCATACCTACACTCCTCAATTCAATTGGGACCTGATCATAGAAGAACTCTTGCAGACCAACCAAGGCGAATACATCAGCAATTCCAGACAACGCATACTGAGGAACCAACCACAATATACCCATCGGTAAGTCACGTCTGGCATATCCACCAGCCCATACTCTTGAGCAGTTTCAAGCCTTTTCTTTTCAACCAGAGCAGCAACTACCATACAGATGACAGATAAAAGCATCCCAGTTCCAATTCTCTGCAGCATCGTTATATGAGAATAACGATGCGGTCATATATGAGAATAATAAGTACAATGGCCAAGCCGATTAAGGATTGTAGTGAAGCCGCTGGTATCTCAAAACCAGTAAATACTGTTCTGTCCATAGCAGTGGCGGAATCAAGAATTTGTTTTAGGGGGCCAAGCAAAGCTAAAACTATAATAAATATTTTTTGTTTTATCTTTGTATAATTTTTTCTGCGGTATATAGAACAATCTAATAGTAAGATCTAAAATAAAAGNCCCAACAGCTACTAGATATAGAGAGAAGAAGAATAAGATCTCTACAAGCTGAGAAGAAGATGACATTCTTTTGGTTGGGTCTGTGTAATCTGAATTGCTGAGAGAAGGAAGTATAGACCTGCCTCTTCCATGACTTTCTGTACTAACCAACCCAGCTGACAGAGTCAACAAGCCTAGCCCCTGCGATTCATTTAAAAAAAAAACCATAGCAGAAGTTTGAACCCGACCGACACATTGTGGTCATTTCAAATCAAGTTTGAAACTAATTTTTTATTTCTGGCCACAACATTCTCAACACTTTTTTTATTTTTTGAAGTCCTAGGTACTATACAATATATTTCACCAGAGACGAAAGATCCACGGACTTTGCCACACACGACTCCTCCAAAAGATCCATCATCTTCAACCTCCTGAAACTTCAAATTCTTCTATTGTATTAGGTGAGTTACGAGAGATTGTAAAATCGTCTATTATAATAAATTTCACTCCAAACAATCCGATACCCAATTACGTAAATTTTCGTGTCTCTATTTATTTTTATACGCTTATTTAATATTTATTTCATAGCTCAACGTGAAGAATAGAGACGCCGAGATCGTCATCGTGGATAGAGGATGACACTTTACTCCATTCCGACTTTTTGTGCTGCATTAACAATAACTATTAAAAATTGCCCATAAGCGGGGGATGGAGAGGTACGCACCAAGATGTAGATGACAGAAGCGATAATAATGGTGCGGTACCCAGAAAAGAATCGGCCGAAAATGCACCCAGTAAAGGGAGCAGCTGCGCCGTGCCGGACCACGCGTTCACGTTCTCGGCCGCCGTGGCAGTGGACTGGCCTAGTGGCCCCGTCAAATAGGTTATAAGGTTACAATTTATCCCAAAATACGCAAACCTCTCCGCGACTTCCGTACCTGATATGCGTACGTGCATAAACCATGACCCCAAGTACCTCAAGAAACTTGTCGATGCAAAATTATATATTTGTTTGCAAGGGGATCATACTTGGCGTATGTTAAATAAAAAATCAGATACAGTTGCCAGGAAAATCCAACGTCGAGCTTTAACAAGAGGCTTAAAATGGTTGATTGTAACGTAATTGAGAAGATGAGTCTAGGTAGGTAGCTAAGGTTCTTACCTATGAGGAAGTATGCGGACCTCCAACCACCGGAGCAGGCTTTAAGGGCGGGATTTCCATGGTAGTCGACGGCGAAGTCTACGGCGCCTTGCACAAGCGGAGTATGGGCATCCAGAGAGTCGGAGTTGGAAGAGGGGAGAGATGGCCATCTCTATAATTACTCTTAGCCAATGAATTTCACTTTTCTATTCGTTGCTTGTTTTAATTGTATGTCGGTTGCGCACTGGTTTTACATGGATTTCCTTTTCCTTTCATGAATGGTATACCTTTCTCTTTTTTGGTCTGGATAAAGTGAATGGTACGCTACGTTTCTAGATGTCAGAACAACTGGATTGAATTTTGTTGATAATTGATTGGACGGCCCCTCAATAATACACCGCTCTTTCTCCACTCGGCTCTTATTTTTGCCTTTTATTTTTACGGAGAGATACGTACTTTTCTTTTCTTTTCTTTTTTTCATTCCATTATTATAATTTTATTAAATTTTTAAATAAAATAATATTAAAAAAATATTATTTTATAATATTTTATTTAACTTTTAATTTTATGATAAAACAAATGAGGACATATTCTCTTGTTATAAATATATAAAGAAAATAATAATAATTAGTGTTGTGACTTGCAGCCCCAAAAGGTCCCTCTTTTGCTATTTGATTACATATTGACGTTGATGGTGTGTTTCAGTTGAGATCGACCTGCAAAGAATTTGTATTATATCACATTCAACTTCTAAGAATATGCATAGGGTATTCTTCGATCCAAATATGCTCTTCTAGTAGAGAGTGCTAATTTAGCTAACTTGTGAGCAGCATGATTAGTTTCCCTAAAGATGAAAGATACTTTCCATCCGACTCTGATCTGCAACATGAGCTTGATATCATAGAGAAGAGGGCTCAGAGCTGCCCAACTTTCTTCTTGTGCATTGGAAGCCTTCACAATCTATCTCCCGACAGTCTCCTTCAAAAGTTACATTTGAGAGGCCTAGATCAACACATAACTCCATCGCCCTCCTTACTGCTCTTGCTTCTACAATGACTGGTTGAAGATTTGCTTTAATAGTGCAGGCCAGAGAAACTTGAACCTCACCTGCAACATCTCTGATGATCACTCCTAAACTTGTAGTCATTGACTTAACATCCACAACAACATCCCAATTAGCCTTCATATAATGCTCAGCTGGTTTCCTCCACTTCCTAAGCCCCCTCATTGCACCAACTGCACTACCATTGTTGACATGCAATTAATTAAAAAAAATGGTAAACATAACCGCCCCATGTAATCGCGGCGCAACTGGCTCCACGTTAGTAAATAGTAGGTGGGATATAATGTTTAAGATTAATTCTAGGGACAGTCGGCAGTTGCAAACGGCGCACAGTCAGCGCTTAAAATAATATTTTTTATTTACCACGTCAATTAATATTTAAAAAAAAAAACAACGAATACGAAAACTAACATTTCGTTTCCCGCTTCCTTCTGAGACCAGAACACAGTAGAGCTTTAACACCCTTAACAACATGGGGGCACCATGCGACAACTCACCGTGAGGGAAGGAGGTGTGCGGAGAAGCAAGGGACAAGGTGGCGGTCGTGCACTGTGGAAGTGAGAGAGAGAGTGATGAGAGAGAGAAAGAGAGAGTAACCACGGAGAGAGAAAAAGAGTAAGCAGTGAGAGGGAGGGAGACTGCACAGGATACACACTGAGAGGGCAGTAATGCAGCGGCGACAAGGTGGTTGGGCAGCCGCAGGTCATGAAGTGGTTGGGGTCGGCGTCGCTGGGCTTCCCTTGCCGTGGCTGGTGGCACCGAACGAGCTGAATTGCTCTGTTTTGAGATGCAAAAACAAAGAGAGTTCGAGCGAAAGGAAATCGTCCAAAAAGAAGTGGGGGCTTCTTCCTTCCTCATGTGGGTACTGCGTTGGCATGGAAGCCGTGGGTTCTGCCACCTTTACGACGGGTAGGCAGCCGTGGCCGTTGGCATGGAGACCGCAATCACGAAGAAGGATGGCATCATCACCGCCTATCGCGACCACTGGATCTTCCTCTCTCGCGGTGGGACCGTCCTCGAAATATTTTCCGAGCTCATGGGCCGGATGCTCCAAAGGTAAGGGAGGCTCTATGGACTTTTACAAGGAGGAGGTTGGGTTTTATGGCCGTCACGGTATCATCGAGGCTCAAGTACCACTGGGTACTGGCTTGGCCTTCCCGCAGAAGTAGTCTAAGGAAGGGACTGTGGTGAGTGTGTGTGGCATTAGCGTTGTACTCGAAATAGGGAGAGGGATTAGAGAAATTGGACAAACTGCGAAATTTTAAAAAATGAAAGCGACGTTGTCTTATTTTACCATGTCAGCACCGACTGCATGCCACTTACATAAATCGACTGTCTCTAGAATTGCTCTTAAACATTATATCCCACCTACTATTTACTAACGTAAATTGCTCTGCTTCACTACATTTCTCTCCCCATTTAGATGAGATAATGGTTAAGCCCTCGGGTTCGAGAAAGCACGGATCCGCAAAATTTGTGCTCATCTGCGTGGGGCTATTCGGATTTGCGCTCATCACCAATCTTCTCTGGGCCTCCTCTTCACGCTTTGCTTCTTCTTTTTCCTACTCCATCGCTTATGATTGAGCTTCTTCTCATGATCGCTCGCAAAACACCCTAATTTCTCCCAGAAAATATTAACCGAAGGAACCCTCGAAATTGGTCGGCTTTGTTGATTCACAATTATTCAATTTTGAGTTGCTTAATTAATGGCATTTGTTTTTTTTTATTTTGGTCTTTATACTTGTGTTTTTCTAATTCAGGTTTATGACCTGGATTCTTGTTAAGTAGGGAAGAAGAAAGTTTTAAATGCTGGGCTTTTTT